>JAMWET010001367.1:0-365000 GCA_024036415.1 Prochilodus magdalenae | reverse complement strand
AAATGACTACCTCCCTTAAACGGCAATGGGATCACTTATTACTTCCAGAGAAGGGTAATTTCACAGTTCACAGTTCTTTACATCTATATTACCTTCTATGCCCAAAACAAATCTGTACCATTCAAAAATAGCCAATGCCATGAATTAAATGGCTGCTGAGTGAGTAAACAGGGGAAGCAGTATTCACTACCATTGTTAAGTTCATTTAAATAGCATATAGATGGGCTACCCTGCCCCTTACGTCTGCATCGCTTAGTTTAATGAGCTTCGTTGTGTTCTCTTTTAAACAAACAGTTTTAAAAAGGTTGTTGTTTTCTCATTCTCATATTTAAAGACTTGTATACTCATTGTTAAGTAGTTATACAAATAGCTGCACCCAGAAAGCATCAGCCGAAAGCAATGGCACTTAGTGGGTCGGTTTGACATTGTGGGATATGTGAACAAGTCAAATTTCATGCTCAGCTGCGCATGTGACGTAAGCAAGGATGTTGATCTGACTAACCCAACAGTCATTCAGCGAGCAGTGATGCCCTCCATGAGTCATCCTGTTAGTGCCAGCACCATTGGCAGACGGTTGCATGTCAATATTACCAAAGACTGTAGAAGGGAAATGGGTTATCTTATGTGATGTCCCACATTTTTCTTGTGGAAGGAAATGAATACACGTGTGGAGACACCATGGTCCGCTTCAAGATGAATGGACTGATGTCACACATCACATGACCTCTAGTGGTACTCCACCTCCACCCTTACCGCAAAATCTGCAGCAAATAAAATTTTCAGAAATTCAAAATTGCAATCCGACTCCTCCTTCTGGGTGCAACTATTTTAACGACGAGTGCATAGCAGTGATAACTCTGCTACTCTCTACTAAGTGTTGTTTTATTCTTTTGTTTCCTGCAGCACACTCTGGCCTAATGCCAGCTGAAAGTTCTCAAAATGAGCTGACAATGAGCCAGTAGAACACATTAAGTGTGCTAAAATTTTGTCAGCTCATCACAACCACAGCATAATATTCCAAGCAAGGACACACACCCACATGAAACATAACAGCCTTAGCCTTTGCTTACCAAATACTGTGAAACATGACAAGCTGGTGCCTTTTTTTTCATCTAACTGAGGAATAGTAGTTGGCAGACCAAGGTAAGGTGCACAACTGCCACTTACTTAGGGCTAGCTACATTCATCATTCAGGTCAGCTAAAATGCCTTCACTAGGCCGGCCCATGTGATGATATTTGATTCTAATGTGTACATCAAGAATAATGTTATGTAATTAAGACTTTTTGGCATCAGATGCACATAGACCCCCACATGTGTTTTACTCACTAAGCTGGTTACAACCACTGGGGTTTGTGAAGTGCATTCTACAATGTCGTGGGTATGCACTATGGTGCACTGGTTTTATCAGCCCGATTTAGTGGACAAAAAGTAAAAAATACTGAAGTAGGACGAAGGGTTCAAATGACATGAGCAGAGGGAGGTAGAGCTGCTATATAAAACCCCTATAAACTGCAAAGATATCATAATGCTTATGAAGCATCACTTACAAATGGGACTGAGTAAATTACGGTTCTACAGGGGGGACGACTTTTATCATTTCTTTTTATTTGCATCCCCCCTGTAGTTTAACCTCTATGTGCCATTATTGAGCTCTTCTAGAGTAGTAGAGCCACTGGATTTTAAAAAAGCTAACAGCATCACATCTTTAAAAGCTGTTGAAAAGTTTTCTTTATAACAATTAGTAGGTCATTGATGTCTCACCTTGTACTTTTGTAAAGGTTATATCTAGCTAGATTTGAAAATCACAAGGTTAGAAATGCTCTAAAAAGAAGTGCTCTATAAAGCGTTGTCTCAGTTGATGCCATAGAACAGGGGGATCGTGAACTCCAGTCCTGGGTGGCGTGAAGTTCAGCACAGTTCTGGGACTGGCCTACTCGAATACACTTATCACAGTTCAGCACTTAACTAGCAGGTTTAGTAGCTGTGTTTAGAGCTTGAGTACTGCCAAACTGTGCTGGACAGTAGTCCTCCAGTCCTCCAGACTACAGTTCACAGTACTCCTGCCATAGAAGAATCACTTCTACATAACCTTTCAATGGATGGGAACCAAAGATGTGAGTGAGTTTCAAGAACCTTCACATAAAGATTCTATACGAATTCATACTTTCCTTTTCCTTAGAACTGTACATCCAAGCCAGGGACCAAGTAGTTTATTTCTGACAGTGGTTAAAGCATCTTGCATTTAAAGCTCAGACTTTCTAGAAGCTCTTCAGAGCAGATCCAATGACCCAACTCAACCTCTCAAAGACTTATGAGTGGGCAAACGTGTCACATTTTATTTTAAGCCAGGCTGCGAGAAGAGCACCGATGGCGCAATCCACCCCCACCACCCTTACCTAAACAACATGTAGGCCCAAAGTCACCTGGGAGAGAGATTCTTCGCAATCATGAGAGCATTTTTACAATCATCAACCCGTCTCAACTTCTCCAATCCCAGCTTTGTCATCCTCAAATCACTTTTAAGTGCCTGCAAGGGTCTTGATCAGCAATTAAAGGGAAAAGGTCAAGCCTAGCCTGTGTGTCTGTTCAGCATGGTTTGCTCCTAGCTCTGCTACTTTAGGAGTATATAATCATGTCTGACTCAGACAAGCTGCACCTACCTCTTCGCTCCATGCCCATGCTGGCCATCAGAGGCATAATGGATGTCAAATGAAACACGGAGCTGCAAAAAAAAAAATTCCCTACCATCGCCATTTATCACTCTTAATCATTTCCCGCACATTCCTCAAGACCGTGTTTATTGAACGCATCTATCTTTCTCCAGCTCAGACGCTGGACAGAGACGGATCACGGCTGTGGCGAGATTTAAAGACTTTCCTTGACTGTCAGGGAGAGCTGACAGTTCTTAATTCTTCTAAATGCTAACTGCTGGATAGTGTGAATCATGCGCACACACGCGCACACACACACACACCCACACACACACTCCTATGGTTGCATTGCCTGTGTTTTCCATCAGATTCTGCATTGCATTGCCAGAGCTGAGAACTGCTAATGCTAAATGTAAGCATAACATAAATATCAGGAATCGTGTAAGATGGGTTTGATGCTACATACATTTGTAATTTGAGAATTAGCAGTCTAAGAAATTCCATTTTCTAATGTGCACGAGAGCATTCCGCGTTACACGATTCAGACAATGGTTGAATTTAATGAATTGATGCATTCACATGCTCCCACAATATCAATCATTATGGACAATATAATGCAGACTATTCTTTAACAAAGTCATCAGATGCTCTTTTTTTGGCATGTTTTTTAAATAATTAACGAGACACGGTACCTACCATTTACGGTGCCCCAAATTGGCTTGGAAAAAAATGTCTGGTTCCACTGACTTACTTTCAGATTAATAAGGTTTTCCCCTTCTCATGTAAAGTTGCCATTTGGAGACCGACGATGTACAGGGTGTCTCAAGAGCAAGGAGAAACCTACGTAACATGAAAACGATGCTGGACATAAGCTATAGGGGAAGGGGGAAACCTGTTAGGCCATATCACCAACATGTCACCCACCACCCTCTGATTTAGCTTCAGTTTTCAAATGGGACACATCAAACTGGTAGAGAAGTCCCCAGATGTGCTTCATGTCAGCATTATTTTTAACCATTCTTATGTTACCTACCCTCTCATTTGGAAAACTGAGGTGGAATCCAACATGGCAACATTTAAGATGGCTGCCATGTTGGTGATAGGTCAACAAGTTTCCTCCTGATCAACTGATCACTGTCTGCCAAGCTGCTTTCATTTCATATGGGTGTTTTCTTAGATCGGAGGCATGCAATCCATTTGGTCTATCAAGCTCAACAAAATACTGAACTACTGTCTTCATTGCCTGTTGAGACACCCTCCAGGCCAGTGGTGACACCAGAGTGAGCAGATTTCTACGTAGGTTTGTGATTGTAATGTCTAGGCACACTTAATTCACTTTATCAGTTAATTATCAGGTTTAGTTGGTGTGATAGAGCAGGAAGATCACCACACTGTTGTGGTATGTGTGTATATATGTATGAGTGTATATATATATATATATATATATATATATATATGTGTGTGTGTGTGTGTGTGTGTGTGTGTGTGTGATATATAGGTGATCTATCATCCCTAATCCATTTTGGTGATTTTGGGAATACCGGTACTACGAAAATGGCTAATGATCATACAATTTTTTCCAATATTTAGTTTTGCCAGAAAAGTGGTAATTGCAATGTGTAGTAACAGGATCACATGAAATTGTACATATCATGTGTATATTAATGTGTAACTTTTGTTTAAAAATCAGGTAAATTTTCTGATTATAATCTGTTGCGATACAATACTGTAATGAGCTTTTTGGTCCAATATATTTCAGGCCTGCCACACTCACAAGCACGTACATCCATGTTTAAATATGCATTTTAATGCACTTTGCAATGTACATAGTACATACATTGTGCATCAAAGATGCATATAGCTCATATCCTCAGCTGTAAATATTGTATATATGAATTAGAACTGTATGCAAGCTCAATAATTGATGCAAATGTGTAAAATTTATTGCAGATCATTTATATTACTTAATTCGTCCGTGTGTTGTCTCTTTCACAGATATACCGCATGATACTGAAATAATGTCATAAAACATATTCCCCTGTGAATCACCTCAGCTGAGAAAACTCAATCTGTTTCAATCTGGACTGTAGGCATTTATTTGGTCATAAAAAAAATTAATGCAGTAAGTAGCGATTGAATGTCAGTTAGCTCATTGAACCATTTCCAAAACTCTCATAATGGCAGCCTATTATTTACTGTAGTTATATTCAGTACTTAGTTTGCCTAAGCACTGCTTCGTTATGTTAAATCAGTAGTGCTTCTGGTGGCATATAACACATCTACACACTGAGCACCAGGGGTGGGTAGAGAAGCCTAAATCACTACTCAAATAACACTACATCACAAGATGCTTCAATGCGTTATATTCCAATTGCTTTTTTTGTGACCAGGATAATGAAATTAATTTCACGTTACTTAGTAATGTGTAAGATGTTAATGCATGGCATAAATGACATATTCTAATGTAATATATATTTTGCTAGAACAAGAAAACAAATATCTTAATACCAGCACTTTTAAACTTACCAATTTAAACAACGATTTTTCAAAACTTTACAAAATGAAATTTTGCCATCTAAGTAAACAGTGAATGTCCATCTTACTTTCAAGAGGTTTCTTGCAATGCTCACATTTAAAATGAGATGGCTATGGTTTGTCTTGATCCCTGACAGGCATGCTGAAGTATGCTTTGAGGGCCGCATATATCTTAGCAGATGCTTTCACAGAGTACTTTTACTCTCTAGTCTTCATAAATTGGCCACCGGCGTAGCAGAATGTGTCTGTTGGATGTTGTGACCTCTTAATGCCCTCTAAATTAAAGGTAGCTCTGTATCCACTCACACAGCTGGAGCATAAACTGAAACAGTTGTTTTAACACACCTGTATGTATACTTCTGTTTATACTAATGGACGGTTCCAGAAAGTTCTAGGAAGTCTGAAAAATACTGGACAGTTCTATAAACTTCTCACTAGTTCTCACAATTTTAGAAGCTACTTGAGATCTACTCAGCACTGAGTGTTTCACAGATGTTCTGGAAATAAGAGAACATTTGAAAACACCATTGTCCTGACCTCAAAAGCAATGTGTGGGAACCAATAGCCATTTCCTGTACATTTTAGGCCTAAGGAATAAGAAAACACTCTCAGTGTAAATAAATAGTGATACAGTGTTGTGGTATTGATTGAGTCTTCTATAGTCTGATTGTTTTGTTTTTGTTTTTTTGCAGCCTCAGCATTCTATGCTTGACTGACAGATACAGAACCCAACATGGTCCTCTGCTGTTGTAGCCCATCCACCTCAAGGTCCAACATGTTTTGCAGTTTGCTATATATCTTAATTACTGTAGCCTTTCTGTCATCTCGATTCAGTCTGGCCACTCCGTTTATTGGATGGTTTTTCATCATTGCACCTTTCTGAGAAAAACTCTACAGACTGTTGTGTCCGGCACCAACAACCATGCCACAGCCAAAATCCGTGAGCTCACACATTTCCTCCATTCTGATGGTTGATGTAAACATTACCTGCTGTTGTCCTGGATTTGCACTTCTGAAAATTGTATGAGTGAGTAGGTGTGTAGGTGTTCCTAATAAAATGTTCACTGACTCGGGCATCGAGGAGAAATCTGGACCAGAATTTTTAGCTTACTGAGCTCACAAAATACCAGTGGTTTTTCTGAAAGAACTGTCTTTTGAAAATAGGCTCAACAGTTTGCACTATACATTTTTTTTCCATTTCTTTTTTGGTTATTTATCAGGTTAGCAAATGAAAGACTCTTATTCTGACACATGCGCATAAGGTTGAGAAATGCAATTCTGAGGGTGTCGTTTTATATCCTGTCACTGTGAGCCAGGCTGATGAACAATGTGTGTATTGTGGGACTACAGTTGGTGAAAAGACAAGCAGCATATTTTCGATCACATGTCATGCAGTACGTGTGTCTGTGTGTGTGTGTGGGTTGAGAGTAATGCATGCAAGTCATGAATGAGCATAGTCACAACTGCCACCGATTTGCATCTATGTTTCTTGAAAGCCGTGTTTACACTGGACACAGCAAACAGTGGTCAGAGAAAGCCGTCTGCTGTGCTAACAGGTGGTTATTCAGGGTTTACAGTAGAGTAGTACTCCTGTGTACTCCTGTTATAAGCACACCCCGACTAACTCTCCTGAACATTAACAGTTTCCTAAAAGTCTTTTTTTTTTGGTGCCAAATATATCTCACAAGCGGTAGTCTAAATTCAGATCAAACACAGAGATAAATAATTCATGAAAGCAAAGAGAGAGCGAGAGAGGAAGAGAGAGAGAGATGGAGAGGAAGAGATGGTGGGGATTGCGTTCCTGTTTTCGCATTCGTTCACGCGAAGGTTACGACCCTCATTAAAAAACCTCAGAAATGGGAAAAAGGGGGACATTTTTAGATTGCGGAATAAAGAATAAAGGGAGATGGTGTTAAAGATGAGAGAGAGAGAGAGAGAGAGAGAAAGAGAGAGAGAGATAGTAAGAGGTGGGGGTGGGCTTGGTGTTTGGAAAGTTTTCTGATAGCAGGCTAAGGCTGGCGAGACAGCGATTGCTGTTTTTGCCTGCAGTGCCATGTCTATACGTAATAACCTTCTTCATGAATATTGCAGCCCAGGCTGAATTATTTATCCTCCTGTGTTCAAAATTATATGTCGAACGGTTTCAGACTCTCATCAGGCCAGAGGTGCCGTTTCAGAGAGGAAGATAAGCTGGCTAGCTGGAAGAATTCCCCTTTTATTTAATCCTTCGTTTCTGTACAGAGATGCTGATTTCTAGAGGTCCTCAGTTCTCACTCTCATTGTTGCCCTTGGCTAGCTGGTTTATGAAGTGAGGAAAGTGGCAGCAGGGGAAGGCTGTAGCTCTGTTCAGCACTGGCATGTGGGTGATCAGCCAAGACATGTTTGGTGTGCACTGCAGCTACACGGCTAATGTAGCTAAAGGGTTTAATCCCTGTTTTACCCCTCATGTGCCCTTTCCAACAAATTTCTAAATTGACTGTAACCTTTGAGGTCAGGAGCTTGATCAGGAGTCCTTGACGGTACTGATGATCTCTCAACATCGAAAATGTGCTACTTGCATCAGTATTCAACACCTCTACTTGGTAGAACCAGCTTTTGGAGATTGAGTAAACTTTTTAGATTTGCTCCTGATTATTGATGTTGTTTTTGGAAAACATAAACTTGTGGGCCCTTTAATAACTTCTGGGTTATAACTGGACCATTATGTTGTCTATATTGCTTAGGTGGGGCAGGCTTTCTGATTAACTTCCAGCTTTATCTTATTCAATGGAATGGTGGTTAACTTGTTTCACAACAGCAGTGAACAACTTTCTCTGTTTAGATACTCAGACTGTAAGTAAGAGAGACTGGGGTTCAAATCCCAGTCTGGGTGACTATGCTGTGCTACTCCAACAAGAGTCCTTGGGCAAGACTTCTAACACGGGATTGGCCTACCTGTAATGTGATTAACCTTGTAAATTACTCTGGATAAGCCATAAATATGCCATGAATGTGAATGTAAATTATTCCAGGTTTAGGTACTCAGACTGATTAATCCAGGTTTAGATACTCAGACTGTAATTAATCCAGGTTTAGGTACTCAGACTGTGATTAATCCAGGTTTAGGTACTCAGACTGTGATTAATCCAGGTTTAGGTACTCAGACTGTGATTAATCCAGGTTTAGGTACTCAGACTGTGATTAATCCAGGTTTAGGTACTCAGACTGTGATTAATCCAGGTTTAGGTACTCAGACTGTAATTAATCCAGGTTTAGGTACTCAGACTGTGATTAATCCAGGTTTAGATACTCAGGCTGTGATTAATCCAGGTTTAGAAACATAGACTGTGATTTATGAAAGTTTAGATACTCAGGCTGTGATTAATCCAGGTTTAGGAACATAGATTGTGATTTATGAAGGTTTAGATACTCAGGCTGTGATTAATCCAGGTTAAAATAATCAGACTATGATTAATCTAGCCTTTATAACAGTAAAATGCTATATGTAACTTGAAATATTAGAGTATTAGAACCCCAAAGAGGCATCCAATCATCAGCAAAACACAAATATGCCAGTTATATATTAATATTTCAGACAGCTTGTCAAAAAAAAAAAAAACAAGACAGGGGTCCGCTTACGGTCCCTAACAGCCTACAGTTGGTCATGTTCAGAATGACATACTGTTTTCTAAAGTAATGATCAAAACTTCTTTGTATTTGTGCCCATTTTATAGATATCAGTACGTCATACAGTGTCTCATGAAGTCTATTTGAGATTGCTTCTTAACTTGGCATAGCATGAAGCAAGTGCGGGATGACTCACTTAGCACAGCATTCAGTAATGTTTAGTTTCCATTATTTGTCAAGAAGTGCTTCCATTCCAATCTTCCATTACTACTTTACTATTTTACTTTTATTATGTTTCCTTTACTCCACTTCAGACAGCAAGGTCTTGGCTGTCTGGGTTAAGGGGAAAGTTAAGGGGAAGGTTTTGCAAATTTGATTTCTCACAACTTAGTTCTTTAAATCTCTATAGTTAAATGTAATTACTGAAGCACAGCATAGAAATGGGATAATGTAATGTGAACACATGGACTGGACGTCAATAAAAACACATAAATCCAATACTGGAGCCACAGTATAGCAATACAACGCAACACCATTAATAGCATACCTATGATTGAACAGGACTGGAAAGCATTCCACTAAGGCAGTTAAGAGAGCTCTGCAAACAAAAATGAAGGAGTGAAGTAGAGTCATATCTTCTCTTCCGTAATTCCCTCTAGAGCCGGTCTCTACCCTATTAGATAGGGTACTTCAGCTACATATCTTAGAATGCCAAATTTTATCAAAGCAAGCCAGCCTTGCCACAAAAGTGGTTAATTAAAGTCTACACGTATAGCAGACCCGCTGATGCTGCGTCAGGTCTGTGGTCACTGAGTTACTTGTTAACCTTTTCATAGTTCAGATCAGGGTGCAAATTAGTGTCACTGTAGATAGATACTAATTGCAGCATGTGTGGTTGTTTGTGGCACCTGTGAAGCTATAATTGTGCCTTAAGCTTGCAAAATGATTTATCAGTTCCGGTCCAGGAACACTACCATAGACAATATTCGGAATAAAATATAATAAAGATGTTATGCACTGGGTTTTAAGTGCTGAACTACCATAGTTTGTTTGGATTCTCAATCCATTAGTCCCAGTTAATGGACAATTAATAGGACGATTACCTATGTGCTACACTTACAGGTGATCTACATGCTCAGCAGTGAATCTTTCTAAAAGTGGCCAGCCCACTGAATTCCTCCAAGAGCACAGTGACAACTGCTTGTCAATGCTTCTGGCTTCTTCTTCTTACCTCCAACGTTCTAAACTTCCTGTAACCCACCTCTGCATGGCTTAATTGCTACATGTCAATAATCCGCCAATCACGGACCACCTCCCTGGTCATCATCGCCTGAATACTAGTGCTTTTCACCTGTTTGCCAACACACTCTCTGTATACAGCATATACCTGTTTGTACCTTAGCTTGTTCTTTGCGAGGTATTGGCAAGTTGTCTGTTGACCTACTGAGCGGTCTTCTCTTATTTCTGGCTGCATACTGGTTTCTGGTTGGATTTTCCCTTTAGGTTGGTTGCCTGTTTTCAGCTGTTTGGTTTTGGAACCTGGCTTGCCTTTTGGTTTTGTGTTCTGTCTCACCCCCTTTTGGTATGTCCGGTCTGGTTTTGCTACTTGGTTTTCTTTTTGTTCTAAAAACAAACAAAAAAAGGGCTTTGCTCTGCAACCAATGTTGTCTCAAAGCAGCTTCACAGACAATCAATTTGTTATATAAAAGAAAGAAAAGGGAAACAAAAGCACAAAGTTAATGTACAGACATTTGAGGGTGATGAATTTCACTCATCTATAAAGTCACATAAGCACGTGCACATCTAAGGAACTGCAAGCCTCAATAATTCCATCACTACAAAGAGATTTGGCTTAAATGGTTTACTTCCAAAATGGGAGATGAAAACCACTGCTAGGCAAAAGGAACAAAAAGACTATGAGTCTTACACATGATAAGATGAAAACCAGTAGTATTATTTGGAAGACAGGAGTCCTGTTACACCTGGCTTAAAAATAAGACAGCATTCAACAATAAGAACACTCTCACAACAATGGTCATCCTTGGGCATCTAAAATATGTTTAAATGTAGTCAGATATGTCATTTTAGTGTTTTCTCAATGATTCAAATCGTTCAAATGTTCACTGAGCTGATACCAGCAGTAAAGCATGGTGGTGGTAGTGCAATGGTGCTTCAAGGCCTGGGCAAATAACCTTAATTGATAGACTCATGAAATCCAGAAAATCCTGCAGGATAATGTTCACTCATGAGTCCGGTGATCTGAAGCTCAAGCACATTTGATTATGCAGTAAGACAGCCATACCAAGCATATGAGTGAGGTCATCTCTAAATGGCACCAATGGTAGAACCTTAAATTGGCAGATTGCACTTAACTGTGACTGAGTTAAGGCAATTCTGTACAGAAGAGCTGACCACCCTAATGTGTCCTGAAAGAGAAATGGCTTAAATGGTCCTGTTGGCATAAAAGTAATCTCTCAATTTCAACATTTTGGCCTAAAAAATACTCTTAAAAATGCAACTGCCAAAAAGGTTGGTTTGGAGCGAGGCCATAAAGGAATCGCCGTTGGTTCCCTAGAAGCCATTTTCCTTCAGCTTCCTTTAAGTGGCACATTCTTCAGGCTCATCAGTTTGGCAGAATTCATGGGTTACATCATTTTCTTGTTTTCCCTTTAAACACAATCCACTGAAGCGTCCCTTATAAACACCAGCAAATCTCTACAAAATCACTTCAGTATATCCTATTCCCAGCCTTTCTGTGCTGGAGGAGCGATCACAGTATGGAATGAAATGATTCTAACTGCCTCGAATAGTTATTGTTCTGTTTAATTGCTAGACACGTGTACACTGCTCATTTCTACAAATGAACATGTTCTCGGTACAACAGAATGATTTATTATTCATCAGCGATGTTGTGTGCATGATATGAGTTAATGATTCTCTATTCACAGGCAAACTGATCCAGATAGTTCTTGCATCCTGCACTTTTTTCTTTTTAGGCCAGATATCCATTTTTGTTGTTTCTGCTATTTAATAATTGGGAAAACTAATGTTATACATGGAGGCACATTATGATTAGTATTGCATTATGATTTCTAATTTAACAGCCAGCGCTCAACTTATTTAGTCATTATCAAAACCAGCAGTTGTATCCCTTTAAGTTTCAGTTCTACACTTAATATTCGGGCCATATCAGCCAGAACTCTGCATCACATCCAGGTATGAATAAATTAACAGACAAACTAAGTATGATTATGTTTATTAACTGTAATATAGAAGCTTACATTTTGTAAAGGTTCAGCTTGTTGTTAGCATTTTACACAGCAAAGAAACTGTGAAGTGTATTTACAGCTTCAGGCACCTTAACAGGGCAGAGATTTATGGCTAAGATCATGAATTTGGAGTGAACGGTGAAAAAGGCTTTAATAGATTGCCAGTTGCTTTTGAACTCATCGCTCAAAGGTGCCTGAGAAGGTAAAAGTCATTATTCACATCTACCCTTATAGCCTCTTACAATTACAAACTTTTTTAGTTTTTTAAATTATGAATAAGAATATTTTAAACCACAGACTTTTTGTACTTATATGTAAGAACTACGATATAAAGCCGTCGGGTTATTCTTTGGGTTATAGAAGTGTGTAGTAACACTTTGGGTCCACTAGTAGGCCCTGGCCTTTTAAAGCGTTATTGAAGCTCACCAGACAAAAACAAAAAATTATTCACCTGTAACTGAAGCCTACCTGACAAGTTTCTCGATGTAGGCAACATCAGTTTTCAGTCTCTTGCCTCAAAGAATTGTACTGTTGGGCCAGATTTGGTAGATGCCTTCTCTGGCACAATTCTGAGGAGAGTTTCCTGTAGACTGGGATCTTTGCTACACTTCCATAGACCTGCAGATTAAGATACATTCTTCACATTATGGTCTTTGACATGCCCAAATGCTATCAGTTCTTTTTACCAATTATTAACATCTGCTTTGGAGCCATTTTCCACACATGGAGCACGACATCCACTGACCTGTACCACCTCTTCTCAATCTCAAGCAATCCCATCTACAGGATAAAGATACACCCAAGGTGACTCATTTTATTGTCTGGTGAGCTTGCAATTATACAAAAAGAGTGTCATGTTAATATGCAAACAATATTAAAAAGAAAATATTTTAAAAATTATATGTTCATACATTAGCATTGTCAGATGAATATGTTAACAGTCATGTTGTAAGCTGTACCATTCACTTCCTAGTCTGTATGGTCCTTCAATGGCAACTGTCCTGCAGAAACAAACCTGTTATGAATAGGCATTTTTATCAGTCTAACTGGCACAGTGACAATAACAGCCTGTTTCATAGTATGGAATTTGGAATTAAGAAAATTATGAAAATGAGCTGTTGGTTTATATAACCGTACGAATATATACATACACTTTATGGTCGAATGCATTCACTCTCCCATCCAAATCCTTATATTCGAGTGTTCTAGTCACTTTCATGGCCACAGGTGTATAAAACCAATCACCTAGGCATCCACACTATTCTACACACATTAGTGAAAGAATGGGTCGCTCTCAGGAGCTCAGTGAATTCTAGCATGGAACCATGATATGATGCCACCTGTGCAACAAGTCTAGTAGTGAAGTGGTACGCCACGTAACATAACAGAGTTCATGAGTTGGGCCCAGCCCTGTAGTCCCAGTGAAAGGAACTCTTAATACTTTACTAAACCATGAGATTTGGACGATGTCATGCTCCCAACTTTGTGGGAACAGTTTGGAGATGGCCCCTTCCTGTTCTAATATGACTGCACACCAGTGCACAAGGTAAGGTCCATAAAGTCGGTGCAAGAAAAAATGTAGGGTATGGACCGTCTAGATTTCATTATAATGACTACAAACGTTAATCCTTAAGAACCTCCAGTAGGAACACTGTCTGCCTTGTTAAGCCCATCTCTTTAAATGAATCGTTGATCATTGGTTATAAAAAGATTAGGTGAAAAGCATTAGACTCTTCAGACTTTAGTGGTAAAGATGACTCTACATGTGACTACCTTTCTTTCAGTGGTCTAAGTGAAACAAGGTAACATAGGCTCATTAAAATCACATACGGTTACACTGATTTCCAGTTTGTTCAGCACTTGCTTGCATGTGCTAATGAGATCTTGTGTCTCACTGTATCGATGTAATTGCTCTTGTTCCAGTACCCAATGGAAATGACAAAGCAGTATGTCCTCAATTTTTCAAACTGGCTAATCCTGCATATATAAATATAAAATGTGTCAATGAAGGGAACGGCAATACATTTACATTACCGGGGAATAAGCTACCATGAAAAACATGCATAAGCTGCAATTTTTTTGTGCGTCATTAGATCTGTTGGCACTCTCTACATGTTGTTGTGTTTTAAGAAATTCTGCTCTTTGATGTGTTTATATTTTTGGATATATCCTACTAAATAATTTCTTGCACTGTCTCTCTCTCTCAAGACATTTGGCTAAAACAGATGGCAGATAGTAGATGTACAAAAATCTGATTATCTGTTTAGTTTATTATATGCAGTATTAAACTCTGTGTGGGAAGTGAAGACTTTTATTAACAGATTTTTCAATGAATTATTAGAATTATTGCTACCAGATTTCTCTTATTATTTTAACTGAACACAGGAACATGTGTTTATTACCATAGACATTGTGTTTAATGGAGAGATTGGTGCAAATTGGACAGGGTGGGGGGGTGGGGGATACTTTTGTTGGCAGCAGTGTGTAGCTCAAGAAGGAAAGTCATGTGCCATGAGCTGGCTTGGTGGGCATATAAGGTGTCTTCACACACATGCCTCGTTGCTGTCATGGGTAAAAGGGCCAATGTCATGCTAACTGTTTTCCCTTGGATGGGTGGGATGTTCTAGAAATGTCCAACATTGGTTGGAAGAGCATGACGGAACTTCCAAGTACTACTCTGGCTCCCATAATTCCCCAGACATGAACCCAATTGAACACTCGTGGGACCGCCTTCATTGTCATGTTTACTCTATGGAACCTCTTGCATGCAGCCTCCAGCAGCTGTGGGATGCACTGCAGTCAGTATGGCTCCAGATACTTGTGACAACCTACCAGGATCTTCTTGATTCACTCCCAGCCCATCTAGCTGCTGACTGTGCAGCACACGGCTGTTACTCTAGATATTAGTCATAATAATGTGACTCAACTGTGCTTATAAAATCCACAACTTTGATGTGCTGCTGGTGTTGTATTGAGGCTAAAGCCTTTCAGTGTTGGCCCCCAGACCAAATCCGCACCTCTGCAGAGGCTAGAGATTAGAATCAACCCCTTTCTCGGCTTGTTTCAATGAGCTACAAGTGAGAAACGATTAACACCAAATTACACCATGCTGTTATTTGATCTGGCAATAACCATGACTCCTAAGGGTAAATTCAGTCCAGTCTTATTTGTATCAGAGAAATAACCTGACGGAAAGTGTAGACTTGGATATCTGTAGATAAAATACTTTGTATTCTGTTGCGGAACACGCAGTAAGTAACTCCTTTCATCCACTGTTGACTGGACACCTCGAGGGGTAGCTGATTTTAAACATCTCTCGGAGAAAATCTCTCCGTAATGCTGTTACAACTCAATATTTTGCTTACTTGAGGGCATTGTTTCTCAGCTCGCTTCAGAGGCCTAAAACGAAGAAGGCCTTTTTAAACATTTCAGTAGGCAGACCTTCTCTGCCCAAAAAGCCGGTTGCAAACATTGATATTCAAGAGTACAAATTGGTGTCATTGATGTCATTTCAACTCGCTCTTCAGTCGATTGGTTCAAAAATAAGTCAGTCGCTGGCACCCTACTGTTCTGTGATATGTGGCGAGTTTGCTCTTGAAGCGGGCGTGAGAGAGAGAGAGAGAAAGAGAGCTTTGAACGACCCTCCAGGCTTTGAAGGACACAACTCCAAACAGAGCGTTTGAAAAATGCAAGTGGTGTGATGCAGGCCCAGATGAGGCTTTAACCCTTAGAAGTCTGGCGTTATCGTTGTTGTTTGTAATTGGGAACATATATAGATAATTACACAAGATGCATAATAAATCTCCCTTATGTCAAATTTACATACTGTATCCACAGATTTAAGTCTTCAGGTCATCTGACATTTTGTATTCGTTTCTAATTTCAAGTTTCAAAGACTTGGAAAAGGATGGCTTCTGTGTTGGCAAAATACAAACACCAAACCGTAGACTGGATATTCTGGATTGTCCTGGATCTGTCCAAGGCTCCACCTCTCCTAAGCAAAGACCCATGTGGTCTCTCATTGTCCCTCTTATCAGTGCCTGCTTCTGATTTCCTTCTTAGTTGAGAATGGTTCCAACTGTTCTGTTTCATCTTCCACATTAGAGTGAGCATCCTTGAGATTTGTCTGTACTGTGATGAGCCAGGCACACACTGTGCAATTTTAGACCGATTTTATGGCCAGTATGAGTCAACGCTACAGAATTTCATGAGTCGAATTTCAGCTTCCTCTGTCGTAGTTTGCAGTGCAGCATGAGAGGGGACGCAATGTTCGATTACGTGGCCAAACGAGCTCCAATTGAGCAGTCGGACGATCAGATGGATTTCTGAATTGTCAGAAATTTTGGTTTCTTGTCTCAGTTTGAGCACCCAAAACCACACACAAACAGTCACAACTACAGCTCCTACACAGCTGCACATGCATAAACAGAGGCAAAAGGGGCCAACATTTGTGTTACCAGTGTCCGAATATGCAGACTGTACCACAGTGATCATTTATATTGTGTAGTTCCTAGTTCAGTTTCAATGCAGTGTAGTAAAGTCAGCAAAGCTGGTATAGGACAGTTGGTTTGTCAGGGGCTGAATGCCAAATGCCCCCTCCTTCTAATGTAGTGGACTTTGCAAGTTCTAGCTTCTACACCAAAACATACAATAATGAATAGTTTCCACAGGGCTAAATCCAATAACTGTGCATTAGACATATGATGCACAGTTGGTTGCTGGAGCCACTGATCCTACTACTTAGGAAGCAGATGATTTGACATTCAGTGTTTTTGCTCAGGACTCAGACATGCAGCGTGTTGTTTTGCATCGGAACATCTTTATTAGAAACTGTTCGTAAACATTGTCTGCTAAGCTGTTTGCATGGATTTACGTCGCATTATGTGACTCAGACAGAGTCGTCCCGCTGGTGCACCTGATCACTCATTTGATGGTGGAACGGATGGATGCCAGTGTTTTGGGGTGTTCCAAATCTGTGTTACCTTCTGGTTCTGTCCTTTTAGCCAGGCTGTAACAGTCAGATGCCAGAGTTGCTGCCACACACTAGAAATGTTCATAGTTTCGTAAGTTGGTTCCACACAAAGCTAACTGTCTCACTGCATGCTAAAGTGTGCTAAAAATGAGTAAGAGAGAGAATTGAGACATAGAGGAGTATGGGTCAGTCTGTACTTTCAGTTTGGTAGCTGTATGATACAATAGGGTTTGAATAAGGGGGTGAAAATTAATGGAACGGAAAGATGGGAAGAGAAAAAAAGGTGAACAGATGAGTGCGGGTAAGACCAACATTGAATTTACAATAAATCTCTCAACCAAAAAGAAGAAGAATACTAGAAGAATACTAGGTGGTTGCTAATGTGCTACTAGGCAGTTGCTATGGTGTCCCAGATGATAGCTGTGGCATTGATATAGTTGCTGTGATGCCCCAGGTGATTGCAATGGTGTTGCTAAGCAATTGCTAAGGTTTCCCAGGTGGTTGCTATGTTTTTGAAACACACGTCTGATCAAAAACTGTATACAATTACACCATTCCTGATCAGACCAAACATTCAGGAGTTGAAACAGTGTCGATATCTTGAAAACTGCAGGACTAGTTAGACAAAAATCTTCAGGGAGAGGAAGAAAGTGGATAAAAAAAGAAAGAAGAATTTAAATTGGAAAACAGTAGTGCTGCGTATTACGCAATCACTAATTAAGTTAAGCTTTAAGTTTCAAGTCTCTAAAGCTGGAAAGAAGTTCCAGCCAAACTAGCTAGTCAATTAGCCAGCTACAAAAATAATGCTGCCAGCTGCCCTGATTGTTCTGTTTCATTTGCATGCGGTGCAGAGATTAAATTTACTTCCCCTTTATAAACAAAAAGATCCAAAAAGCTTCTTTGCAGATGATCCTACAAAGTCTTAACACCAGGATACATAAATATAAACTAGCTACTAATCAGGCTAGCTAGCAGGATGCGGAATGTTGAGTTTGTTGTTGAGTTTACTTTGTGGAACTGTCTGTTCCGCATGGGTGTTTTGGGCTAGTTGCGTGAAAGCTCCACCATATAACGCCAGCCTAAGGGTTAATGCTTTTTGGCAAAGCACTGATTATGCATTCTAACTGGTTGCCTTAAATGTCCGGCTTTGAAGATGGATTTGATGTGCATCTGAAGGGCAAGAGACAGGAATGAAAAATCACTTTTCCGACAATCCACTCTGAAGGAGCGAGGAATAATGAGTGTGCATCATGAACATTAAATATTATGAGGAAATGATGCAAAATAGCGTGGAGAGGGGTCGCTGACACTTGGCAGAACTGAATGAATATGTGTTTCCCTCCGAAATAAGATGCACACTTGCGCTCTCTCTGTCTCTCTCTTTCTCTCTCCTTCTCTCTCTCTTTCGTTGCCATTGATACGCCCTGCATAGTAACTTCATAGCTTTGAGACGTAAGTGTTTCTCCATGAAATATTTGCAATTATCCTCCGTTTATTTCTTTTCCTCACCCTCGCTGGCAATGAGCTGCAATCTGAGACTCGGTCTGCAGGAAGGGGGCCTTTAAGAGATAGAAGGAGATGAATGGAAATTCATAACACATATTCATGACTCATATTTAGCATGGCGAACAGTTCATCATGAAGTGTGAGGGGGGCGGGAGGGATTGAGACACGCATCACAATGTTTAAAATGAATATATCATCTGCAATATTTGAGATATGGTGGTGAAATAAAAGCTGAATTTATGAACTGATTTGGGAGCGTGCTTCGTTTCACCCCCTAGACATCATTGCTTTTGTTTTGCTATACAGTTTCAGTGTAATGTAACTACTTACATAATGAATTGCATTTACATTCAATTTGCATTCTAGATCGACGGGTTGTGGACTGCATTTCTGAATTATTCTATTTGTTGCCATGCCAGCTATTAATAAAAAAATTCAGCAACTTTTCATCAAAATGATATCGTAATAAACTATCTATTAATAAAACATAACAAAAATAATATATAATAATAATGATAAATGATAAAAAATACAAAAGTATATTAATGATACTTAAAGCAGTAATTGAAGTAAGCATAAGAAATGTACCAATTCATCACTAATAATGCAAAAATTATTTATTGACATTAATTTCGATTTTATTAAATAGCTTATAATCCTTACTACGAGCAGTGTTGTGCACTTACAAACAGTTCTTAGGAGACACAACCTCAAAATTAGGGTCACAAATAAGATTAAATAATTATTAATAATGCTTAAGTAATACATTAAAAAAAAACATTTATACAATTTTAGAATTACTGTATATATCATATTTATTAAAGTATTTTTGTTATCATAGGCACCAATTATGTACTGTATAAATATTTCTTGTGTTGAACTCACTGGTATGAAGTAATAAGCCTTGCTGAAGAGTTGCTGTGTGGTTTTACTATCAACAAATTTAAAAAAGGTGATCTCAGATTTGATCACTAGCCATGACCTGGCTGGAGCTCAGGCTAGACGACTGAGCTAATGTGGCTAGGTCAGTTGCCAGAGAATAGTGCTAATGCTAGCTAACACATTATTCATAGAGCACATTCTTTTACCTTTAGAAGTAGGATGTGACACTAGTTTACCTGGAGACTCAGGAAGATAAAAATAGATGTCTGGGTAGGAAGCCTCTGGTCATTCAGTGAAGTTATTGCACCAGCTTGATGTTGGGAGACTGAGGGGACATGACTCAAGTCAAACACTTATTCAGTTCTGGTGCTTCTCTATTGGATTTGTTTGTACTGCTATTTTATATTACAGTCTATGGCAAGTGGTATTTGTGTAACCCTAAAAAGGGGCAGGGACGTGTTTAAACCAAAATTCCCAGATGTGCCGATCAGATGCATGATTGTGTTTTAGTTTGGCAGTTGCTTATTCATAATTCATAAATAATGTGCTTTTAGAGGGGAAGGGGAACACCTCTATCACACCTCTGTCATTTAAGCATTAGTCATACACTCATTATGAAAGGAATAGCTGCACCCAGAAGAAGTCACCTGACAAGACTACTAAGAGACATGCAAATATACCAACTTTCACCCACTGCTGCACATGTGACGTGAGTAAGGACAGATCTTATCACTGTGCCTGACTGACCCACGATTGTGGCTATTCAGCAAGCAGTAATGCCCCATGATTCATCCTGTTGGTGCAAGCACCATTGGCAGTGCAGAAGACTGCACGATGCAGGACTACATGCATGCAGAACGTTGCAGTGACAGACAAAAACTGTAGGGGGGTCAAGTCAGACTGTCATGGAATGACTCAGATGGCAGCAGGTCATCTTCAGTGATGGGTTCTTCTTTTGTGTTGTTGGAAAAGACCAACAAATCAGTGTGGAGGCATGGGTCAGCACCAAGCTGAACAGTTTGTTGTCATATGTCACATGTCCAGAAGGCCTGGTGTTACTCCACTGCAAAATCTGCAGGAACTGGATGAGAGTATTCATGTTGCATGTAATGGATTAGCATAGGACACCATAAGAGGCTTCTACAACTTGCTGAGGTGTCAGGGATGTTACATTAGCAAACATGGTGTCATGTCTTTGCCATACATCTGGCTAAATGAATAAAGGTCCTGTCAGTGTTTCTCACTGTCCACCTCTGGGAGGAAATCCACAAACCGAGAGAACATGCAGACCCCATACATATATGACCCCAGACACCCCAGCTTGGAATTGATCTTGCTGTGAGGTGGCTACCCTACTCACTTCGTCCCCGCTCTAATTACTCTGCTAAACATTATTCATTTAATGAAGTTATAAGCCTGTTCTATTGTTTTATCTGACTTTGTATGCTGCCTTGCAATGTATGGGTCAAGCAGTATCTTCTATGGTGCAATAAAACCCCAACCCCACCACCACCACCAACTTAAAGCTTCCTCTAGCAGTCTGTCAGAATTACCACATGGGTCAAGTGAATATTACAGAGCACTATTTAGAGCTTCTGTTTTCAAGTAACACATTGACACATCCATGACTATGGATGACTTTGGTGACTAATGGTTGCAGCCCTGGTGCTAAAGCACCATGGAAATTTGCCCCCCCACAGAAGAAGGATATCTTTATAGCTTCTTTGTCGGCAGAGATTTGTCATTTGTCATGCCTCAAAACCACTGAACTGAACACCAAGCTCGAGGCACCCTGGAGCATCCCTGGGGCACTCGAGGGTTAAGTGGCTTTCTCAAGGGCACATAACAGCTAGGTTGAGCTGGATAGTCCATGTCCACTTGTTGCATCCACCACAAGCCCTCAGTGCTGACCTACATCTCTGGGCACATGCCTGCAATCAGGAATCGAAGCACTGAACCTTGAGGATGTGTACCCAGAGGCTGTAACCACTGTGCAGTAGGATGCCATGTCAGTGCCGCTGGCTGGCTGGCCATGAGTTTTTTTTTCTGATTGAGGGCTGTGATGTCATTAGACGGTCAACATTCATAAGCCAATAGTGTAGAACTAATGTTATACTCCTCTTCCCATCTAGAACCTCCCAGCAACTGAAGTGGTCGTTTATAGGCTAAAAACAGAATAGAAACTGTATTGATAGCTCATTATTATATGACAGTCAATCTGTTAACCTTTATTTAAACTTGGAGTACACTGAGGGAGACCCTCATTTACAATGTAGCTAAGCATTGTGCAAAAAAAGAGGGGATTGGAAACAACAATGGAATATATGGCAAAAAACTAAACATATGAGCACAAACTTGATTATATAGTGTTCCAAAAAAAAAAAACCTAGGCAAATAGAAAACAAAAACAAACAAGGTCACCAATCTTTGAAAAAGATCAAGTCAATAATGATTAATAATAAAAGTGAATAGGTAAAATAACATAAAAGAGAAAATAATGGTACAAATGAATAATACAAATGGAAACCAAACCAAAAATACCAGTAAATTAATAATAAAGTCATAAAAAATGGCTACATATGTAATGTAATCACATCATGACTAATTTGTTGCATGATCAGACACAGGGATATGTGTGCAACGCATGATGACATGGTAGAATGTAAAATAACAGTAAGGTGAATTAAACTGAAGGCAGTTTCTATATGTCTATATGTGGAACTGTGGAAAAATATCAGAACACCTCTGTGACACCCCAGCGGCTTGCCCCATGGAAATGGCCCGGCAGTCCGAAAACTTGTCAATAATCCACGGGCGTCTGGGTTTCACCCTGGCTGATAGAATTTTCACTTTGCCATTGTGTCCTTGACACAACCGACAGAATGCGACAAAACATACAGAATAATCAATATACAGCAACAGTCAAAAGTTTAAGCACACCTGCTTTTTATTTCTGCCCCTTCTCCATTTCCAGGCTAACACTGGCTAACAGTATAGACACCATAACCAAGCTACAAAGTGCAAGAGGTCCTGGGTGGGATTGGATCTATTAATTAACTATTAATTAAAGGACCTTCTAAATATCTCAAAATTAAAATTTTGAGGTGGTCCTGGAAACTGACGCTATGCTCACAGCACATTACAGTTGTGATCAAATTTATTCAACCCCCACTGAAATAAAGTGTTTTGGCCAGTTTGACATTGATTTTGATCATTTCAGTCATCTTATTTACAATTATATCAAAGAGGCACTTATAAATTAGACAAATATAACATAATATTTATGATGGAATAACCACAAATGTCTTTACTGTGCTCACATCATTATCAGTTTTATTCAACCCCCTAGTGACATTATTTTTTAGTACTTAGTACAACATCCTTTTCCAGTTATGACAGCTTTCAAGCGTGAAGCATAGCTTGACACAAGTGTCTTGCAGCGACCTATGGGTATCTTAGCCCATTCTTCATGGGCAAAAGCCTCCAGTTCAGTCACATTCTTAGGCTTGCGCACTGCAACTGCCTTCTTTAGGTCCCACCAGAGGTTCTCAATTGGATTTAAGTCTGGTGATTGCGATGGCCACTCTAGAATGTTCCAGCCTTTCATGTTCAACCATGCTCTAGTGGACTTGGATGTGTGCTTCGGATCATTGTCCTGTTGGAAGGTCCAACGTCTCCCAAGCCGCAGGTTTGTGACTGCTCCATCACATTTTTCCTCCAAGATCTTCCTGGTACTGAAGGGAATTCATGGTACCATCTGCACAACGTTGAAGCTTTCCCTGTACCATTAGAAGCAAAACAGCCCCAAAAGCATAATTTGACCCCCCGCCATGCTTCACAGTAGGCAAGGTGTTCTTTTGTTCATAAGCCTGGTTCTTCCTCCTCCAAACATAGCGCTGGTCCATTGTCCCAACACAGTTAAATTTAGTTTTCATCTGACCACAGTACACTGTCCCAAAACCTTTGTGGCTTGTCCACATGACTTTTGGCAAGTCGACTTTTCTTGTTCTTTGGAGTCAGCAAGGGGTGCGCCTGGGAGTTCTGGCATGGAAGGTCTTCGTTATGCAGTGGGCGCCTTATTGTCTGAGCTGAAACTTCAGTGCCCACATCTGACAGGTCTTTTTTCAGTCCTTAGCAGTCATCGCGGGGATTTTTCTCCACATTACGCTTCAGGTAGCGCACAGCAGGCGGTCAGGATCTTCTTTCTGCCACGACACAGGTAACGTTTCCACTGTGCCCTTTAACTTGAACTTGCGAATGATACTTCCGATATGTCCTTTTGGAGGTAACAAATTCGCAATCTTTTTATATCCATTGCCATTCTTGTGAAGAGCAATAACCTCTTCGCTTGTCTTCTGGGACCATTCTCTTGCCTTCACCATGCTTGTAAACACACCAGTAGATGTCTAGAAGGAGCTGAGTATCACAGTCCTTTTAAATCTGCCTAATTGGTGCTTATCATGCTTGATTGCTGCTCGTTGACATCCACAGGTGTTTTCAATACCTGATTGAAAACACTGGAATGAACCTCTGTTCTTAGGAGTGGTAGTCGTAAAGGGGTTGAATAATTGTGTCAATGAAGAAATCACAAAAAGGCCATTTAATACTTTATGACAAAAACAATTGATGCTATCTTAGTTGCATTTAGTTCTTTAACAAGTCCTTGTAAGATTTCATTATGAACACAATTACAAATGTGCACTGAATTCCATAAAACCCTTCGCAGCATTGGGGGTTGAATAAATTTGATCACAACTGTATGTCTGGGATAGATCTGAAAACCTACACAGTATGTCATAGAACACTTGTTGCAAAATAAGTCATATTTAACTTGGTTTGAATTTGGTAAAAAGTGCAAATGTTTTAGTCATTTCTCAAGCTAAACAAAAAGCAAATGTGTAAGGTTTCAGTCAATGAATGGAAGGCCACATGACCCTAGTTTAAAGAATTTAAGAAAAAGACTTTCTAAATTAATCAGCACAAGTGGCGAGTAAATTAGCAGCCCACCGGCACTGGATATGCCAATATGGGAACCCCAAAATACCATGGGGATATTTAACATGCTGCATATAACTATACAATGACATATATGGGATTACTACAATCAAATATATTGGCCTTCTGCCACTTAGGGCGGTTTAGGCCCACTCGATTTTACAGTGTATCTGATCGGCTCAAACGCATTAGCAAGAAATGTCAGTTTCGACGTCCAAGAGGCTCATATTGTGGAAAACTGGATTGTCTTCACTTCAGCCCACAGCAGACCATTACAGCCTAATTACATATGTAAGGCTTAAAGGTTCCCATAGAATGGAAAACTGTATTCACATTGGCATAGTTGATTAAGGAGGTGGGTATGTGGGTAGGTGTGGCTGTTTGTGTAAACGTGTGCTGTGTGCACATGTGGGTTTGTTGGTGGATGTGTGGGTGTTCCGGTTTGTCTGTATAAGTCTGTAGGTGGATGGCTGATTGTGCAGGTCTGTGGGTGGGTGGGTGTTAGTGCGGTTTGTGTTTGTCGTGGCAGGTCTGTGCAGGTGTGTGTTGTATGGAAATGTGGGTGGATCTTTGGGTGTGCCAGTCTGTATGGTGCTGTGGGTCAGTGCAGGTCTGTTCATAGGTGGGTCTGGTGCGTCGGTCTGTGGGTGGATGTGTGATAGTGCAGGTTGTGTTGGTGGGTGGGTGTGTGGGTGTTGCATGTGCTATGTGTAACGTAAAGTGATGAAAAGTATGTATTTGTGTGCATCCATGTGTAACTGACAGCACCTGTCAGAGTCATTTAGAACATTAACAGCACATTCAAAAGTAACAGTAAGTTCTAGATTCCCAATGAAATGTTTTGATGCTACATTAATAAGCCGTGTAAGGCGGTTTTGGGTTGGCGGTTTCAAAGCTGCGCTGCTGTCTCCATCTTTAGCATTTAACTACAGCGCCTGCAGTGCATACCAATAGGATGTAACTGACTGGCTATCCGGAGTTTCAAGGCAAAGGAATGCAGATATTTGCCTCCCCACTGACCTTAAATAGACGCCATGGTGATTTGTAAAAGAAAACAACTGAAGAAAGACTGACAACAACTGAACATTACCCCCCGGCTACCAGATGGGTCTTTTCATATAATGGCAGAGAAAGAAATTGCTTAAAGCTGCATGGTGTCATTTTTGCAAATGCCTATTGTAAAGCATCCATAAACTTACCACCAGTGCAGTGCATCTAAAACAGCAGTTTTGTGTGCGGCTTCTACCTATAACCCCCTGGTGCAAATCAAATACAACCAATGATGAGTTGTGTCTATTAGAGTTATGCCTTCAATTTGGGCTGGAAATTCAAAACTGGTTCAAACATGAGAAACCAACCTACCGCAATGATAACTCTAACATCTGCTAGCATCTCTATAGAATTTGAATAGTTTGAGCCATGCAAATAACACAGGTAAACACCCTGTGTCTCCAGAATGTAACTGGTGAAGCGTTTAAGATGGAACGGAGAACCCATTCCCATATAGCTTTCCCCATTTTCATCTGGCCTGCTTGCCGTATGGATTGACGGCACCTGGGCAGACCGCTCCTGGCTGCAAGACCAGACCAGGACCATGATTCAGCCAAAAGTAGGAAGCACTGCTGTATCTCTGCCAGAAGTAGACCAGATCCATGTTGAAACATATGAGCCACATGGATTTTATACTGTATACGGTCCATCTTTGGATTGCCAGTCCAGAAAAAAAGGCCAGCAGTGCCATATCTTTGCCAGCTGTGGGCCATGTCCACATGCTATCTGAGTTGGCACCAGAATGCAGCTGCAGCACCCTTTAAGGTGGGGGATATTTGGAAAAGGCAGTTCTAGATAAAACATACATTTGAAGCTTCTTAAAGACATGCCATGTGTTACTTGAAGATTGAGAAAAACATATTAGTTCATACTTTACCTTGTATCAGTTTCCCAGCAACTCTTTAGTAGAGGGGCCTGGCACAGTGCTGCCATGGCTATTTTCTGTTTCTAACAACCCATTGAAACATCTAATTAGGCTGCTGCTCTTATTAGGTCAGTGATGTAGCACTTCCAGAAGGCCTAGGGTAGTTTTTTCCTCCTCACAAAATTGTTACAACCAACTTCCAAAAACAAAACAGGATTGGCTGATTCCACTATGCTTTTGTAATTATGCTAATCATTAATCTAACATAATGAACTAGTTCTTTTATAGATATATCTACCTAAATACTACAAAGTAAAACAATTCCTGATTGGCCAATTTCCGAAACCATTAGGCCTAGAAGGCCCTCAGGGTTCCCGTCTGAGTTCAATGAACCTGAATATGCTTTTAATGACTAACCAGAAATTACAGCTTGGCATGTTGTGACTCTTAGCAAAGGCTGAAAAACACTGGGTTTAGAATAGAGACCCACAGTGCAAAACTGATTGGTTTCAAGTCGGAATCTTAAAGGGAATTTTAAATGAAGTTTCAAAAGGTTTCAGACAGGTCCTCAAGAAGCAGCAGAGTACCCCATGGTAAAAGGCATATATGTCAGACCTGTGTGTCAGGAAACTAGTGAGGTGAACAGTTTCCTATAAGCTAGTGGTGTCAAATGGACTTCCTGGAGGGCTATATCCCTTGATGTTTCACAGGGTCTATGCTGTCCCTGGTTGCATAGACTTGTGAACTGGTTGACTGAAATATACACTTCTTGGCAAATACTATTATTGTAAATATGAAATATGGCAGTTGCAGAAGCATAGACCTCTAAGGAGATGTTGAGCTTTCTAAAATCAGAGATCAGAGATTAAATTTTTACCAAACTACCCCTTGCAAACCATAATGCTTAGCCAGCTAGTCAGGGGGTTTTGGCAGCAGTAGCCTACAATTTGATTAGAGATTAAATAATGTTTAGTATTAGTAGCATTCTTATTCAATAATGTAAATAAAATGCGCAGCTGAAATTGTAAGCATGAGGATGGTTAGGGTAAAGTAAAGACGCTGTAATAGAGCACAGCGTATCCCATCTATACGTATGTCCCTCTATACAGATGTTAACAAAAGAGCTTTTCTGCCCCATAGTTTACACTGTAAAAATACCACTGTAAAGCTTAACTAATTTCGAGCTGCCCTTTTAAGTTAATTGCATTTCCAATAGTAATTTAACAGGACAAGAATCTGTGTTTTATGTCCAAATAACCCATTATTCAAATTCAAATAACAATTTGGATTAAGACACTTGAATGAATGAATGTAAAGGTTTAAATGTACTGCACATAATAGAGTAGCTGGGAGTAATAATATGTGAAATATAACGTGAGTAATATGTGTTAGCTTGGTTATTCGTAGCCATATTGATGAGCAGCAAAGAGATGAATGGATCCAAATAAGTAATTCACTCAAAAATAACTAATAAATACAAAAGAAGTATTTATAACATATTTGCCTACTGTGTATACAGGCCTTTGTGGTCTTTTCAGGGACAACTTTAACTTCACACCTCTAAGATCAGTTTAAAATGTTGTATGGAATAGAGCACTGTCAGGGAGTGCTGGCTTACTTGTGGTCCACTTCTACACCAGGTTTCCCACCTCTGGGTTTCTTCGACACCACCAATCTTCCGAATCTGATAACGTCACCCTCACATGTCCCCAGTCATCCAGTCACACCTCATTTTCACATTCCTCCTCACCAGAGTACTGATTGCACACACCTGCTTCTCATTCCCCATGCTGCAATTAAACCCCACACATAGACACACGCGTAAAGTTGTGCCAAACCTGGTTTGCATCACTGAGCGTCTCTCTTTTGCCTTTCTTGTCGCTGTCTCTGGTTTTGTCCTCCTTTGATTCTCACTTACTCTCTTTGATTCTCCCCTTGCTCTGGTTGCCTGGTTGTTTGCCTCTCTGGTTTTCGACTCTCCCTTTGGTTTATCTGTTTACCCCTTTGGATTTGTTCGCTGGTCTTTGACCCTGCATTGCCACTTTATGTTTGCTAGGATTTTGCTGTTGTGCTCACCCGTCGATCTGCCTTTTTGCTCTGCGTGCGTCGAAGCATATCATGCTTTTCACCCGTTTCCCGTTCCTTTAGTGTGTTGTGAAGCGTTTTGTGCAAGTAAACATCCTGCAAAGTTCTAAAGCCTGGAGAACAAGCTGGAGGCAGAAACTCTTTCTCAGCTGCCTGAAACACCTTGATAGAATTCTAGTGCTATTCTCTTATCTCTGACGACACAATCTCTTAACATAAGCCTTATTGGCCACCTATGGGGGGCCAGCCAGAACAAAGTAAATGGAAATAATGCAGCATATATGTTAAAAAAGAACTGAGCCATACTGTATACTTTACACTGTACTTATTAATACAATGACTTGATGTATTAACTAAGATGTATTCTAGAATGTATGTGGTGGAGATGATGTAGGTTATAACCAATGATTGGCCAATAGCCAAGTCATATGATGGGAAATCAACTGCTTGTGTGCAGCTATACAGCATCACCGTTAAACAATAGTTCATTGATTAAAATGCATTATTTAAGTATTGCTTTACATTGTTAGCATTATTAGAAATAATCTAGAACCTCTTTACTTACTTGTACTGTTTTGACACAATGACTGAACACAGATTCAAAGATTGCAATGTGATGCTGGTTTATTTCATTGGTAATGATGCATTTGATAATGATATATGATACAAGTTATTGCTTCCACGGGTCTGCACACCATGGCCCATTATAAGTGTATATCATGCTATCGTCTGAACCCATTATTAGTACCTACAAGTAAAGTCATTATGTAAATACTGTGAGGGCTGCCATATGCTCTGTTCAGACGGAGTGGGACTTTAGGGCATGCAAAGTCTGCAGCATAACCCCACTCTGCTGCGACTGTTTGTGATGTTCGGTGTGTGTGTATTCTTTTTCTCTCCCGGATCTCCTGCATGTCAGTGTTATTTCAATATTGATTATCATTTTAAGAGAAGAGCTGCTAAGTTTCAGCAAAAAGCAATAACTGAGCAAAAACATTCCTCTGAGATTAACGCGTGGCACATAGAGGCCACACACCTTTCAGGAGCTTACCATGTACCACCTGACCAAGTCTTTGTAGTATGTATGTGTATGTGTGGTATGTATGTGTGGTATGTGCGTGGGTATATATACTTGAATATATGAATCTGTGAAGAAACATTGATTATTATTATTTGCCCTCGGGGGAAGCCCCAGTGCGCCAGTGTGACCTTTAAGGGGGCCTATTATCCTCTTCCGGGTTTCCTATCCCTAATCCTTTGGGGCGTTCCTTGTGGGGATTTTTTGTCAGTTTCTATGTGAATGTAAACAGTTTGCAAAGTTATAAAGCACAAAGTATGCACCAGTGGGAGAATCTCTCTCCCACAGAAACCACTTTTCTCAGCTGCCTGAAACGCTTGCTGGAGTTCCAGCTTATTTCTCTGCGGTAAGGCTTAGCATTTCCAAATCGTAACATTTTAATTGCTGGGCTTCAAGATACAAACTACTCTATCTGTTATATATGACTGCTGACAACTCCATTCCCCTCTGCTACCTGGCTTGTTATCATGCTAAATGCTACATGACTAACAAGTGCAAAAATACAGGATTTCACCACAGATCTACTACTCCAAGTTTATAGCCAGGCAAAGCAACCACACACACATGTATGTACAGCTCAAACATCTGTATGGCTGAGACAGCACAGTTTGCATGGTCTCTCTATGCCTGTGTGGGTTTCTTCGTTGCAATGGATTGGCAGCATGTTCAGAGTGTCTCCTGCCTTTTGCCCGCTGAATGCCGAGATAGGCTCCAGCAGTCCCATCGACCCAGAAAGATAAAGCAGTTTAGAAGATGAGCGAGTGAGTAAAGGGGTGCATGGCTAGCCAATTAGCGCACTGAGGCTAACCTGCCGAACGTGAGTGCACTCTGTTTGAATAATCCGCTCCTTGCTGTTGCCTCCTCCCCCTTTTGCCATAAGTGACCTCTTGTGTAACATGGGTGTGATGCACGTTCAAGTTAAGTTGAGTAGGTTTGAAATGGGGGTCACATGGGGTGGGTGTGGTTTAACAAAGTCGTTTTTTAAACCACCATCAAGGCTACTGTTTTGCTTCGATCCAGAAAACTACACTGTTTTTGTGCATTGCTACTCCGCTATTTTCAGTGTTTGCGTTTGCAAAGTTCACAAGGCCAAAGTGGCTTGATTAGATTTAAGATTGGCCAGTACGAGGACATTCCCCATTGTTTTTAAAGCTTCCACATACTCTCCTTTCTGATATGCATGGGCACGTCCTCAGGTTGCACAAGGAGTTATGGGGCGTTCATGTTGCTATATTTAATAAAGCAAATCATCAATCAAATATTTCGGCAGTTGTGCTCCGCAAAAGATGAGCGGATCTATGGCAGCAATAAACAAAATAACCAGCATGAAAGTTGAATGAGAATCCCATACAGAACGCCATAAATTATTCCTGTTTGTCTTTGCATTGCACTGCGCTCGTGAAATTGAACTGGCTGCTGACAAACTGACTTTTGTCACACGCGGTCACAGGCTTCAAAAGAACAGACATAGCCTGAGTGTCCCCAGGCTGTAAAATGACTAGAAGATAACTTTTGAGTAGATGAAGGTTGCATTTACAATTACAGGACACATGAGACATCCTGATTTTATTTGTGCCCAATTAACGCGATAATATCAAAGTAATCAAATCTGGTTACAAGCTGAACCGTATACGCACGGCCTTCGGGTGGGTACTTTGGTCTAACGCAATTGCAAATGCAATAAACTCAAAGCAGAAGAATAGCAATAGAATAGCAGCTGCTCTCCGTCATTCATAAGGCATTCAGTACTGCTTTTCACAATTATCGGATTTGGGGGCGTTCTCTGGGGTCGCGGGGTTGAGTGAGAGAGGGGCCGATGAAATGCTGAGGGTTCATTACTGCGCTTCTCCACGTAATTGTGCAGTCCAATTAAAATGAGGGGTCAATTTCAAACCCACTTGTTTTCCTTGCAGAGCATGCAAATGAGGTGGCAGATTTGAAGAGTTTTGTCTTAATCAGGAGTTAATTCACACTGATGTAATTGAGCCTCGTGCGTGGCCTGCTCGTGTTGTTTTTAAAGAGGAGATAAGGAGTTGGAAGAGTTAGTGGCAGGGGAATATGTGAGTTGTAATAGGATAAGCAAAGATCCTAATAAATAAATGAGTCCTCAGCTCTGAATGTAGTAACACTTCTTATGAATTCTATATTTGTTATGATTTCTAAAGGCAGGCATGTAGTGTTATATGGCAGGTTTAACACCTGATGACGGCTGGGATAAGCTTGTATAATTGTCTATAAGAAGTAACAATTATGTGGATTGTATTTTAGAAAGCAAGGGTTTATAGCTTTGGATTATGAGGTTTCATAAGGTAGTGTAATATCTGTTCATGCTTGGGTGTCACGCCTGCTGACTCATCCCCAATCTCCTGGACTCTGTTTCCCATAACCCACCACTCGAGGACAACACTGTCACATGTCCACTATCTCCCAATCCCATTCGGTCTCTCAGGTCCAAGTCTCCAGAATATTGATTTCACCTGTAGCTGATTAGCCTGTTTGTACAAATACTCCGCTCTCCCACTTACCCTTTGCGAAGTATTGCCACCTTGTGCATACTAAGTGGGTCTCCCTGTTGTTATACTCATTTGCTTCCCTGGTTGGACTCCATTTTGATGTTCTGGTTTACTCTTTTTCTTTCCCCTTTGAATACTGTAGCTGGTCTGATTGTTTGCCTGGTTCTGACTTTTGCTCGTTCCCTTACTCTGACTCGGTCCTTGGCCTCTTGTTTATGTCTGCTTGTACGTTGTTGCTGCTGTGTTGTGCTACGAGCCTGTTTAATAAACCTAGCTTTGCTTTTAGCTCAGCGCGCATCACAGTCTGTCGGTCCATCCTCATACTGATTTCCAGCCAGAGTGTGCGGAGTTTACATGTTCTCGCAGGATCTGCGTGGGTTTTCACAGTTCAAAAACATGCTGTCAGGTAAACTGGAGATGCTAAATTGCCCCAAGGTGTGAGTGAATGTGTATGTCTGTGTCTGCCCTGCAATGGACTGGTGGCCTTTTCAGGGTCCTCCATACCTTCTGCCCAATGACCTCCAGAAGGCTCCAGACGACATTTAAAACAGTTCAGCTGAGCTAAATATCACCAATCTGGCAAATGCTTTCTGCTGTTTTCAGTGCTTATATTAATGAAACTAAAGATGAACTAATATTTATTTAAATTATATTCATGTGATTCATACGAAGGCCTTAAATGTTAAATGATCTTTGGAGATGTTAACAGTTTGCTCTCTGAGTGAAGCCCATGCAATGAACCCTAAAGGGTCGAAACGGACAATGTTCATGAAAAGTAAATACTGAAACATAGATGCTATGGAAGATACTATACATAGTGCTGAAAGTTAGATTGAGTCATGTGTCAGTTAATCCGCCAAATGATTTTACCTCCACTTTTTGATGTGTGCTTCAAGTGTATCTGCAAGTCTACGAGGTGCTTGGTTACTAACATAACAAAACCTTTTATCTTCAAAATGTGAGCTTATCAAAAAAAAAAAACCAAAATAACAGGATATAACACGGTGTTTGGACCATTTGTATTGATCTACTCTTCTTGAAATGGTCAGACAATGTGAAAAACCTTCTTCAAATGAATCAAATAATATAAAAACCACTAAAAAGTTAAAAATGGAGGTTTTGATACGACAGCAACACCACATATCCCAGTGCTGGTCACTGGTGTTGTGTTACCAAAGCAATTTTGCTATGTAGCTGAGTTTGTGAGCTATTACTGGATGTCGTTTGTATCTCTAGCGTGTTTGACCATTGACTGCTAAATTGCATTGCAGTAGCTGCATTTGGCTGCATTTGACTTTGGATTGTTATTCTTGGACACACCTTCAAGTAAAAGTGCCTCTCGCATATGCACACAGCCACTCTTTATCATTTGATACAGTAGTCTAGATTGGAACTGCCACATTTGTTGAGGTCACATGGTTTCAACTTCCAGTACGGTGGACCGAAAATGAACCTCATTAATTATAATGGTTGTCTCACTCTGCACTGCCTAGTGCGTCTCAATATATTAATATTTTATGTCCTGTGGGAGAGATTTTTAAAGTGCTCATTCATTTTTATACTTGGGATGGATGGAGAGTGAGCTTTTTCACCCTGTCAAACCTAAGTTTGAAAGGATATACAGAACCATCATATTGCACATTTCTGATGCGTTCATAAAAAGGTATTTGTATGCGCAAAAAGTGTTGCTTTCCCAAACATACTGTGGGGTCCAAAGGTCTGAGAGCACTAATGAAAATGGTTCTGCCACTCAAGTTTTTCATTACAAATTTTATTATTAGCATAACAATTCAAGTAGGAAGTAGAAAAGGTGGAATATTTTGAACATTTAAACCCCAATTCCAAAACAGCTGAGAATAATGTAAATAAATAATAAATAATATATGTTTTATATTATAATATTTTATTCACTGTAGAACATAGAACACATATCACATGCTGAACGTTTTACCATTTTACAAAACTATTAACTCATTTAGAGCTGGATGGCATCAATGCATCTCAAAAATGTTGGGGTAGGGAAAACACAAGGCTGGAAATATAAGTGGTACTAATAAAAACAGTTTACAGCACATCTAAAAATGTTGGAACAATTTGGAAAACAGAAAAAACGGAAAAACGGAAAAACAGAAAAAACGGAAAAACAGAAAACGTGGTGCATCAGGACGAATCTGTCAAAGAAGACCCAGGACTGTTGAGCAGCTAGAATCCTACATCATACAGTAATGGGACAACATTCATATCCCAAACCTCCAGTGATTGGTGTCCTCGCTTCCCAGTTGTTTACAGACTGCTGTTAAAAGAAGATGGGATGCTACACAGTGGTAGACATGGCCCTGTCCCAACCTTTTTGTGAGATGCCATCAAGTTCTAAATGCTTTAACGAAGTGTCACACATTTGCTCAAATATGAATACTGATCTGGAAATGGTGCAGGATCTTGCATATTTCTTCTTCATCCTATTTGTCCTAGCTGCTATGTTTCTTTTCAGTCTGTTGTTTATTTTCAGGTTGGAAAAATACCACATTTTCAATGAGGTCTCTTTCAGACCCCAGTGTATGGGAAAATAAAAGATTGTTCTTTTATAGCAAAGCCTTTTGATTCATGCTACATTTAGTATAGCATTTTTGTGATCAACCTTTTGTTACCAAGGGAAAGGTAAGGCAAGATGGCACATACAGAATAAACAGACAGACATGCAGTACACATTGCATGGTTCAAGTAAAGATTTTAAATTCCCATCATAGATTCTCCCAATTACAAAGCTCTTTGCTTGGCTGTATTAACCTTAAATGAAAAGTCAGTAAATCTCATTAGAACTATATTCAAGAATAGCTTTTTTTAAGATGACCTATGATTACAATTGCTATCATGTCAAAAAGAGTTCTCTCTCAGGCAATCGAGAGTCAAATCCCGAGCTTTGTGCTTGAGTCCAGGCAGTGGTGATAAAGTTTGCCTGTGTGTGCAGAGTCTTCACAAAGACAACTAGTCGGAAAAATGAACCTTTCCTCAATGCACACATCAATAGGGATGGATTGCTAACCAGTGCCAAGGGGCCTCAGAGGAAGTGCGGCCTCAGACCACAAGACATAAAAGGATTCAAACACTCGTCCATTAATCGTCTAATGAACAAACATGAATATGTACCAGCCGCCATATATATATATTTGAAGCCTAGACAGGCAAACTGAAGTGTAATGTATTACATTAGAGGCTAGACAGCTATGTAGCAGTACAGCCTTATATGTAAGTATTCAAATGCACAGGATATAAATACATGACTAAACTTTATCACTGACAGCCGTCTATTTATCAAACAGGGACTGCCATGTTTTCAGGAAATTACCTCTGTTCATAAGGTTATGGTGAAGTCTTTCCATATGCAGCACATTCCCCAGGTTGCTAAGCCACTGCTGGAATAGAGGACACGCTTCTGACTTCCACTGTTGCAAAATAAGGCATTTAGTTAACAGTGTACAGAGGAAAATGGCTTGGCCTTCAAATTTATTAATGGATGAATTACCTACTGCCATGCCAGAAAAAACAGTAATGGATCTGGCTGAAACGGTTTTATCAAAGGCCTTTGATATATAAGCAAATACTAGAGTCCAGAAGTTAAAAAGCAGAGTTTTAATGGTTTAAGCCCAACATAAAATCACACTTTAATAAGGATTTATTTAGCTACCGAAATGAAAAATAAACAGCATTCCAGTGTCGATCACGGTAAATAAGTTCACTGGATGCAAAATGAGTCACCTGTGACTCAAACATACCTAATAGCACGTAATATCTCCATGAGCACAAATAACAGCTGTGATCTAATTCGGCATGGACGAGACCAGTTTCTGGATGTAGGCAACATCACTGTGCAGATGCTCTTGCTTTACAGAATCGTGCACTTGGGCCAGATTTGATGGATGCCTTCCCTGGCACAATTCTGAGAAGAATTTCCTGTAGACTGGGATTTTGGCCAGTAGATTCATATAACCGAATGAAGCTACTTCCTTCACACCTTCAGCCTTTGGCATGCCCAAATGCAATCACTAATTTTTGCCAATCATTAGCATCACCTTTAGACCCATTTTCCAATTTTCACATTGAACAAGACATTCACTGCACTGGACCACCTCTTCTCGATCTACTTCATCACTCACACCCTTGAGGTATATATAGCCCCATCATCCTCATGCACCGCCACCTTCAGGAGCCTGAGGGTACTACCACCTTAAACATGCAAGGTCACTTCATAAGTAAACGTGAAATATTGCTTAATCTCACATTCCAGGTCTGTTTATAAATGTTCCTCCTTCTTTTGTGCCCAGCAGCCTCATGAATTGTCCATGTGTATATCAATGCTAAAAGCAAAAGCCTCACAGAAACGTGTTTATAAGTCATGCTAAGTATTGCTAATTCTTTTCTATGGAATGCACTAGAATCATGTACTAAGTCCACTTCAATGATGTGTTCATTTCTGAAACCTGAAAACCCTTATCAAGGCATCATTAGCCATGCTTACATGCACCCTGGGAATGTGTTACAAATCCAACTAATATGATGTAAAAATCCATGTAAAAACCTTAATCTGAATTGGCCATTCCAAATACAACTGGTCCAACAAAACAAGGTGGATAATCCTATAAATAATCTCTTACATGGAATAGTTATAGTCATTTAAATGCATGCATCTGACTAAATCCCCATTGGGGAAGTTCTACCCATGTGTATTGTGTCATAATGGTCAACATAACTAGCTGTTCAGACAGGTATATGAGGAAATAATTAATATTTAATTGGTTTATATGATCTGTAGAGCAAATTAAAACAGATGGATAGATAGTTTCTCAAATCGTCCTATTACAAAGCTGCAATAGAACTCACTGCTGCTCGTCTCACTCTGACTGGGCTTGCATAACGCTGATTTTCATGGTAACATCGACCCTAAGTGGTACTCTACCCAGGCATTTCATTTTGGGCCTGATTACTTGTAGTATGCATGTAAATGAAGACTTTCATCAGACTGTTGAGTAGGTGCATATAAGCACCTCAGTCTTAATCTATAATCAGAATGAATTCAATTGGATAGGCAAAATCTTTCCAGGTAAACATGGCCTGTGCTGGGTCAAGAAAAGCAACATTTTACCTTCAGATTGTGTCCAAACACAGCATAACTTGTAATCAGGAGCAAAGAAAATCACTGTGTGGAGTCATGTCTTGCATATGACTCTACCGTCTCCCATCACTTGAATGTGGAATATGAGTTAGGTTCCAGAAAACCAGGAAGGTATTCCTTCCTGAGCTAGTAAACTTTAATGTAACAAGAAATGTAACTTCTATTGGTATTTATACATCATCACACAATGTCAAAGGGAGCTGTCAATTCCAAATAACCTTAAAATATGATCAGTGTATCAGATTCATATATCCAGTTTTTAGAGCCCTATGAAAACTGGTAAAGAACTGGAATAAGCAATGTCGCAGGCCGAGATGAAAATTCCTCTCACCACTTCACCATAAGATTGAACAGTTGGCAGAGCTACAATAGCAAGGCTTTGTGGAATACCTCCTCTGTAAGAGGATATGAATGGATGCACTGTGCAGTGCTATGGTTCATGCAATATTCAAATTGCAGAGGCGTTGGAGGATTTATGGCCACATGCAGACCATGGCTTTTCAGAACCTTTTCGAAGATGGAAATACATTACGGATACGGTTCTTGGATGCATTATGTATACAAAATAGAAGTAAAATTATTTAAGTAGCAGGTCCATGCAGTCAAGGGTATATTCAGCATGTAATGAGAGTTCACACTGTGGATTTAGATCGAGATGGTTCCAAGTACCGGCCCTAGGGCAGCTCTTTACTGCAGAGTTTAGTGTTTTCCTTGATGTAACACGCCTTATTCAGCTTATCAGCACATTTCGAGCCCTTTATGAGCTGAATCAGGTGTATTAGTGGCAGGGAGAGGCACTAAACTGGGGGTTTAACTGTCGGAATACCAATCTAGCCAAAGTAAGGCGATGGACTGATTTTACCAATCAGTTGTTTTCCATTGCATAAACCTTGTAAGCAAGGCGTGGAATTTTGCTGGTGAACTTAATTGAACTATTTTCTGGGAATGGCAAGATTGACATTCAGTTCTAGCTGAACACTTGGGCTGGCAGGGAGCAAGCTCTTTTTCGAAACTCTCTCATTTTTGCTGTCATAACAATACCTCTCCTTGTCCGTCATGCCCTGAGGGTGGCTACACTATGATAGGGGGGAAGAAAGCATACCAGCAACGGTCTTCTCCGGTAATAGCACACAGTCTTGTTAATTCAATTACACGTAACAGCAGGACAGCACATCACGCGCTCCATTGTAATGCAAAAGAGGGTAGACTGATCTGATTATGTTTCGGTGTCGTAGGTGACACCCTAAAATTAATAAAATGATTCTCCTTCATGGAATCATCTCTAACCACACACTACTTTTGTTCTCTGTTTAATATAGAGTTGCATGATTATGCCCTCTCTCACTCCTCCATCCATTTGAACTGAACTGGATTGATTGGATTGATTGAAGGAATGATGAATGCTCGTGGTGTTATTTTTAGCCATGCTCCTCGTGCATTAGCAGTATGTGGGCATTCCCTGCTAAGTAATTGATATGGATGAAGTGAAGCACATTAAGGCCACCAAGCATAAGATTTCCTGTCACAATATTCTATTTTTTTTTTCTCCTGCCTGCATAACCACTAAAAGCTAAAACCCGACTAGCATAAACAACTTTCGGCTAACTGCGGTAGACCAGCAGTGCTTAAGAAGTTCAAGTACAACACTACATGAGCTCTTTAATTCATAATAACGTGTCCTCATGAGAGATCACCTAAATACCTCTATCCAAAATTCCATGTTCATGGCTGTATATTGACTGTCATATCTCTATTTGTATAATGGCTATCTAATGAAGAAACATGCATCTTCATTTTTGGACGGACCAACAGACAACACACACTAACACAAAACTGGACTAACAGACAACACACTCTCTAACACACCACTACCACATCAGTGTCGCTGCAGTGTTGAGAATGATCTACCACCCACATAATACCTGCTCCGTGGTGGTCCTGTGGGGGTAGTCCTGTGGAGGGAGTAGAGATACCAAATGTGAAACATTTCCCCAGTAAAAGTCCTCCCTTTAGACCACCACTTAAGTGAAAGTATTTACCTTTAAATGTACTTAAGTATTAAGAGTAAAACACAATTTATTATGGCTGTAATGTCCTGTTATGATTTCTGGAACACGACTCTTAATTAACTCCTTCTAGGTGAAGACACTGTAGTGTCTCTCGCTCCACCAGTCTTTAAAAGAAGGCCATTAATTAGTCTGACACTGATGTCTATTAAAATGATCGTAAGGACAGAAGACTACAGGAGAGCAGGTTCCTTTAGCTAGAACTATAAAATAACTTTTGGAAAACAAGCAAAGTTATGCTTTAAGATTTATTTGCAACTTAGTAACAAGTTAAAGTGTAATACTGCCTTTGAACAGGTTCGCAAATGAGTTTACCTGTACTATACTGCATCTGTGTAGAGTTTGCGTAAATTCAGAAGTCAGCCAGTCGCAAGTGCATGTGCACATATTCCTATATTGTGCTCTATTTACACACAAAGTCAGGAACAACATGTTTTATCTGTTTACTAACCTCATCCTGCTTCACCTGCCTTCCTCCAGGTGGTCCTGGATGTAGTCCTGGCCTGAAATGAACATTTCCATGGATGCTAAGAATCTATGAATAAGCATGTTTGGTTTTGACATGTTACGTTTGTACATGCACGTAAGCTGAAATGAATTACACGTTTCACATAATGTAGTAAAAGTAAGATATTTGAGTGGTGGTGGAGTTAAAGTACAAAGTCATCCAAATTAAAAATAGTTCAGTAAAGTACAGAAAAACTACTTAAGTAACTAATCACATTTACTAAGCTACTGTCCACCACTGGTGAAAGGGGATAACAAAGTATGCAGAGAAGCAGATATTGTACTGTCTGTACCAGTCTGTTTATTTATCAGCTTGTATTTGATGGTATTCAAGGTACAACAGTGTGCAAGTGCTATTAGACGAACACTCCTTTACTGTATACAGGCACAGCGCTCAGGGTATTGTATGATTCACAGTGTCAATGGATAGACGCAGTATATAAACACACCTCAAATAGAACAGAATTGAGGAAGAACCTGAATATTTTTCTTTATAGCAAATGTTCTCCATCAAATAGTAGTACATCATCCTCTCCTCCTGCACAAAACTCAGAGAGACAAGTTATAGCCTACATTGCAGTCTTTCATAAACAACACTGGCAGGGAAAAACACTGTGCTGTCGGATTTTCTGTGTTTTCGTGTTAGCCATAAGGCTGTCTAGCTTTAACTTCTTTTAAGGTGAAGCACCCTGCCACCCAAATATCCTCTTGACCCTACCAACCCCACCTCCACCCCACATACACATAACTCCCATGCTAAGAAAATATATGGTTTCTTAAGTTGTCTAACGTTGGTATACATTAACGCTTTCAGTGGTTAACCAGCTGACAATCAATAAGGTTGCTTGTACATTGTGCTTGTACACATCAATTTTGCTGTAGTTCAGCAAGAATTAGTCTTAGTCTCTGTTCAGAACAATCAATAGAATAAGACAGAAAGATATAAAAAACATTTACACCTAATTATCACTGAAACTGCTTAACAAGTAGTTGTTTGGACATTGTAATATCTATTAGCTACTTAGGTTACTTCCCAAGTTTTCAGTTGGCTCCGTAAAGGAAGAATTGCTGCCTTCTCCCAATCTCACAAGCAAGAACCTGAATTATGTTTACGGGGTACTCTTTTATTATGTATTTGTGTAATAACACTGGAAAACAAAACTAAAACCAAAATTAATTTGTTTCTTTAATTCACCATTACCTGCAATCAGACAGCCCTTGCTCTCGCCAATCAGTAAAGGCCATTGGTTTCTAGTTCATATTTGTTATACATAGAATCCATTCATGGTGTAATCTCACATAATGTAAAAGACAGTCGCTATGCCCAAATAACCTAGCAAACTAGAAATCGGAAAAAGGAAGAGACGTGTTTTTCTTTGTGGAGAGTTAAAATGTTCTATTAATCCATAAAAGATACATGTGGCTTATTTCATCATTGGATGTACTTCTTACCAAGCTCATTCACAAACAGTTTAGACTGATAAACTTTTTATTGTTTTGTTTAATCAGATTAACAATAACACCCAATGTGTGAGAGACATCTATTCCTATGTGTGTCTGCTTTTGTTTAACGCCTCACCATCAAAAGAATGATATAGTCATCATAACAGCCTGAGCGCAAGTAGACCTATGTTGTGCTGCCGTCCACCAATGGTGCTGGCACAAACAGGAAGACTCATGGAGGGCATCACTGCTCGCTGAATGTCCACAATCGTGGCTGTTGGGTCAGTCAGGTGCAGAGATAAAGCTCGTCCTTGCTTGTGTCACATATGCTACCCAGTTTCATTCCTGTCGGTTGGTTCCTTCTGGGTGCACAAGTCTCCAGATTCTTAGCTTCATAAGACCAGACTCTTCACACAGCATCTGATGCAACATAAGCACTGGCTTTTTCAGCAGAGAAAACACAAAAACAGCAAAAATGGCCATGTTGTTTTGAGCTTTACAGGTCTGACCGAAGTCAAAACAAGGCAAGAAACGCCCCTTTGTTAACAAGTCCGCATGTACATTGGGTTCAGCTCGGCTCCTTTGAGGGCAGCTGGTCAAAATAAGGTACAGTTTATTTCTAAATCACAGTCCTCAAAAAGCAGCAGTGGATGCAAGTACAGTGACAACTGCAGTTTCCTTAGAAGCAGCCCTTTTACATGGATCTGAGAAGCATTTTGACAGTTAAGTACAGGAAATGGCCAGTAAGTGTTTTTGTGTCTTTGCAAATAATAAAAGCCACACACTTTTTCATGCTCATCTCAAGCCCTAACTGTCACGTTCAGAAGATCAAGCTCAAGACTTCATCACAAATCAGTGCGCATCACCACAAAAGGGCATATTCTAGTCCGGGGTTCTGCCTTTGAGCGCTACTGAATAAGACACAGCTCACTGATTGTTTCTGACCTAGTCAGTGAACTCAGCAAACGGAAGAATACCAATAAACTCCATACAGGAAACATCTCTATTCAATAGAAGCCTCTGTTACATAGAACAAAAAAAGAGGACCGTCCGAAAAGGCAATTCAGCAGCAACTTCTTAGAGTTCGGCTGCCTTTTTCTTTTTTGGTTCTTTTTGCTTTTCCTTTAACTGTGTTTTTTTTCCTCCCTCACTTTCTGCAGCTTTACAAAAAGGCCCTCTTTGTAAGCCATTTATTGGCTATCTCTTCTCAGTGGCCTCAACTGTTGTCACTACAAAAGACTTTGCCCAAATTGAATAGAACCCAAAGTTGGTCTGCTAATGCTTGGACATTCTCTCCTCTCCTCCTCACTGCAGAGGCACCCTACAGTCCAACTTCAGGCAACTTTATCCTCCCTCGCTTTGAACCCGGAGCCAGCATGAAGTCTGTGTATTCACCATCCAGTGATTCTTGTCACAGTGTGTTTTCGAGTGTGCCTCTATCTCTGTGTCTATGTGTGTGTGCTTCTCCGCAATTTACCTCCACCTCTTTTGTAATCCTCCTGTCTCTTCCAATGACGGCGAGGTTGGATCGTTGCCGTGGGAACATGGATGACAACATGTCTGTCTCCTTGCAGGTTGATGCTTGTGCCTAATTAGACGTGGGGAAAACATGACACTGGAGAAGACTGGAGAATTCAGAAACAGCAACATCTCAAACATTGCCTTCAACAGGATGCTTTTTTCACCCTACTATACAAACTCTCGCTGAACTGTCTGGGTGATAATTGCATTTTTCACGAATGCTGGCATGCCAAATTGACTCGTGCAGTCTGTCTGGTCTTTTTAATCCGTCCTGGCCCAGTTAGCTTTCAACTCAAAATGCTAATTAGTGGAATTCTGAAAAATAAAGGAAACAACTCGGCATGATCGTGAGTGGTCCCATCAAAACCTGTGAAATCTTGTCTATTCAAAGTACTAGTAAAGCCCATGTGCCCTGCATTTCTCTTGTAGTACATACTGCATTCCTTCGGAGCACATTTGTACAGTGTTATGTACCAAAACCAGTCAATAAACATTTTCTAACCTTTATTTATCCCTTACAAATAAGCAGCCTGTTTTTGTTACTGTGTCTCCGTGTTTCTGATTGGGTGCCCTTCTTTGTGCCGCATTGAGAGGGCAGTCCAGGCTGAACTGTTCCCTTATAACTTTGATGTAAAATGGCAAAATGCTAAACAGCTAAAGGCTCAGTGAGCAGATCTACAGTCATCATCAAAAAATAGTTGCACAAATAGCTGCACCCAGAAGGAATCAACTGAAAAGAATGAAACTTGGTGGGCAGGTTTGACATTGTGAGACATGCACATGATTCAGGTTTTTAAACTTGATGTAGGCACGGATGGGTCTTATCACTGTACCTGAATGAGCCAACATCCACGATTGCTGAGATTCAGTGAGTGGTGATACCCATCATGAGTCATCCTGTTAGTGCCAGCACCATTGGCAGACTGCTGCACAACGCAGGACTACATGCACACAGACCATTATCAGCACCATGGTCAGCCACGAGATGAACGGTTTGCTGTCACGTGTCACATGTCCAGAAAGCCTGGTGTCACTCTAAACTCCACCCCTGCCGCAATATCTGCAGGAACTCTGTGAGAATGTGCGACATAGAATGGATGCGTATGGATGAGACGTATGCATGTCGCGTTAGGAAACATGGCGGCCCCACACTAATTTTGTACGTGTAGCCTCTACATATATATATATATATATGGATATTGGTCACATGCTTCAGTATACTCTGTACTAAAAATAAAATGAAGTTTTTTGTAAAAAAAACAAAGCTGTGCAGGATCTACTCATTCCACCGCAACACACAGCTACATGCCACCCCCTCATCAGTGCCACTGCAGTGCTGAATGCCTTAGTAACCCACCACTCAAATAAAACCTGCCCTGGTCCTGTGAGGATCCAGACCACTGAAGAACAAGGTGAAAGTGTGTAGAGAAACAGATTAACTATATTATGTAATGGTAGAACTGTAAAGTGCACCTACATTAGATGGCCAAAAGTATGCAGACACTTGACCATCACACCTATATAAGCTATATGAGTGTTGGACATCCCATTCCAAAACCATGGGCATTAATAAGGAGTTGGCTTCTACTCTTCTAGAAAAACATATTCTGCAAGATTTAAGGATATCTGTAAGAGTCTGTGGCCATTTACTCAAAAGAACATTTAGAGCGATCAGGCACTAATGTAGGCTGAGCAGCTTGAAACTGACGATTCCAGTTCATACCAAAGATGTTCAACGTGATTGAGATCAGGGTTCTGTGGAGTTCCTCCACACTAAACTCTTTATGGGTCTATTGTGCACAGAGGTAGGGTCATGTTGGGACAAGAAAGGGCCTTCAACAGACTGTTGCCAAAAAGCTTTAACTTTATCCTCCACTGGACCTAACGGGGGGACCAAGACCCATTATCCTTCCTCCACCAAACTTTACTATTGGCACTATTCCTGTAGGCAGTGTTTACCTGTCATCCTATCCATTAGACTACTAGATAGTGAAGTGTGATTTATCACTCCAGAGAACAGGTTCCCAATATTCCAGGGGTGACCTGGTTTCCTTCACTCCAGCTGATGCCTGGAATTGTGCAAAATGATCTTAAGACTTGTGTTCAAATCCATTTCATTGAACCAGTACACAGTTCTTGCACTGATGTCACTTCCAAAGGGAGTTTGAAACTCTGCAGAGAGTGATGAAACAGAGAACAAGGTATCTTTATTTGCTACATACTTCAGCACTTGATGGCCCTGCTCGGTGAGTTTGTGTGGTCGGCTCCGTGTGGCTGGGATTTTGTTGCTCCTAGATGATTCCATTTACAGTAACAGCATTTGACTGGGCAGATCTAGCAACAAAGAAACTGACATGTGGCAGATGTGGCATCCTGTGACGCAGCTACTTTTAAAGTCACTGAGCTTTTCGGTTTGTGTGGATGAAATTTGCATGGTAGCGTGCTTTTTTAGCTTGATCCTTAGCATTGACCATTGCTGAAACATGGGAACTCAATAATTGGAAGGACTTTCCCTATACTTTTGTTCATAGTGTACAGGGGTTGGACAATGAAACTGAAACACCTGTCATTTTAGTGTGGGAGGTCTCATGGCTAAATGGAGTTCAAAAGAGGACAAACTGTTGGTGCACGTCTTGCTGGCGCATCTGTGACCAAGACAGCAAGTCTTTGTAAAATACTGCAATGCAAGATGGGTGACCACGGTATCAAACTGGGTAATGTCAGCATACCAAGACAGCAAGTCTTTGTGATGTATCAAGAACCTCCACCAGCATCACGTAGTGACCTGGCCACTATCCTGCAAGAAGAATGGCTTAAAATCCCTCTGACCACTGTGCAGGACTTGTATATGTCATTCCCAAGACCAACTGACGCTGTATTGGCCGCAAAAGGAGGCCCTACCCCATACTAATAAATGACTGTGGTCTAAAACCAGGTGTTTCAGTTTCATTGTCCAACCCCTGTACATAGTGCACATGGTAAGTGGAGCTGATAATGGGTGGCTTGCAGTACGTCCAGTCCCCATCAATTCAGCATACAATACATGTGGCTGGAACAAGCAAATGAGACAAAATGAACATGTGATTCTCTTGATGAACAACACAATATTAGAAATGACATTTTCATCTCCACAAATCAGATAAGGTCACGGTCTGGGAAAATTTGATCCAACATAATCAGTTCACCGCTGAGGGTTGAGAGATTTCGCCTACACTACCACGCACTCGTTTCTGCCAATTCACCGAATGTGGCCTTCGAGTAGCCCTCGGTGCAGCTCCTTATGGACGAGCGCTTTTGTATGTGCAAATCGCTCTTTAACAGCACTGATTTCTACTGAGGGGATCTGAGCGTTCACGTTAAAGGAAGGATGGGAGATGAGATGATGGGCTGTGATATTTTCCTGAGTCTATTCCATGGAGGGTGGGGGGGGGAAGAGGCGGGAGGGCGAGAGAGAGAGAGAATGATGAGTGAGTCTGTAGCTCTGGAGGCCTGTCCATAGCAATACCGTTAATCCAATATACAATATATCTATTTAATACTCTGAGTCCGGGCCTGTGCAGCTGTTAATCATTTTTAACGCCTCTGGTATGACAAGGCAGGGGGTTTAACTCATATAGGCAGAGAGAGAGAGGGAGCAATTTGTCCAATCCTTCATGCGCTCAGTACCGACATCCTCTAACATTCATGAATACACAAATGTCAATGCAAACTGACGCCACTATCGGCATGTTACGATTTGCCGTGGTTACTAAAAGCACGGTGCTCATCTAATGGAGCGTTATTAGTCACAAGCGCAGCAATACTTGACATGTAATTAGAACATATAGCTTATTCCACTAACAGCAAAGAATGCCTTAATAATCCGTTGCTCTGTTTATGTCGGGATTGCGTTATGGAATGTATTCATTTGGTGGAGAGAGAGAGAGAGAGAGAGAGAGAGAGAGAGATGGATGAACTTTCCTCACTGCTTATTTTATTGACACTGCCTGAGTGGAGAGTCCACAGGGACATGTTCCTTTTAAGTAGAAATTTTTCCTTCTCAAAAGCACAAAGAGACAGGCATAGGCCCATTTGAGCTTCATTACCTGTGTTTATTTTATTATTTATCCCTGTCTCGTACTTATTGCTATAATTATACTCCCATAAATGTGTCCCATTCATTTCTCACAGATTTCTTCATATTTTAAAGGGTACTAGAAACCGGCTTCCTTTGGCCTGTCGTATTTAGTCATGGTCTATTGTTTCTTACTGTACGTATGTAAATCTATATTTGTTGGTCAGACGACATTCTAGTTACTGTTCCCAATTTAAAGAACATGCTGCTGAGCAAGTTACCTGCAGGCTAAAAGGCAAATTTAAGTAGCCTAGCCTAATGTGCCTGTTGACAGTCGCGCAGTGACTGATGTCCGTCAAGATCCATTTGCAATTCCCTCATTGATCAAACAAATGGTGTCTCGTTCCTGAGAGAGAGCGAGGCGTTTTTAAGGCACGCATCCACTTCTAATATGTGGAGAGGGAAAAAGAATATAAGCAATGGACTAGGTTTCTTTAAAACGGGAATTTTATTGATGGCTTCGAAAGTCATTTAGACTGATTTCATATCAAAATGTGCCATTCTAGACAAACTTGCCAAGAAGTGCTTACAGTGGTGGTGGATTAAAATAAAACGATTATAAATATGTTCCTAGATGCCCAATCCAATCGAGTTCACGCCCTTTGCAGATTTAGACTGTGGTGTCTATATACACACTCTACTCAAAAGCCTGATGAAAATGTCTGTTTACATGTACACTACAAGCAATCCGATCTACATTTACATTTTAGGGATTTAGCTGACACTCTTATCCAGAGCGACTTACAAGCTTATTTGTATTACAGGTAGGCCAGTGTAGTGTTAGGAGTCTTGCCCAAGGACTCTTATTGGTATAGCTCAGCATTCGCTACCTAGATTGGGATTTGAACCCCCGTCTCCCACATGGGGTGGTAGCTCCCTGGTGGGTAGAGGTGTTAACCGCTGAGCCACACCAACCACAGATCTAAATTCATGCAAATGCATAGAGCACCACTTAGTGCAGTGTTTCTTAACCCTGGTCCTGGAGACACCCTGCCCTGCACTTTTTAGTGGACTGCCTGCATTGACACACCCCCTGCAGCTCTGAAATGACTTGGTAATGAGCTGATTAGCTGAATCAGGTGTGTTGGGAGCAGGGAAAGCACCAAAATGTGCAGGGCAGGGAACTGACTTAGGGTGAGTTCCAATTGCACTCTTAAAAGTAATCCTAACTAGTTGAGTATGTAGTTTATAGTACAGTTATGAATGTCAAAGCTGGGTTTACTCACAAATCCACAATCCACACTTGTGAGTATGGCAATAATGGGCAATATTGTTTCACAATGAAATGGGAAATGGATAGGGAGGCGCTTTTCGTGTCATGAAAATATAGAAAAAATTATGAATGGTGGAAGTGGCAGGACCAGAAGTGGTGTTGAAATATGAAATATGAGTACCCAAATCTGTCACATCAGCCTGTAAAAATACATATATATATACACAATGTGTTCATTTATTTGCCTTCAGAGTCTAGTTTGGTATGACAACTCACCATCAAATCATTCCATCAAGATGGGTACAGTGCATACACTGTGTAGCATTAGTGGGTACTACACAATAGAGACACAGCTTTAGTGTAGATGTTACCTTACATACACTATCTTGTGAGTTCAGTCAGAGTGAGACGAGCAGCAGTATGCACACACTGATGTCAGAAACTTTTTAAAAACAGAAGTTTTTAATGTGCTGTATAGTTTATGTCGGTCATTTGCTCATATGCTTGGCCATAAAGCTCAAAAAGAGCTAAAGAGTTCAATGTCTTTTAAAACTCCAACAAAGAAAAAAAGGAAAACATTAATTAAGACATGAGTATGTGCGTTAATGGCCAAGACATTATTTCATTATCATTCCGAGACAGGCCTTTTGGTTAAAACACTTTTTAAAACCCATTCCTGGCAGAGAGGTACATAGAGCGTTCTGAAAGGTGAAACAATAATGAATCAGTAATGAAACTTGGTGGGTAGCTTTGACATCACAAGACATGCAAATGATTCAGGTTTCACACTTGGTCGCACATGTGATGTTAGCAAGGACGAGCCTTATCTCTGTACCTAACAGACTATATAATGTTATCCTATTAGGCGAGCTTCCTACTGGCTTGTGGAAACACTGTGCTGTTGTGTTGGTAGCATCATTTGCAAGCAAAGTATGCCTCGGATAAAAGCAAGCAATCCGAGCAGTTGGAAAACTTTGAGAGGGGTTACATCATAGGGCTCTGGGAAGCAGGATGGACTTAATGAAGTACTGCGCTCCATGCCATTCATGTGGAGACCCATAGCATGCTATTGGCACCAGTGGATATACGAAGGCGCACACCAGCGACATGAAGGATCTGGGGAGACCTACACAAGCCATGGAAAGATAGAAAAACAGCAGATTGTCTCCAGGGATACGAAGAGTGAATGATTGTGGACATTCAGCAAGGAGTGATGCCCTCCATGACTCAGCAAATGGCTGCATGATGCAGGAGTACATGTACGCAGACCGCTGCAGTGACTGCCCATAACACCACGTCAACGTCACCAAAGACTGCAACAGTGTTGTGCCAGACTCTCCTGGAGTGCCTCAGAATGACAGTGGGTCATCTTCAGTGATGAGTGCTGCTTTTGTCTTGGTGGAGATGACCAAAGCTCCAAGATCAGTTTGTTATCATGTGTCATGCATCCAGAAGGCCTGGTGTTGCTCCACCTCCATCTCTATCGCAAAATCTGCGGAAACTGTGAGAATATTATCACAGGATGCCATTAAGAACTCCATGCTGAGACATATGCATGTTGCCTTGGCAAACAAGGTGGCCTGAAGCCATACTGAAAGGCACGGCATCTGTTTGTGTAGCTCATTTAATATTACCCATATCAGTCTAAATGTATCACCATTTATTATTCCTGGTCCTTTCCGAATAGCACTGCAATTCAACACTTCCTACTGGGAGCAACATTTCTTTTAATGATAAGTGTGTATATATATATATATATATATATATATATCTCACCATCAAGATCAGGAAACTCATCACATGTAGGTTCACTAGTCATTTTAGACAGCAGACATCACGGCCACTGGCTCTGTTCAATCTGCCACCCTGGTTTCCTATCTAACCTGTGTTGGCAAGTTTCTCCACAATGCACACAGCCAGCCACTTTAAACGGACTTCCTGTTTAACAAGTGAATCATATCAAAGTTTAAAAGCCCCTTTTACTGAAACGCACTCCCCCCGCCCACACCCACAAGCTCCACAACGACGCACGGACGTGTGAGCTGGTCTTGAAATGACTCGCGCGGCTGAAATAAAGTCTTCTTAATAGAAAGATTAGATGTGAGGCTAAAAACCACTCCAGGTTCTCTCTCATTTTCCCGCCTCTGCTCGCTGTAGCCCCGCCCCTTCGTCTGATCAAGATCCTTCAACTTGGCTTCGCCTGGCGGACTCGCACTTTTAGCGCGGAGCGCGTTCTCGGAGCAGCAGCGGCGGCGGCAGCAGCAGGAGCCTCGGCTGTAACGCAACTTGAGAGAAGAGTTGAAGCGCTCTCAACGCCGACAAAGCAAGGCGCGCGCGTGTCATTCTGAGGAAAGCAGTGGTTCCCGTCGGCGCTCCTGTGCGTTTCGCGGCCGTTGGACACGATGGGAAGAGGGAGACGCTTTCGTCCGGTTTGGTACGGCGTCTTCGGTGCCCTGGTGCTGATGTTCCCCGTCAAAACAGAGATAAGTTGCAGGTCTTGTCAGCTGGCGGCGGGCGAGTGGCGACCGAGGCAGCAGCTGGTGTTGCTGAAGCTGAAAATGGACACCCCCGACTCCCTCCAGGCAACAGAGTCCCGGGGCGAAGTTGCCGGAGATTTCGACTCGTCCTCCTCTACCGGGGACCGGGAGCAGCCCGAGCCTGAGGGAAAGAACGCCGCAGCGCCGTCGAGGCGAAGACGGAGTACGGGCGGCTTTAGTTTCAGCGAGGCGCTCGGTAAAGCGGGCAAAGTTCGTAACCTCGAGTTTACTGACGGCGGACCTTCTCCAGCTCGACCCGCGCATCTAAAGCGCCGTGGACGTAGGAGCACCAGCAGCAGCACCAGCAGCCGAGGACCAGAGAGCAGGGCGCCCCGGGCTGAGCTTAGGTGGAATAAGGAGGAGAGGAGGACCTCCAGCACCAGGCAAGAGGAGCTCAAACTTACCAGCTCTACCTTCGCCTTGACCGGAGACTCCGCTCACAACCAAGCCATGGTGCACTGGTCCGGCCAGAACAGCAGCGTAAGTGTCATAAAAACATCTCATTGGACATTTTCACTTAGGGGTGCGGACACTTAAGCGGCTAAGGGGAGGAAAGGAGTGCGCTGGATGCAGCGGGCAAGCTGCCGGCTACTGCGTGGTGGAGCTGAACGCGCGCGCGCTCGTCTCGTATGTATGTTGTGCGTGTGCGCGTGGGAGATTTAGAGCGCGCGGGGTGACGCGCCCGGCTGCAGGGCCAGTAGTGCGTCTTCTACCTCCCTGACCTCCGGCGCTTTGTCTGTTGGTGGGTGCAGGTGAATGAACCAGAAACGCAGTCGACGCCTCTGCTTTCCTCTCTGGAGTTACACAACAGCTAGAGCAAGTGCACGTCTTATTTAACCGCGGCACTGTCGCCTCCCCAACAGTCAGTTCTAAGCCAGGTGTCGGCCAGGCGTGTGCGGGGCTAGCGCGTCCTAACCAGCCCCTTTAGTGTTACGTTGCAGATGTTGGTACTAAAGCTGCCTCAGTGCATCCATAGGAGTCTAGAGAGGTGTCCATGTGCAGAGACTGTTAGAGTCAGTAGTAAATGTAGACCGTAAATACGAGCGTAAAACTCTCAGGCATAACACTCTGATCCTGATGCTTGTGAGGGATGGGTAATATGACTGTGTGTGTTTTGTTATTGTGATAAACTGCATCACAACATACTGTTCATGCAAGTCTCCGGTGCTTAAGCAACACTGATCTGATCAATTGCAAATGACACTATGAGACATAATTAGTCCTGTATTAAATGAGTTTAGTGCAGTGCAGTTTGTGAAATGCTGGAATGAGGGGAATTTTGGGCCAAAACTGAAACCTAAATTCAGGACACTGCCATTATAGCGACTAGTAAAGTGTTATATAGACCTTAGAATGGATTTAAAACGGAAATAAAATGCAACCTGTTCCCTCTTTAGACTGAAAACCATGAATATCTATCTTTACCATTTTTAACAAATCCCTAATTGACTGTTTTTCATTCATAGTTTTTGATGATGATGTTCATCAGGCCTCTGTTGGTACTTTTAATGCTCCAGCTTATCAAAAATGTAAAAAGTACATATATATCATCATCATGTGAAGTAGCATGACGGTATATTTTTCTCTATCACCCATTTTTTATTGATCCATTTAGTTCATGCTGTGTTCACTATTTTGTTGGTTGCATGTTTACCCACTAGGAAGCTGGGGGTGCTGAAATGTTAAGAGAATATGATGTCATGCAAAATGATTTGCCTTGTTTTAAAAATAATACACATCAAACAGAACGTGTCATAGCATCTTATAGTGTGACGGGAAATGACAATTCACACCCAAAACTGACACATGATGCCTTGATATTGTTTAATCTAATTCTGGATTAACTTTATGCAAATGAATAGCGTGGCATCCAATCAGATTGTTGATGTGGGACTGGGTAACACATTGCGTCATGGCCATCGTCACATGCTAAAAATTCAACATTCCGAACGTCATTACAGATAAAAATAAATGCATTCAGTTCACAGGATGTTATTTACCATTATTATTATTGTTGTTATTATTATTATTTATTTTTAAAAGTTGGGAATACTATTTGGCTGCTTTCAGGCACAGAGCTGACCTACTTCCCTCTCACACTTCCACTTTTTGCACCTCAACCTGGTTAAGCTAAGTGTCCCCAAAGCGGCCCACAGTAGTCCAGTCACGGGAAGCCATTCAGCTCACTGTGTTACAAATATAGCCTCAACTTAGATAGCACCTGGCTCATGATTTCTAACTTATAGCTAAGCACTGCTAATTCTCTGCTAGCTATATGTCATAGCTATTGCTGTAGGATTACAACACAAGATGTCACGTCTCCTCTCCATTTCCCATTAGCATATGCAGTATGTAGTTGCAGTATGTAGTTCTTCAGCCCTTACAGTATGCCTCTCCGTGGCACTCTTGTCAGTGCTGAAGTTTTCGTGCCTCTGGCTAAATTCAGGGACATTTAATTCTTTATTTAAGCACTTTATTCACCCGTATGACTCGGTGCTGGAGAGGTAACAGTCAGGCGCTGAAAAACTCGGAAAACTTTAGATCAGACTTGTGACAGGTTGGATCACCTTCACCCTTCTCCAGTAGCAGAACTCAGTCTCCTTTCGCTGCTGAAAATCCTCAGTGCCATTGTTATCCCCCTTAATTGAATTTTTCCACTGTGGTGCTGTGAATAGAGGGGGAGATTCAATAGAGGAACTTTTTTAGGGATTTTGTTCGCTCTCTGTTACTATGCGAGACATAGTTGGGAAGCTCACAATGGGTTGAATAAAATGGGGCGGTGTGTTAAATATGCAGTTTTAGCGCAGTGGATAATGGCTAGGAGAATAGCGCGGGGAAGTATTTGTTACTGTATGAATGTGTTGCTAAACAAAAGACGAGATTCTTAATGGTTCTGTCCCGCGCAAATGTAAATGAGGATTAATGGAGGGATAAAGCCTCCGGGTGTTTACTTAGACGCCGTGATTGTTTATGTACTAGCATGGAGAAAAGTGTTTGTGTGTGTAATGCAGTGACTCCATCTGCAGCTCACAGAGAGGTTGGGCATCTGCTTTCTCACCATGGTCTAGCCACCATTTTTTTCACACGCGCACACTTCCACAGGGCCAGATGGACCACCCCCCTGAAGATGCCCAGAAAGCATGTTTCTCTCCACAGCTTGGGTTGCACACTGCCATGCGTCTACATCCAACAGGGCTCAGGTTGTATTTTTCAAAGACTGTTCATGTAAGAAGGTTTTAATGAATGTAGATTGTTACTTTCACCTTGAAGCTTACAGAGATGAGCCAGAGAATATCAGGACTCTTTCCAAAGCAACTGCCTGGGCTTAGTCACCCACAAGTGTGACTTCACTTCCTAGCATGGCACCTCCTCACCAACAGGACATATTTTCTAGCTAGAAATGACCCTAGCCCCACACATAACTGATATTTTGCACATTTTTTTTCTTAATTTTTATGTGTTAATGTTAATGTTTTCACACTTCCCAAATTGCCCAGAGTCATTTCCAGCTCTAGGAGGCATAAGCAGCCACTTAGGGCCCACAAGCCACAAGAGGGCCCGAGAAAAGTTGTCTTCTTACTTGCATGTTCGTACATCGTGCCATTACAGCATCATTATTACTTCTTGTTTTGTCCTCACATGCAATATGCTTGGGGTGGGTAGGGCCTATGTGATCACTTGGGGCCCTCTTATGCTTCTGACGATACACCATGTCCCATACATAACTGAATGTGAATGTTTGAGTTGTCGTTTCTCATATTTGTGGTCTGATGTATTTGTACTGTATATGCCCATGCATGATCGCTGCCTCTTTGCTACTGTAATTACCAAACTCCCCTCTGGACAGTAATAAATTATAGCCATCTAGCATCTATCCATCCCTCCATTAAGAGTATGAGTAAATATGTACATTAGAGACCGGACCAGCTTTATTTGCATATGTGGAGGTTGGGTTTAGTCAGCTCATGAGTTATATGCCCTGTAGATCAGAGACAGCATAGCATGTTGTTGATGTGACTAGTGTTGTTGTACTGATTAGCAGGGCTTGGACCAAAATGATCTCTTCTTTAATAAGCTGAAAATGATTTGAATTGAGTGTGAAGTGCTTAAGTGGATGTATTTACTAAATAGGGATTGTTACTTAATAGCATGCTTGCATAATTTAATTTGTACCCTGGTCCTGGAGGCCTACTGCCTGCACTTTTAGTGTTTTCCCTGCTCCCGACACGTTTAATCCAACTAACCATCTCATAATCATCCTATTATTGTGTTAAATTGTGTAAAAGGGAAAGCACTAAAATGCATAGAGCACTGGGCCTCCAGGACCAAGTTTGAGAAATGCCGATACAGTCTAGACGTTGGGCAGGCTGTTTGGGTAACAATACCTTTGGCACTTAACATTTTCATTACTCAGTGGCGTAGTAGTACATTGGTTGGTACTGTACAGGTACTACATGTTGATCCTCCACCTTAATGGTTAGCATTGCAGGGAAGAAGTGAAAAGATTTAGCATGGCTTGAGAAGCTTGAGAATGAGCAACTTGTGAAGAACCATCCCAGCATAGACACGGAAGCATTGCAAATTCCAAACATTTATTGAAGGACCTTTGATGCCCACAGTCTAGCAGCTTGTAAATGTCCTTTTTCCATTCCTGCTTAACAATATGTCATTGTGCCATTTCACATGCTCATGAAAGCGGTCTACACACAGCTCCATGAGATGACATCCAGCTCAGGTGACATTTTATATCTGGTTTCCCAAGAGCAAAAACATTTATAATTGCATTTCTATTCTTCCTGGAGATGGAGGGTTTGGAGATTAGCATTGATGCACAGGCATGAAAGTTCACAGTGCAAATTGTCCGGATTTAATAACGACGCACAGGGTACAATTTGGGATGAACTCGGGATGCATTGTTTCTGGCGGCTTTGCATCGGTAAATGATTTCTTTGTGTGTGATTATCAGTAGAGCCTCCATGTCGTTATTATTTAGACATCTGAGCAATAATTGTACAATGTATTATAATGATTCCGCTCCTATAAACTGTTTCTTGAATATGCTCAGGCCCTGCTGTCAATGGCCAATTGTCATCAGACCTCTTGGCCAACTATTGTACTACGTATGACTTATCATGTCCTATGAGGTGCATGCTGCTGCTATAATGTACACAGACATGGTTTGAGTATGGAAACCTTTGCCTCTCCTTCTGCCTCAGAGTCAGCGGTACCATAGCAGTAGTTAGTAGCCGTGTCCCTAGCAAGAAGACTGGTAAGCAAAGTATTACAACTGTTTTTGTGCCCCAATGGCTAACAGCTCTGCTCATTCTAAACCAGTAACCAGTACCATCACCTTATGTATTTGCAAAGTGTGGTATAAAGAGTGTTGTAGGTTTTGTGCTCTATAAATGCCTTATAAATAAAATGGTCTGTTGGGCCAAGTGTTTGCAAGTCACAAACAACAGTGTAAATAAGATTCTTACAGAGTAGAGACACAAATATGGATTGTACACATCAAGCTTGTTTAGTTCAATCATTATTTGCTGTCTGCTTAAGAAGAACCAAAGCAATAAAATGAAACTATTTTGGCCATACTGAATTATATAGCATCGTAATATTTTGCATCATATCACTTCACATTGAATCACATTTCAGTGTTGAATCAAATAATGTTGAATAATGCATCATCAGTATATAATGAGAGTCAATAATGAATGAACTGCATAAGGATGAATTATATCACATTGCTAGTTCTTTCATATGTATCTTGAATGTATCCGGTTGTTTGGGATGCATCATGATGCATCAGCCTCAGTGATGGAGATGCACATCCCTAATTCTTCCTGATCAAGATAACTCTTCCTAGGCATCAAAGCAAAGAAACTGGTTCTTTCAACTTAAAAAAAAAAAAACAATAACAGCAACAACAAAATAAAAAAAATATTTGTTTCAATATAAAGCACAAAGAAAGGCCATCATTGTTGATAGGCTGATACGAGAGATGAAAGATATGAGAAACGATCTGCTCCTTCACTTTGTGTCTCTTGTTCAGAATAGAACCAGCAGTTCCTCAGGCAGCTTTTGACAACTCGATCACATGAAGTTCCTGTTAACGTTGTGAAATATGCTACCAACACCAGCTGTCACACTCATGAGACCGGCTCACGCTAACGTCACTGTGCGCTAAGTTCTATTTCAGGCTGGTTTTTGCGTACCACATGCTCAAAGTGCTACATTCGCAGAAAGAATCGGAGAAAATAGGACTGATTTGTGCAAAGCAACCTCTCCAGTTTTCTTCACTCTCCTAAAAGACACTCCTAATTGGATGGTTTGAAAGGTGCAGTCGTCTACACTCAGCACTTCTCCAATTGTTCCAACTAGCACTCAACACCGGGGTGTTGTGCAGAGCACAAAGAGTGAAGCGAGGTAACAAGTAGGAACACTGTTGTTACTAATTGTCCAGATAACCAAAACTAAGCGTTCCAGGACAATCTCTTTGCACATCTATCTATCTATCTATCTATCTATCTATCTATCTATCTATCTATCTAGCTAGCTAGCTATCTAGCTATCTATCTATCATTATATTAATGTGTTATATAGGAATGCTGGCTGGCGGTATGGCAAAAATATAAAGGAATGATATTTCAAGACATTTTCAGAAATAAGATGTCATGCATTATGCTTGTAATGAGTTGAAGCAGATTTAAAAAGCCAGTGGAGCTACATTAAATCCAGCTGAACAGGTCTAATTATGGTCTCTATAATCCATGCACTTGCTATATGGTCAGAAAAGCATCCTGTGAATTAATGGGACATAATTTATCACACCAATGACAAATATCATCGCATGGCTCACCGCATATAGAAATTCTAAAAAGAGCCTTTTTTGATTTTGTAATTTATGCTTACTGCTTTGAAACTTGTTAGAAGCAGTTTCTTCCACTAATACAGCCTAAAACATAAACCTGTTTACGTCATCCAGAGCAAATTGGCTTTAGACTGTGGTTTCTATAAAGCTTTTTAACTCCTGTACAATAGTAATATTGGATCTATCACTATTTAAATCTAAAGACAATACAGCACAGAAAAATCATGCACGTTCCATAATAGCAAATTTATAAGCGAAGCTAAAAATGTCAAATTTCAGCGTCAGGTACCCTACAGAGGTTTTATTCCAAGTCTTTGGAACATGTCTGTCACGTTGGGTTAGAGGACGAGGAGGCAGGATGTAGGTGCAAGTATTTAATGAAGTCAAAACAAAACCAAAGAAAGCCGCAAACTGAGGTGACTAGGAACAGGGTTACAAAACAAACAGACAAGGAGACAAACCACCAACATGGAGACAAAACACCAAGCAACCACACAGGGGACAACAGGCCATATAAAAGCACAAAGACTAACGCGGAACACCTGGGAAGGGGCGGAGCTACAAACACGGGACATGGAGGGCGGAGACAGGAGGGGCACATGATCAAAACAGACAGACTCACATGGGACAAGACAACAAAGGTCACATGACCTAAACAGCACATGGACAGGCAGACAGAAACAAATCCAGAGAAGACAGACGAACATGAACTGGACAGGGCAGAATGTGACAATGTCTATTGGTCCATTTAGCTTACAGATTTTACATAACACGTAAGTACAGCCACTGAGTGTAAATGATGTATAAGAATAAAAATGACTTAACCCAGATCTGTGTGATTTTTATTTTGGGCAGTGAAGATATAAGAATGTGTTTCAGTATTTTTAATATGGGCTGATCATGAACAAGCGCAGGATGAATAGCACTGAAGGACATGAGGAAGAAGCTTTTGCCCCCTCATATAAAATTTATTTTGGAAGCAGTAAAAACCAAGACATTTGTAAAGCACAGAGAGGATGGCCACCAGTATTACTTGTCCTCTTGAAAATAAAGTGCATGTTTTTTGATGTTGTAAGAGAGATTTTTGCATGCCCTTTGACTTGAATAGCTCACCAGTTTAAGTGCTAAAATAGCATTCAGTGCCAGGTGCAGGTTTCAAAACACTTTTTTTCCAACTTGTGAATTGGAAAAGTGCCGTGCTTGACTCAAGACGGCGTTGCTTCCAGCCTACCACCACTACTTACAAGTGTCAGTTATTTATGAAGCCAGTAATTTGATTATCAGAAGGATGACGAGTACCAGCAGACACAGGAATTCATGTGTCTCATTCTAAATTGTTTAAGCTTCAGTTTTTCACCTACTGGAGCGTAAGTGGCATACTTAGTTATCTTGAGATGCTGCTACACCTGTTCGTGTAACACCTCACTCTGGGAACATTGGGTGAGGTGTTGAGTTACGAACAGCACCTGGGTTCGCACCTAGGTCAGAACTGCCTGGTTATAATGTTGTTATGAGCCAGATTTGCTCATGCTTTTTAGCAGTGTGATTTGCTGTGCATTCAGGAGGGAGGTCAAATAGAGGTGGGTATGCAGAGGTGAAATTCGTTGCTGTAACAGATTCCAGGAGGCAACCTCCTGCCGTTTTGTAATATTGTACTACTTATTTTGAGTCTGGTCTCCTTGGGCATCATTATATAGCATTCCAGACATGACAGAGATCATATACTACCTGCAGCAAAACAGCAATGGGATCTTTTTCACTATCATGTTTGCAAATGTGGAAATACTGGGCCGAAGATCTTTACAGTCAAATTAAAGTAACCTGCAAAATGGAGGAGCATGTGTGCTTTGTTGTGTGGTAGGTCAGAAGAACTGGTCCCGCCTGAGAGTTTCTTATATATAGAGAGTTTCTTATATATAGAGAGTTTCTTATATATATATATATATGTACAGGGCTCTAGACTAACTTTAGGCACTGGTGCGCCTAACGTTTTTTCTTAGATTTAGGTGCACCCAAATTTTCAAACACATCACATTCAGTACCGCAGTTTTACAAGTTCACTTTTTCTTTTCTCTTTTTTAATCGCTGTCCATATAGGCCATATTGACTTGTAAATGATTAACTAACAATGTGGTCAACAAAAAGTTCTTTATTTGAAGCACAAAGAGAGGTAGCAGTGCATTTGTCGGGCATGTAATGTGTTTTATAGATGCATTGTGCTTTTTCAGCGTTTCAATTCGAAATGTATTAGAACCAGTCAAAAACGCACTACTGCCGGCAATGCTCTCGGAGTCGATCGTATGTGGCTCATTATCTGATGCCGTCTGCGGACCAGGGCTTGACATAACCAGCGATCTGACACGGAGCCATCAACCTCCCAGGTTAACAATTTCGAACGGACCAGGCCTGAACTGAACATTCTTAACCAAAATGTTGTAAATCATTCTTTTCACCGTCTCTCGCCATCCACGGTGACACCCGCTCTCTTTACCTGACGGGCCTAGACTACTCACCGCTCTGTCTGACTGCAGCACACGCATTTTCAAACGTACACATATACAGGAATATCAGGACCACGGCCAATCAGCCCCGCCCTTCCCTATCTTTGATTGGTTTAGACCACGAAATGGGCCTAATGTGTTTCTGTTTTTAACCACAGGGAGACTTTCAGAGTCACGAAGACTTTTTCTTTTTTGCCCCATCGAACTGCAAATTGTTCGCACTCTAGAGCCCTGATATATATATATATATACATAACTATTTTATGTCATATAATTTTAATATCACATAATAATTTAAGATTTTTACTCTGTCAAGTTTTACTTAGTTTACATAACTTTTATTAAACACTGATCTGTTTATATCCTCTTTAGTCATTTATTCATTTACTATTCATTTATATTATTTATACTTTTGCACATTTAATTTTACACATATTTACATATCTCATAATGCTTCCCATGGCACACTAATCCAGTGGTAAACAATCATGATTGCCAATGGATGGTGGCAGCTTCAGGTTAATCCGCAAAGACATTGCAGGACTGGTCCCAAAGTTCCAATAGCTGACAGCCTACCTTATCATCCAGAATGCGTTCAGGCTTTGCTTTTAGACTTCAACTTTTCTTTGACACTGCAGCCTCGTTCTCTGCATTCAGCCATTTCTTATAACTTCTTATAACACAGCAGTTATAGTGCCTTCTAACTTTGTTTGTGCTGAAACATCACTCCAAATGTTTGATGGCTCAATGACGAACCTCGAGTTGGATTGACGCAAGAGTGGCATTCATTCTGATCTGGCTGTTCAGACTGAATTGCACTCTATGTAAAGGATTTCAGTACCACATATGAAAGTGTCTCAGATGGGAATTAAAAATGAATTGATGTGTTTTTGCTGTGCAAACTGCCACATCTGCGTCACATATGTAGAAAAAGATTGGATTACCTGCTGCGTAATCCTAGACTTGGACTAATGTAGAGCCATCAACATCCATGTGAATGTAACCGAGACTGACAACTCGACTCTGAAAAGGATAGACACTGAGCCATCTCTTTTGTCCCTTTGAGTTTTCAGCAGGCTGCTCGTGTTGGCCAGTATGCTTTCAGTTGAAGCTCAAGACTATCCAAGTCTCAGTGGTGTTCTTCTCATGATCGCCCACGAGCTGAGGGTTTTGGCCAGTTTTGCAGGCGTTAAGATAATTGCGGCCCACTGGGCATGCTGGGTCACAGAGTGATCGCTCGCAGACTCAGACACGCTTTGGCGCTCCAGGTCCATCCTCATCAACTGGGAAGACTGTGTCCGTGTGCCATTATTATTCAGCGGCTACTTCCTGGTACCTTGCTTCCTTATTGAACTCTCTTTCTGCTACTTGTCTGGCAAAATAATCTACCATTAATATAGAGAAAATTAGATGCTACGCAAGCAGTTCCCACCGGGAAGGAGAAGGCCTTGGAGAACGGGATCATATAAATAAAATGTGATTAAATGGTAATGGGCTCAGATGAGACCCAGGTGTCTGTGCAGTGTTTTGTTAAGTGTGTGATATCTCTGGGAGTGTAATCCGTCTTCTTTTGGAAATTAAGTGCCGCAATCACTTTTCAATTTATAGCAGGGAAAAGCAGGGGCAGTACTTAATGTGTGGGTGTGCTAAAGGCATAGTATTTATTTGGACAGGCCTTTGAAGTTGTTATTAAACATGTTATTGGTGCAGTATGTGATATGTTGACAATGGATTTTATGACAAAACTGTGTTTTGTGATAGTTTTCACACTGTCCTAAGTCCCAGTGGACGAACAGAAGAAACTATGGTGTCATCTATAGACGGCTAAGGTGAGAATTGAGTCTGGATGTAAAGCTGAAAAGTCTCTAGCAAGGGTATCACATCCTATAAAATACTCTAAAATGAATGTTTCAATATAAGACTCATGAATTTAAATGAGCACAGTGTTTGACTGCCTGCTAGGGGTGTCTTTTATGCATTGTGATGCATTCATCTGAAGGTGAAATTTCAGCTGTATTGATTTTGGAATGCCGGGATCGATTTGAATGGATTGTAATAGTGTAAAGTCTATAAAATTATTAAGCTATTTTCATATGGGGTCAAAAACGTGTCAAAGTTGGTAACACTGACAATATTTTTCTGCAGTCTCATCGATGAATTCATTGTCAATTTAATATACAGGGGTTGGACAATGAAACTGAAACACCTGTCATTTTAGTGTGGGAGGTCTCATGACTAAATTGGACCAGCCTGGTGGCCAGTCTTCATTAATTGCACATTACACCAGTAAGAGCAGAGTGTGAAGGTTCAGTTAGCAGGTAAGAGCACAGTTCTGCTCAAAATACTGCAATGCACACAACATTATGGGTGACATACCAGAGTTCAAAAGAGACAAATTGTTGGTGCACGTCTTGCTGGCGCATCTGTGACCAAGACAGCAAGTCTTTGTGATGTATCAAGAGCCACGGTATCCAGGGTAATGTCAGCATACCACCAAGAAGGATGAACCTCCACCAGCATCACGTAGTGACCTGGCCACTATCCTGCAAGAAGAATGGCTTAAAATCCCTCTGACCACTGTGCAGGACGCAGTATATGTCATTCCCAAGACGAACTGACGCTGTACTGGCCGCAAAAGGAGGCCCTACACCATACTAATAAATGATTGTGGTCTAAAACCAGGTGTTTCAGTTTCATTGTCCAACCCCTGTACATCTGCTTTGTATAAAAATAATTATTTCTTAAAGGGTTGTGTAGATATACACCGCTACTGAATAGTGTCGTGTGATATACCGGAAGTAGAAAAGCATTGTGCAGCCTTTAAAAATGATAAAGCACCTCATTTTATTAATACCGGCACTTTGAGATTGACAGTTGTGTAGCGTTTAATGATTTGGGAAAAATATCTGAATTCTCTGGTCGGTATTGCGAGTGCAATTTGAATTGCAATTATCAAAACTCCAGGCCTGCAAGTTGTTTGGCTACCTCTGATTGGTTTTGCTCAGCTCTCATATTTACTTTCCCCATATAAGACACGGTTTTGATAAAGTAACCTGTAATTAAAACTGCAAGTCCTGCGAATTGAGTGTCGTACGTTCTTAGTATTGTACTCTCTTAATATAAAATCTATTCATTTTTAGCTCTAGTGTGTATGTAATACAGTTACAAATGTCAAAGTTAAGTGTACTCACAAATTGGCTGGTGATGATCCCATGGCAGCTGCGGTGATGGCAGGACCATAAATGGTGCGTAAATGTAAGTACAACCCAAATCTGTCGAAAAACAAAACAAAGACAAAAAAAGCCCCAGGAGTCCAGGCTTGGTATGAGGTATTATGTTAACGTTCCCCATGTAAGACATGGTTTTCATAAAACAGCCTGTAATTAAAATTGCAGCTCTTGTGATTAGCATATTTCACAGTTTTGACATAAAATCGATTAATTATTCAGCCCTAGCATGTAGTGCATATACTACAGTTATAAATGTCAAAGTTGAGTATACTCAAAAATCCACAATGCACATTTAGAACCAGGTGGTTTCTGAGTACAGTAACGACGGACATTAATGTCCCTCAATGCGATGGGAAATGACAAGGGAGGAGCTTTTTAGGTCTGGAAATATTTAAACACAAATGGTGCACGATGATGGGATGGCGGTTGTGGTTGCCTTAGGTTTTTGACATGGTATCTTTTCAGTATCAGTATCGAGATATTTTAGTTATATGTTTTATAGATTTTGGTATGGTGTCAGCACTACTATTGAATGAGTCTGATTTTTTAAATATTTAAATGTACTTAAAAAGCCAGTAGTACATTAGGATTTTTAATCCAAATGGACTCCTCTGTAACAATATACATTCTTAAATATATATATCAATCACTGAAAAATAGAAAGTTGCATCCAGAAGTAATCCGCTGAAAGGAATGAAATATGTGGGTAGGTTTAACATCATGAAACATGCGAAGGAGTTTCACACTCAGCTCATAGTTCCCTGTGAGGAGTTGTCAGGCCAGCTAGCTGCTGTGCTGTGTATATGCCAAGAGCTTGGTATTTTTTCTCTTCTGACCAATCAAGTACCAGTACCAAGTTAGTTCCTGATTCCCATCCCTAGCTATAGCATGCAGTCTCACAGGGAAGTTTAGATAAACAAGAAATTGTTCATTTTACGCTCTCTTTGTATACATTTAATGGAATAAAATGCTCTAAAAGTACAAAGTGAAGTTATTTAAGCAGAGATTAAACCCGATGTCTAGCATTTGTCTGTTTACCTTAAAGGCTTTAAACTGAGACCTTTGTGGGTGTAAATTTCAAGCCACATCACCTACAATGCCGAGTGGTGCTTTTCTTGATCGCTGTGTGCTGCAATTTGTCTGCCTAATGCATCCAAGCTGTGATAGCCTGTAGCCTATACTTCTTAACTGAAATGCCCATCTCTAATAATATTGCTTTAAACCTTCAGGTGGGTGGTGCTGATGCTTCTTACTCATGGTCTAATGTTTATCATCAAAAGAGTTTCAGCTAATTACATTTTACTGCTGCGGTAGGAAGATTTTTATGCTGTATTTCCTCTCTACCCAAAGAAGCTGTAAATATAGTCATTTCCTCCCATCTGTGCTCTTCTACTGACCCAGAGTCGTATTTGCTTACCCAAATCTTAACCTTAGCCATTACAGTATTGACCTCCGACCAGCAAAAGGCAAAAAGCGGGAAGAGAAAAAAAGCACAACTTACCTTCAACCTCAGAGAAGGCCCCAATGTTAATACTCTGGAGATTGGCTTTCTCCCACCATGCTGAGCTGAATAGGGCCATTATTTCTCAGGCTGCTCCATGTCTGCAGGAGGACTGTACAGTCCTGATGTGCGGGCGATTGGCTAAATTGCAGTGTGGGAGAAAGGTTGAGTATAATGGCAAATGAGAGCTTTATAACTTTAACGTTCCACCTCATCCAGGGATTCCAGCTGCACGGAAACAGTATGGGAAGAGTGAGGATCTATCTAAGTAGCATTTGTGATACAACACTCGAGCTCTGCCTTCTGGGTTTTGTTTTGATTGCTCGAATAAAGATTGTTTTCCTTTTAAACCGCGCAATATTTACAGACACGTGGGCCGTCAGCAATAAGACTATAAGCTCTCGGTTTACACTTCTTGGCAGTTGGCACGATGCAATTCAGTAGATCTCATCTCCAGGCTGAAATAGAAGGGCGTCTCTCTGTAAACGTGGCAATTAAAGTGCACTTTGCAGGATGAAAAAAGGAACAGAGCTGGGAATTAGATGTTGATTTTCAAGGTACACGCTTCAGACTGAAAAACAATAATAATATCTGGCAGCAACACGAGGAGCCTATTCCGCTGCTGTGGTTTCGCCGAACGAAACCTTCAATGGTATGAAAGAGTGAGATCATTTGGATGTTTGGTGGGATTTCAATTAAAGATCAATTATGACTCGTTCTGTAGAAGTCAGACCTTTCAGACTAAACACAAATTGAAAAAGGCGGCTGACGACTATATCGAGGGAATCAAAGGGTTCTGTGAGGTGCGCCCATACGCATGGGGCCCAAGGAACGTCTCTGTGAAGACAAGCGTAATCCCACACATGTGCTGCTTTTGTTTTCTCACAAATAGAAAATGTAATCATATGTGTTATTGTACAGTGTTAACAGAACATCCAAATGATTCTGTCAGAGGGAGGGAAATGATTTTTACTCTCTTCCAACCAAGCAATTATGGGATATTTGCTTTGCATTCATTGCTATGTGCTTACCAAGTACGAATAGCTTAACATAGACTAATGGTGCTGTTGGCGAATATTACAAAGGATCCCAGCGCTGAGTGCAGTCTGTTAATTAGCGTATGCCTGTTAAGTGTATCTCATGTTTGGACACTTTTTTGAAGTTTCATTACTTTTATTTTTCTTTCCTAATCAGGGGAAATAAGGATCTTTCTGGAACTATGTGTCTTTTGGCTTGCAGGATGTTAATGTAATGAACTGTACTGAGCAAGACAGATGCGGACAAGCTGAAGTTCCTACAGTACACTTGCCCTGAGGTTAGAACATGCTGGTAAGGTTTTTGCAAATTAGTGAACTTTTAAAGTCAGATGAAACCAGCAGAGTTCTGTGTTAGAAAGGCAACGATTCTGCTATGTGTAATGATTGATGTAGATCTAATAAAACAACTGCTGGAAACATAGCTGACGGCAAGATCTGACCTCGGCCCATAGGGTCCTTTGTTGCAGTGACTGCCAAAGGTACAAACCTGGCTCAGGATCTGGCAGAATTACAAACCCAGGGCTCTGTTTATTGGGCTGATCCATCTGGTCTCCATCAAGGGAGCAAGAAGGGACAGTATAGGTTAGAGATGCTGTTCAGATCCCTTAGTAAGCTGAACGCTGGAATGATTTCAGGGATTTTAGGAGAGGGTTTTTAACGTACGTACAGTTTTTAACAGTTATTACTAGCAATTACTGACAATTACAGAATGTGTCTAATGCTAACCACATACCACATGATCTTGGTGATGATGTAAATGTCTGGGGTAGAACCATGAGGACACTTGGTGAATTATTAGTGTTGGAACAAAGTTTCAAAACCAGTCTAATGCGTCATGAAGGTGAAACTTAGTTCGGTCAGCTCTCGATAATATTCTCTGATAATATTCTCATTATAGCATGAATGTAATGTAATACCCTGCCCCACGCCTAAAAAAAAATCTCAAAGTAAACATGTGGATGCCTTAAAATAAGACAAACTTGTTTCGTCAACCACCAATAGCCTTTTTAGTCTGCTTGTTTTGCTTGTAACATTGCTAATACTCTGCACATTTAATTCCCCTCTATTTTAAAACCTTTGCCATCAGATGTACAAAATTACGCCTGGCCCTGTAAGACTCAGCCCCTTATATAGGTCTTGTGAGCTGGTTGACCCCTTGCGAAAAGTTTTCTTTAGAGAGTCCCTGTGCTCTCCTGCCTCTGCTGCTTGCTGGCAGGCCTCGTAAGTTGGCTCCTGTGGTTGACAATGAGAAGAGTCCAACTAATGAATGGTGTCATTTGTTTAGGTGGGCAGGAATGAACAGAGATGGTTACTGTTTACTTGGTCTAGCTTAAAGGCTCTGCTTGAACCTGGAGATTCCTACTGGGAAGCATTTTCAGCTCAAGTTTAGGAATGTCAAGGCTTTGTACTCAGAGAAGTCATTACTATCATAGAGGCCTTGAATATAGGCAGTGGGGAAAATTAAGCACGATTTCATGTGGCTTCTAACACAACAGCAGCTTAAGCTGTGGCTGGTAGGTCAAGCTTATTGTAGCCCACCGGTGGACACATCAAGCACTGTATGTGTGCCTGATTTGAGAGGAAGAGATAAACTTTATTGAGTCTGCTGACTGATTCCCCTTTATTTATTAGTATTTGTAATTGCAAAGTGGTATTGGATGTCATTTAGCTTAACAAACCCATTTTTGAGGTCCAGAAGAACAATAAACTATAAATATCTCACATGACTTGTTAATCGGGACTGCTTTGTGCTGTTTTGGCTCTTGAAAAATGATTACAACTTTTATGCAGTATAAATGTGATAAACTCTGTATGTTAATTAGACAAAAAAACAGATTTATGGAGTAAACTTTCTTGTTAAGTGTGTTAAACTGTTATTTCATAATAATCCCACAAGCCATCAGGTTCCTGAACAAGCTGTGGACCTTTCACCAACACCACCAACACCACCACAGCACTGCACTCGGACACTTTGTTATTAATACTCTATATAGCACTGCTATGGACAACATCACTAAGTCACTTTATGCAACAGTAAAAAGACATAAACATTCATACTTATATTTATATTAGCTCCACTCTCTCTCAGACTATACCTGTCTCATAAATGTACATATCAGAGTTTTTACAGACCCCTCCTGTCTCTGTATATTCAGTATTTTGTGTATATTTTATGTATTTTGTATTTATTTAATAGAACTTTCTCTTTATCTCTTTATTTTAATGTTTAGTATGTATATAGTTTTGTCCTCCTGTAGAGCTCCAACCTGAGCCTCACCACAAGCATTTCAATGCATAAATGTCCTGACATGTTGTGACAAATAAACCTGAAACTTGAACTTGAAACTTAATCTAGAGCATCCAGCACATGTCAGAAGCCATTTATCAGTTCTGCCATGTTATTGTTTCAGCAAAATTTTAATGTACATTTACATAAAAATGACCTACAAGCTTCCAGAGCTACACATAATAGACCATTTTTAGTGTTTAGTGCATAGTTTAGTTTTAATTTTATTTATTAGGCTAATTTTAAACCAGAAGCACTGTGGCACCTCGGTTGCACCAGACCCATTCTGTGGCTTCTGTAATTTTGCACCAGAGGCTAAAGAGATTGCTATCTGCTTTGGATTTTCTCATATTGGAAGTGCCTGTGTCGTCCGTTTATTGCCTGAACAAACTTTATGTATTTGACTATATGTATACCCCTTGCTGACTTTCTGGTAGGACTGCTGCTATATTTCTCACTATGTCATGTACAGCTATATCAAGTCAAGTCAACATTTATTTATATAGTGCTTTTTACAACAGATGTTGTCACGAAGCAGCTTTACAAAGAATCTGGTGTCTAAGCCCCCAGTGAGCAAGCCAAGGGCGACAGAGGCAAAGAAAAACTCCTTTAGTTAGGAAGGAAGAAACCTTGAGAGAAACCAAGACTCAAAAAGGGAACCCATCCTCCTCAGGTCTACAAAAGGAATTTTTATAATGGGTGCTCCATTCAGCAGTACAGTAAGTACAGTAAAGTACAGTCAAGTACAGTAAAAGTAAAAATTAATTAAAAAAAAATATGCCGTATTGACAACCTTTAATAGCAGCTACAGGGGTTGGACAATGAAACTGAAACACCTGTCATTTTAGTGTGGGAGGTCTCATGGCTAAATTGGACCAGTCTGGTGGCCAATCTTCATTAACTGCACATTGCACCAGTAAGAGCAGAGTGTGAAGGTTCAGTTAGCAGGTAAGAGCACAGTTCTGCTCAAAATATTGCAATGCACACAACATTATGGGTGACATACCAGAGTTCAAAAGAGAACAGATTGTTGGTGCACGTCTTGCTGGCGCATCTGTGACCAAGACAGCAAGTCTTTGTGATGTATCAAGAGCCACGGTATCCAGGGTAATATCAGCATACCACCAAGAAGGACGAACCTCCACCAGCATCACGTAGTGACCTGGCCACTATCCTGCAAGAAGAATGGCTTAAAATCCCTCTGACCACTGTGCAGGACGCAGTATATGTCATCCCCAAGATGAACTGATGCTGTACTGGCCGCAAAAGGAGGCCCTACACCATACTAATAAATGATTGTGGTCTAAAACCAGGTGTTTCAGTTTCATTGTCCAACCCCTGTATATACACACATATATATATGTGTATGTGTATATATATATATATATACATATGTGTGTGTGTGTGTGTGTGTGTAATTGGCCTTCCTCTGAGTCATTTCCACTTTTGACAGATAAAGTGCTATCATCCTCCTCTGGAGATGGACAGACTGACAGACAGAGACTAGCCACAGTGCAGAGAAGATCCATACAACGTGCTTCCTCCGAGACTTAAGCCACCCTCAGTAACTTAGATTGACAGGGGTGATTGTCAGCGGTATAGAGGGAGAGACAGTGGTCTCCTTACCCTGAAATGCAGGGGGGAAAAAGACCCATCTCAGTCCTGATCAGCAGCAGATGGGCTTCTGGGCACATTTCTGAGGGACAAATTGAATCTGGTGCAATCTGTAACCCTTAGGAATATGAGTGAAGGAACAGATAAAAATGCTATTTTCAATAGAGAGGCCATGGCCATGAAACAGATGAGATGCCCGCAGAGATAATTGAGGAGCTTAGCTGCCGTGCAAGGAGAAATGGCTTAATGCAGGGCTACTCTACTATTAGAGCCAGTCTGCCACGTCATCTGACAAGACATCACCGCTTTATGGGATCAGTGTGGAATATTAAATGGGATATAAAGTTGAATTAGTAGAAAGTCATCAGCATGTGCAATTTTATCTTCATGCTGATTTGATGGAGAGAAGCAGTTTTGGGAATTATCGAGACAAGCTAATTAATGAGATAAGCCAGAAAAAATAAGGTAGTAAAAAAACATATTACTCTGACCTTCTCTTGAATCTACTTTTGTGAGTTGTGGTTATCAACAGCAACATAAATTGATATTAATCTTTTTCTACTTACAGCTTAGTTAGCACGCGTAGAAATTCAGTTGAAAGTCTGGATTCTAAGCTTTTCATTTAATCCATGTTTGTGTTTGTAGAAGAGATATTTTAATGATCTGAATTTGATGAAAAGCAGACAGTCTTTTTTAAGGCAAAGAAAAACATCTTTTATCTATTTTTTCCCAGTTTTGACATGAAGTTTGATGGAAGAAGCCACACCAGTTATGTTTCTTTGTGCATAAATCGATTATGAGTGACAGTTTTTCCTGCTGTATTATCAGCATTTTTAAACAAACAGCATTAAAATATCCCAACAAGATATGCTGTGCTATGAATTTAAAACATGTTTAGTTTATCATGTTTTTGCATGCAAGATTGAGCATGTTACAAGTGGACCTATGGGTACATGACTCACCATGTGCATCAAAGTACACAAACATGACTGATTTTTTGGCTTGAAATATTGCCAAGTAGATGCCATCTCCATTTCTGTTGAGCTGAGAATGTCTTTTTGCACATATACATATTTTCATGTATATCATTGTATGCAACTAAAGAGACCCCACTATCCAAATAGCTCAAATAAACAACCTAAAAGCTTGAATAATTGCAGTCAAGCAGTCTGGTAATACTTTTGATGGACCTAGTTGTGGCAACAACTTGGGGATGGTCATTGCTGTTTGGCTGTGTTGAGCATATTTCAGAACTGTGTATCTGACCTTACTGATAATCAGGCTATTACCATGTTGTCATCAATAACAGGCTTGATTACACATTTGCTTACTTTAGCTTCATCCTATTAATACATTCTCTGTACATACCACCACCACCCCTCCTCCTTTTCCCATGGCAGTCCTAGCACAGTTACAAAGGGCGTCCAGCCTTCTAGCTACAGACAGAAGCCACCCAGAACTTAAGCCCAGTTGTACCACTGTGTTCCATACTTCCTGGAATACATATGCTTGTAATGTTCTTGTCACTGATATTCCAATCTGGACACACAAGTAACTGGTCTGCAGAAGGAGCTCACCACAAGATGTAGTTTCCCTGCTTCTTTGTTTTTATTCCTATTTCTTTTTAATGCTTAGTTAGTTGATTAGTCTTTATTACATTTATACAGTCATGTGTATTGTTTACCTAAAGATAACCCTAACTGCATGTTATGACCCTTGGACCCAGAGTCCAGGAAATGTCCTGTTTGTCTCGCGATGACACTTGCCTTTAGTGCTGTGGAAGCTGCTCGTGATGATGTGCATGATGCCTTAGCTTGCAGTAACGACTATCATCAGAAACACACTTCTTATCTCCATCAAAAAGGAGGCTTGTATCTTCTGATCACACACCAACAGCAAGATGTCTCTCATACACCATCGAACATTTATCTAATCTCAGCTTGTGCACTATCCCTGGAGAGGACTGCATGGAAAACAAGTGCTGTAAACAACTTCCGCTTGTCTGCAAACTAAACATCCAGATGCAACTTGGAAATGTGCCCCGAAGTGCACGGAGAACAACATGAGCACTGCAATCATATCCACAAGCCCTGTCCACGGGTTTGCTGATATATGTGGCCTCTTATCTACAAGAAAATGTGGTTTAGGTTGAAAACTGAGCTTTTGGAGAAGGCATTCTAATGGGAGGAATTCGTGAAACTTCTGCTTCAGGACTGATATGGTGGGTAATGTGGGGTCTAATTACATGTTTACTTAATCAAATTAAAAACGGTGTAGTCCTCGTGGCTTGGGAGGGTGGAGGGGTGCATACAAGGTCTAAGCTTCCTTTTACTTTGAACTCAGCTTCTACCTGGGTAAGCTCACAGTTCACATCCGTTATCACTCGATCAACGAGGATGTAGACCTACTGCAAAATGGTTATGAGCTGCTCTGTGTAGGTTAATAAAGTGTTCCTAAAGATGTAATTCGGAGGAGCTGAAGCCACAAGTGCTGTGGCTGTCTCGCCGGAGCCTACGTTTAAGCACACAGAAAAGTGATGTGTTTAAGGAAGATATTAAATCCCCTTGATGGGGAAAGCTCATCCAAGCAGGAGAGGAAGGTTGGAGGAGAAGGAATAAATTATACAGAAATCCCTTGCAAAAAGTGAGGGTAAACTGGGGAGCAAACTCTTTACTCCTCTGCCCCCAAACAGCCATGAATAAAAAAACAAACTGGGTTATAAAATAAATAAATATAGAGAAAATGTATTAATAAATCAGTATTAATATAAATACCATTTTTTATATATATATATATATATATATATATATATATATATATATATATATATTATATATATATATATATATATATATATATATATATATATATTCAGTTCATCTTGGGAATGACATATACAAGTCCTGCACAGTGGTCAGAGGGATTTTAAGCCATTCTTCTTGCAGGATAGTGGCCAGGTCACTACGTGATGCTGGTGGAGGTTCGTCCTTCTTGGTGGTATGCTGACAATACCCTGGATACCGTGGCTCTTGATACATCACAAAGACTTGCTGTCTTGGTCACAGATGCGCCAGCAAGACGTGCACCAACAGTTTGTCCTCTTTTGAACTCTGGTATGTCACCCATAATGTTGTGTGCATTGCAGTATTTTGAGCAGAACTCTTACCTGCTAACTGAACCTTCACACTCTGCTCTTACTGGTGCAATGTGCAGTTAATGAAGATTGGCCACCAGGCTGGTCCAATTTAGCCATGAGATAATGCTACTACTAATAATGATAATACTTTTATTTTTACTACTCCTAATAGTGACAGTACCACATGCCCCTAGGTCATTAGGAGCTACTGCTACTACTAATGCAGATAATCTTGCTTTTGCTGCTATAAGACTTTAGATCGGCTCCTCGATTGGGCTCATCTCAGGCAAACGTTAAGCACCCGTGGGCAGCCACTGCGCAGTCCTCTGTGGGTGGTAATGCTTTCTATAATGTATTCCAGGTACACATGTGGCACTGTTCAAACCCCAGTAATCCATGTCACCTTGCTATGAGCCAGTGTTCAGCCTCACTCACAAGATAACGTTTTAGCTTTCCCATGACTTTTGTTATGTTGGTGTACATTAAGTACAGTAATGCTGTGACGTGATGAGTGGTCCAATGAATGATGGCTTGAAGCATTAACAGTGTTTACACTTCAGTGTTCATGATTTTATTGTGAGGGTCCTCTAGAAAAGAATTTCATGCTTCAGTTTTCCCAAACTGTACATCTGTTTTCACTATCTGTCTGAAATGCTCTATTAGAGCTCCTGTGTCTTTGAGTCTTGCTTCCCAGTGAGCCAAGTGTGCACTCTGTTCGACTGGTCAACAACCCAGGTGCCTTTTTTTGGCCCAAGCTCATAATAATGGTGTTGATTCTGCTGTGTCAGTTAAAATCTGATACAGAAAGCCAGGTTGGTAGACTTGATCCGCGAGCTTGACTGGAGCAGGACGTTTCAGAGTGATTTGTTTTTGCTGTTTTAGCTGTTTCTGTGTCACATGAGGGCGTGTCAAGCTTGCCAGTAGGCGGGCAATAAGGACGGAGTTATGAGATGATGTCACCTTGTGACAGGAAAAAATAGGCGGGGATTCCAACCTAGATTTTTTGAAAAAAGATACATTTACAAGTATGAATATTCCATTTGATTAAATTTCCCATCCTAAATGTCTGGCAAAGTTTACCACTTAGGCTAGAAAGGAGACGTTTTGTCTATCAGCAAAAGTATTTAAGAGCAACCAGGTGTTTAGAGCACATGTGCTATAACAATTAGATGACATAAGATGACTAATGAGGATGGTGCGTGTAAGAGTTGGAAAGATACACAAGTAGAGTCAAGTAGTGAGTGTATGGCAGGACAGGAAAAAAAGAGAGTCAAGACCGCTCTTGGTAGAGAGCGCAGAAAGAGCCGATCAATCCCGAACGTGTAATTGACATTCCCTCCAGATGCTATTAAACATGCAGCGCTTCAGTTCAGGATGCTGCCTCACGCCGCCCTAAACCTGTCTGCTCTTATAGAAACCAGCTGACAACACAAAAACAATTGGGAAATGGTGCAGCACACTGATGCCCTGGCCCAGATGGATTGAAAACCCAACACCGTTCTGCACTTCTAAAGCCAGATTTTGCTCACTGGACATTTTTAATCAGCGGCGCTGAGAAAAGAAGCACGAGGAGAATAATTCTGCTTCGCTCGCGATAACATTAGAGCCTCTTTTATTCCAAAATCAAGCCGCTCTCGCTGCAAAAAAGAGGCTTATGCAAATCACAAAATTAAATAATTACTATCATTTATGAAAGAGACCGCTGGCTTAAATGGCCCCACTGTAGCTTACACTTACAAATTAAAAGTCCATTCTTCATGAACAAAAGAGCCGGACAAAAGTATCAGAGTGAGTTTTTTTTTTTTTTGGTTTCAAGTTTTTCATTTTGTCCTCCACGTTCCTGCTCAAGTATTCAAGTCAGGTGAGCCGCGGCCTATTAACAGATTGAATAAAGCGTCATTAATATTAGATGAGAGTTTATGAAGAGGGGAAAAAAGGTTCCCTGGAAAGCAACATCAAACACCCGCCATGCAGAGGTAAAGCCCCCCTGCTTGTTGAATGTGTGGCATATCAAAGGCCGGTATGAATTAATACGCTAAATAAATGATGGCTAAAAGTGTTGCTTCCTTTGAATCCCAGGAATTAAAGTTGCTGTTTCAGTCCATTTTTCAACACCACCGTCCTCTCCCAGGTTGATTTTTTTTTTTTTTTTTCCCCTGTTCATTTTTGACAGCCAAAGTGCCGCTGTTCCTTGCTGCGGTGGCATTTCGTCGCTATAGGCTGCCGCTGGTATCAAAAGGCGGAAAGCTGAGGTACATGTCAGACTTTGGCGAGGCCCATCTGCGTGACGTGGCTTTGAAACGACATGGTGGGGGACGGATGAAGACATCTGGAAGCTCCTGCCACATCTGCCCGTGTCCAAACACGTTTAGCTAAGTGCGCTCGTCAGCGCTAAATTACTGTGCCCTTCTCGCGCTACACTTTGATCAACCCGGGTGCCACCTTGCTCTGGCAGTGCCGGATAATTTGGGGTTGATTATCTCTCCTCACCAGCCGTTTGTCTCTGGCTGGAACAAAGGACATGCCCAATCTTCCTGACTCATGACAGTGCTTAGGCTTTAACGGCTTTACTGAGGAAGTGGACACTGTTATACAGCCTTTGCTGGTATGTTTCAAATGTTAGACACACCTAAGTGCTCTTGTTTACACACTGCTTTGTTTAAAATGAGTTGGGAATGAGTGTTTAATCCTCCAGCTGGTTACCCAATGCAGTTACACAAAGCAGTTCAAAATCACATGCAGCACATAGAGTCCCACAGTTAGATGGGATTTTTCATATGTGTATTATTCAGTCCGTATTTAAATTAAGCCTCATATGATCATTAAGTCATAAATGTGTTGCTGAATTAAGTTTAAATGCCTTACAAATAATTATGGTCAATTTACTAGCTTTTGTTGTATCAAAGTGTATGCTTAAAGTGACCTGTGTAAAAGTACCCTTACAGGTACAACAATGGTGGTAAAGTCCATTTCTGCAGCTGAAACGGGTGTTTTTCTAAGGGAAAGTTGAATATTTGTACCTTTTTCTTAACCTGGCATTTGAAAATGGGAAATAATATTAATAATAAAAGGCTACAATGAAGACAGGGTGTACAAGCAATCTAAAAAATTAGATTATAGTGGAGTACTGTGTAATTATATTTCTTATCTTTTTTTCTAAGAGTGTAGCTGCTGATACTTGGTAGCTCCTAACTGATGACATTTAAAGCTTACGTAAATACATATTACTCACTGTTGCCCTCTACAGGTGTTAACAAGCATTATATAAACGGACATTACTCGCCGCTGCCCTCTACAGGTGTTAACAAGCATTATATAAACGAACATTACTCGCCGCTGCCCTCTACAGGTGTTGTTAACAAGCATTATATAAACGAACATTACTCGCCGCCGCCCTCTACAGATGTTGTTAACAAGCCTCATATAAACAAACATTACTCGCCGCTGCCCTCTACAGGTGCTGTTAACAAGCATCATATAAACGAACATTACTCACCGCTACCCTCTACAGATGTTGTTAACAAGCATTATATAAACGAACATTACTCGCCGCTGCCCTCTACAGGTGTTGTTAACAAGCATTATATAAACGAACATTACTCGCCGCCGCCCTCTACAGGTGTTGTTAACAAGCATTATATAAACGAACATTACTCGCCGCTGCCCTCTACAGGTGTTATTAACAAGCATCATATAAACAAACATTACTCGCCGCTGCCCTCTACAGGTGTTATTAACAAACATTTCTCACAACTGGCATCTAAACGTGTAATTAACATCATATAAATAAACAGTGCTCCCTGCTGCTCTCTAACTTAAGTATTGTTAATTGTCTGCTTTTGCCCAAAGTCGCAGCATGAGAATCATGTAAATGCTTAATTAACTTTTGCACAAAGCTGCACTTTAAATTGGATTTTGAATGATTGAAGGTGATGACCATTTAAACACTGCTGCTAAAAGTGCATCCGGATAAACACAGTATTAGCAGCTTATTGTTTAAGAGTTAATTATATAATAATTGTTCCTAACTGTTACAATTCCAATGATTCGTAAAGAAAAACCATGTTTTGTCATTTGAAAACATAAAGAAAAGTTAAGAAATAAAGACAAATCAAATAAAGAAATACAGGCAATTAAATGTAAATGTAATTAATTTCAATACAGCTATTGATTAATTTTGTAGCTGAGTTTAATTGGTTTCAGTAATACAGCACAATAACAGTAGGAATTCTGAGTTTTTGGTTTACAGATGACAAGACAGTGAAGTATTGGGCAATTACAGCTCCTTCCGCCATTGTGACCCCTCCCATCAACCTTAATTTCCACTGTTCTAATGGACCAGAGAATAAAGCCGGCACTGATGCGCACTGTGCCGCCACCTCACCACCACACATTTCTCCTCTGTATGTAATTTATATGTAAAGCAGTGTATGAAGTGCAGGTAGTGGAATGGTGACCCTACAGCAGTCCCCTAGATATTCAGGGTCTGAGCCATTTGGGCTAGCCAATAGTTACTCAGTGGCTCACGACAAAAAATATTGATTTATATTCAACTTACTGATGCATCTGCAAAGGTTAGTTGGCAGTTTGCCTGATGATAATGCATATATTAAATTCTTCTGCTTTGGCCCTAGACACTGTTTTAGATACTTGGTTTTTAAACCTAGAGCCATATGCAAACGTTTGGATGCTTCTGGTCAAATGTTTTATTGTGAAAATGTTACCACATAATTAATGTTAATACAGCATTTTAACACCCAGCTGCTCTTTATTTGCTGGATTGCACATACTGGAACATAACTTAGGACCTGTTAACTTATTTACATCATAAAAACAACAGTCATTTGACCGGTTTTTACAAATGGATCTTGTTTTACTGATCCATTTGGAAATTGTTTTACTCTTGTATGTTTAATTATTGCTCAGTTATGCCCATTATGGCTTTTTAAAAACTACACTACAAAGAAATGCAGTCCACAATATAGTTTTAGTAAAGATTTAAAAGCTTGAATGAGAATTAGTTGAAACAGAACTCTTGTTGGCACACTTTCAGAAAGGCCCTGTTTAGAACCATGTCCAACATGATTGTCCATCAGTCTAAAGAACCATTTGACCATGCAAAGAACTATTAAGCGTGCAGATAGGTCCTTAAATGTTTGGGTTTCTGAAGAGCCATATTCTTTTTTTGTTTTTAGGAATGAAGAAAATATATAATCATAGTAAAGTAAAAATTAATACATTAATAATAATAATAATAATAATAATGTGAAGGTCGTCATACATTCAAGCTCCCGATGAATGTCTGTGATTGGGCAGAATGCTCAAAGTCCCCCTTAAAACATTTCATCACTGTTAGAGGCTCCTTTGCATATTGCAGACTACTCTTCTATCAGCATTGTGCAGGTTCATATCGCGATGATGATTTGCAATTCCATTGTGCAGCCCTGCAAGAACTCACTGCCAGCATGTGTCCCAAGTGTCATACCATTTGGTGCAATCAAGAGGGATCAGTCTGAGGAGTACGGATGTACATTTCACCCAGTTATATATCTGCCAGTGTCTTCCAGCAGAGCGCTGTCGAATGTCAGAACCTACTGTATGATTTGATGTTCTCACGCAGTATGAGCACAGAGAGGGAGGCGGCATATTCCAGTACAGCTATACTCCGGGGACTGACCATGTGTCACACGGGCACTCTTTCAACTCCCCCAGCCTCGCCAATCAAGGCAGCCTGGGCGACTTTGTTGCTACAATGCATTATTAATTGATTTGTTCATCTATCGAAGCAGATGATCTGTTTGATATTGAAATAGGATGTATTTTTTAATACAAAGCAGGCTGAACTTCCCCTGCACTGCCGCTCCATCGCTGTGCCTTTTAAAAGAAGGATAAGCTCAGAGGTAAAGCAAGGGAGAGGGAAAGAAAAAAGTATTGAGAGATAATGATGGCTTCAAAGTTGCCCACACCGATAGTAGAAACCCTGTCAGGTGTTTGATAGTGGGATGTCGGAATGAAAGAGGATGAGTAGGTGCAGGTGCGTACAGCCGCTTCAGTTCAGCGCTGGATCCTCTTATTTTCTGCCCATGACTCAAGGACACGCAGTTCTATCCTGGACGTGACGTCTTACATTAAACCACTGTCACTTTTTTAAACATCGTTCTCTAAATACGTGGCCCCGCCGCTTCTCAGAGTTAAACCGAGATGAAAAGTAAAGAAATGGGAACCCGAGATCAAATGCTCTGTCAAATCAAAGAGATCTAATCAGGGTCATTTCATTCAGTTAAGGTCAAATCTGCAAATGTCGTAATTGCTGATGATCATAAGATGTTTAACCTATTCCAAAGGGAAAGTCTTACCATTGCGCATGATAAGAGCATGCCTTATTATGTAGGAATATTAATGCTTCCTCACCCATCCCGTTAACTTTTACTGCTAAATCATAATCTTAAACTGATTTGTGCTAATGGATATGGGGCTGGGATGTTTTCTTTTAGACAGCGTTCAGACTGCAGTCAAATTGGATATGTATCACCTTTGTTCACAAGTGATAAGAGTAGAGTTATAAGTCCAAACTTCACCAACCTATCTGCAAGGGTTGCTGTGCTAAATACGTAGAGAGCAGTGACTATGTAGTCAGTTCTAATGCTCTGGATTCGACATAGTTGTAGATCACATTGTAAGTGATGGAAAAGACAGAGCATCCAGACACATCTAAATTGGAATGGTATTTCTGAACACTCCCAAATGTACTTTGGATCCGATTTGCAAAAACTGGTTTTCATTTTGTTTTGTTTTTGCTGTCAAAAATCAATCTGGATTACAACCTGGATATGCCAAAAACCATATTCAGGCTGTCTGAACAAGGCCTTGGATTTCGATAACTACCCAAAGAGGATAAAAGATTAATAAAAGAAAGGAAGGAGAAAAGGTTAGAGAACAGACTACCAAAAAGGAACAGGAAAGGTCCCTCCTTGGGGGAAAGGGAGGAGATATTAGGATTTGAAGTTACTGTTGGACAATACAGTCGTCCAGTCATCCAAAAAAGAATCCTTATCCTTTCTGCTGTATTTTGGCTTTTTTAACATGGGAATAATAAAAGAAGGCAAACTCAAGGCTGTTAATAGTGATTGTAAATCGGAAGTTAAAGGAATGGTAGCCTCTTTATTTCTAAGTTTGTAATGTATTATATGTATATCGTCGCTGTCCAAAGAAAAACAAGTATCTCCAAAATGGCAACTTTACAGGAGAGGCCAAAAACCTCATTCAGTTTTAATGTAAGTCAATGGAACCAGACGTCTTTCCAAGCACTTTTGGGCCATTTCTGTAGGTCCATTCATCATGCAAATCTCACACAGTGTAAATGGCAGCTGCTGTTTTTAAATGATGCATAAAACTCAAAATGGACAAATATGGAGATACGGGTTTTTCATTGGACTGTGATGATATGTAGAATATGCATATGCCTAATAACTATAACGGATAACAGAACCCCTTTTGGTGCTATGTAGAACCTTTTCAAAAAGGCCCTGTGTAGAACCATACCCAACACGTTCTACATTTATCTGAAGAACGAATTTACTAAGTAAAGAACTTAGTGTTTGTATGTAGAGTCATTGTCCCTATTAAAGAACACTAGAAGAACCATCTTTTTTTAGGAGTTATTTTATTAAAGATTAATTCATTAAATTAAAATGAATAAATTAAAGAACAATTAACCATGTATATCGTAACTATACATAAACTATATAAATATATATAAACACTAGGAGATGAATTACTGAATAACTAATATAATTATGTGGATTATAGGAAGGCTGTCATTCCTTCAAACTCCCCAAAGAATGTTTATGATTGGTTCCATATTTATTAACTGAATTAATTCAAATTAAAATTCAATTTTAATTGTTAATGTGTTAATTGATATTAAAGCACCACAGTAATAATAACCACGCTTTGGAAAGATTAAAGATGGAGGTAGAATGGGAGAAGGAGTGAGGAGGGAGATATCTTTTTATCTCAGCTCTACACCAAAGAGCTCTGATTTATGGATGTCTGCTCCTCTGCTTTTCCGGCTGCCCTTCAGTCCTCCCTGGGCAGTGCCAGCAGGCCTTGCTGCCCACTCTCCCACTGGGCAGTGGCATCCTGACTCCATACCCGTCTGGCTGGCGCTCTCCAGACCCTAGCTGGCACGTGGCCAGAGCTTCCGTTCCAGTGTCAGCCGGTGCCTGCGTCCTGCAGAGACACCCCAGCCCAGGTAGCGCCATCCTCCGAGCAGATGGTAGCACATTTGCGGGCAGAACGGTGATGTCAGGCCCAGGAGTGAAAATGTGGACTGGCAAGAGAGCAGAAAGCACGATATGAAAAATGTTTGTTAGATTTGATGAACCGTGATGGAAGTTTGATGTGTCGTTATAAAATGTTTAGCACCGCACGGCTGGGTAAAAGAGTGATGTAATGTGGGGAAAGTTAGACTTGGTCCACCAGAGTTTGGAGCAACATCGATCATCTGGATATGCTTTGATGCCGTTTTGATGAGAAAGAGGGGAAAGGATGTCTAATCTAAGATGAAGAGCTACATTTATTGTTTCAGGAGAAATGCCTGTAGAACATAGCTCACTATAATCCACCTGGACAAATTCAGGTCATTTGTCACCTTGACCTCTTATCGGACCCCTAGCAATGCTTTATACCCCCAGTAAACAGTTTGAACGGTAGATAACCCCTGGCCCTTTTTTCTCAGGGTCCTGCTCACATATGAATTACTGTTTTCTGGACCCGCTTAGCCATGATCCTTGGGGTCCAATCAGCAGGGTCCCTATCCACGACCATTCCAACTTTGAAGTACATCAGCGTGTGGCTCAAGGCTGCCTACCCACTGCTCCCACACCATCTGATTGCTGTAAATCAGGACATGGATAATCAAACAGAAAAAAAGAGAGAATGAGAAAGGAAGAAAGAAAGAGCAGGGAAAAAAATGCAGCACACTAGAAGTGTAGCTCAAAGCAAGCAGGCACTGCGCTCTTTCACATAATGCACCCGTTCCTGCCGGTTTGTTCCAAGGTCAAGGGCAGCAGGGCTAAAGCGGCTGCGCAAGCACATCCTTTCACTCCAGGCTTTGTCTAGGCGATGGGCATGGGCGGCTTCTGTGGAGCGGCGGCGATAGGAGCTGCGAGAGACCGCCATTGATGCTTCAGTGTTATTTCAGCCACGAGAGCTATCTGCCTTTCATAGCAAGAAAAGGCTGAAATGCAAATTTCATAAATGAGGAAGATTTAGGAGATATGCTTATATACGGAGAGCCTACACTACACTACTCTACAATAGCTCTAACTATGTCGCTCAATCTTCTAATCTTGGATAAGCTGATAGGAATGTTATGTACAAGCTTTTTGGACAAACTGCATATGTAGATGGAAAATTGAGGTCACATTACTCAAGAAGTTACAGGCAGCAGTTTAAGACATCAAATGGGCTTTCCGGGCACGAACGCCGTCTCTGTTGGGTGAGCAGAGTTCATGGATACCTTGGATATGCCGCCTACTAAGGTGTCTTGGTTTAACTGAGAACAGAATCATTGTATATGGAAATATAAACAGGCCTTAAGGCCAAATTCTAAATTCTGCTTTTATGAACTGGGAACATATGTGGGCTTAGGAAGCAAGACATTCACATGGGTGGTTTTCCAGTGCACTTGAATGTGATGTTGTCGTGGGCACGGTCACATTTACCAAACAGGAATGTACAGCAAATAAAGATAGAAGACTAGAAGCTGGAGTCTGTTTCAACACCAGTAAAATCCGGCCTTGGTTTGGAAAGAGAATGGATAGAAGTAAAGTAATGGATGTGATAAAGATGGGATAGTTTTTAACTAAGATGATTTAAAACGAAAACAGCTTCCCTTTGCATTTTGTGGAAAAGTGTCTGAAATATAAATTGCATTCTTCCAAAACTGCTGAAAGTAAATTAGTTTACATTACAGTACATTAAAATTTAGGATTTCCTACCCTGCCCAACCAGTCCTCACAGCTAAGCACATTTATTGTTGCTTGACCACAAACGTCTGGCCACCCCTGGTTAAAATTCTGTTGCTACAAATTGTTAAGTGAGTAGATGATAACTGATCTACAAAAGACATAAAGTTAAAGAAGAGACATACCTTTTAATGTTTTAAGCAAAGTTTGTCTAGTACTTGGGCTTTATACGATTATGGAGTGGAAAAGAACATCTCTAGAACTGTTGGATGGTTGGATTGATCATACTTTAAGCCTTTGTTGCAGCCGGTGACACTGGGAACCTTTCACTGGTAAAGGTAAGAATTGGTTCAGTTGAATATGTGCACATTCTGGAAGGAAAAGTGATTGGCTTCTACAACCGGATAATGATCCAAAACACTCCACAAAATACACAATGGACTGCCTCAGGAGGCACAAGCCTTAGGTTTTGTCACGCCATACATCTTCCGTTAGTGAGTCCATTACATTCTCCAAAATTCTCTAGCGGATGACATCACCACCACATGTCCTGTGGCAACCTGTCGATCTCCAGACACCTGAATATTCACTGCACCTGTTTGTAATCACCGCTGTATTTGTACCACTTTGCTGTGTCTCCTTGCATTTCTGAGCCATTCTACCGTTTTTGCCTACTTGTGCTTGGCCTGTTTTCTTGCCTAGCCCTTTTGCCTTGTCATTTTGCTTTTCGTTTCTGACCCTGCCTGTTTCTTCAACTTCTCTTCTCTCTTTTTTTTCTTAATAAACTTTCCCCTGATTTTCACTCCGTGTGCGTTGGTTCTATCATCCGGGCCTGACCTTGTGCCATGACCTTACAGTGCTAAACATCTTGCAAAATGTGTGGATAGACCTCGAAAGAGCAGTGCATGCAAGTCTTGAAGAAAAAAAAAACTAGAAGCATTATGCAAGTAAGAATGGGTTAAAATAAACTGAGAGACTTTCAGCTAGCAAGAAAAAAGGCTTTACAAGCTGTGATATTTGGCAAAGAGGGTACTACCAAGTACTGACTTTGCGGGGTGTGAAACCTTTGTTGTTAGCATTGTTGTTGTTGTTGTTGTTGTTGTTGTTGTTGTTGTTGTTGTTGTTGTTGTTGTTGTTGTTGTTTTTCAAATGCATTTTGGAAAACAGGTCATCTTTTACTCACTTAGCTGTTTACAATAACAGAAACTTTGACCAGGGGTGCCCAAACATTTGCATGCTACTATATATAACCTTGTTGAGTTTCACAAACCACTTTTGTGATTTACTTGCAGCTTTACATCAATTTGTCATCAATCATTACCAGGCCTAACAATGCATCCGGACCATGTGATATCACAGAGCAAATCCATGCACATCATGTAGAAGGCCAAAATTCATGATCAGCACCAGAAAGCAGCTCAGTCCAGCACTCCTCCTGCCGGCTAGCAACCGCGTGATTGCGATTCTAAATTTTTTATTTGATCACAGCATTTTCCTAGAAGATCTATAAGCCTTCAAGAGTCTGTCTGCCATGTAATCTACTCTTTCTCTTAATAACATGATTTCCGTGTGCTGCTGCATCATTTAGCATGTAAAAGATGTGATTCAATGAAGCAGTTTTCATTCAGTTTTTGCCACAAACTGCAGTTTTCAACAGGAAAACACAGGGATAGGCACACAGTCATCCTGGAGTGCTGACTGGACAGCCTTCAGTTATTTACGAACCACCCTCCATATGAAACTTTTGGACTGAAAAAAAACCCTGCAGATTTAAATGCAAATGATGAGTCAGCTTCTCTTCATAAAATCATGTGCCAGCCTACCAGCACCTCATTTACATATCTCTTACATGAAACACGCCCTAACTCATGCAGATGTTTTGGTAGGGAGCCAATGAAATGACAGCATTCAGTGGCTTTGAGTCAGTGGCTGCTGACCAAACTTGATAGTGTTAAAAAATAATGACTGAAAAAAGGATAAAACATAACACAAATATTTAATATGGGAGAATGAAGTGTGTGGTGTAAGTACATTTATGTATTAATAGCACCTAGAAGGAAGTGTGGGATTGCAATGCCATTGGGAGGGAAGATGAAGGTTAGCAGAAACAGTAAAGGATAATACATTTAGACTGATTGGAGCAACAGTTATCGAGCTACATATGCAGAAGTAGAGTCTCTCAGTATGGTGCAACATACCAGACGTCTCTGCATGAAGAGGTTCCTAATGATGCCCTGTGATAATCCATCTCATGCAGCTTGAATATTCCCTCACCGATCCTGCAGATTTTGCAGTAGGGGTGGAGGTGGAATGACACCAGGCCTTCTGGGCATATGATGTGTGACATCAAACCCGTCATCTTGGTGCTGACCATGTTGCCTCCACACACAGATTTGTTGATTGTCTCCACCAAGACTAAAGTGGAACTCATCACTGAAGATTACCCCCTGCCATTCTGAGTCACTCCATGACAGTCTGGCATGACACCATTGTAGTCTTTGGTGACGTCGGTATGGTGTTAAGGGCAGTCATCGTAATGGCCTGCAGCCATCTGACGATGGTGCTGGCAATAAGAGGATAACCTATGAAGGGAATTACTTCTTACTGAATGTGTGCTATCATTGCTGCTGGCTCAGTCAGGCACAGCAACATGTAACTTCTGTGGCAGCAGGTTTTGAAAGGACTGGTACCAGGTTCGTTGAGTTCAGGTGGCTAATTTGAACACGTTAGGCCTAAGCTCTGCCTGCAATTTTTTTTCCCTGTTCATTAAATTCCTGCCTGTTTGTCTGCCTCTCTGGCAGTCTGGCTTTCAGTCGTTCTATCTTTAATGGTAAACAGTAATAAGCACATGTATCATAATAAGTAAGCAACAGAAACTATGTCTTTTCTGAGATATGAGCAAAGTGCCGAAGAAGAAACCTCCCACTCCCCCCCAAACCCCCTCCCCCTGTCCCACACCTGGCATCTCCTGGCAGTCCCTCCTGCTCCGTAACAAAGGAGAAGAAAGGGGGGAAAAAAACACAATAAGAACAATATTTGCGTAGCATGCCATCTCCTCCGCACCCAGCGCACCTCTCTCTTAACTGTCAGAGCTTGACTGAATCGGGTTAGACACCGGCACGGGGGATAACAGAGGCAGCGGCGGACGAGGATGACAACGCAGCTGCTGTCGGCCTGCCTCTCTGGAAAAAGGAGCGGCTTACATAAGTCGGGACGGGAATGTGGGGGCTTGCGGGGGGACCAGGCACTTTGAACAGGTGTCGTGACGGTCGTACGTGGGTACGAGCAAAGCACAACGTATTTGGGATGAGGAACAGCTTTTTCTCTCTCCTTTTTTTTTTTTTAAAAGATGCTTTGTAAGGCTCATACCTTAGACCATGAAACATCCATGGAAACCCATGAAAACTGAGCTCATGTTACGTTATGTGGACCAGGGTTGGATGATGTTAATATGAACATGGGATTAATCACAAATCCTCCAAATGATAAAACCTCTTTGCTTTCAGTTTAAGTTGTGAATGCAAACTCTGGATCACTAGCAAGCATTTCTTCCCTCTACCTTGTGCTGTTTTTATATAGTATATCAAAACAGAGCAGCATATTTTAACATGCCTTCCATATCAACTCAAGCATAAAATCATTTCTTTTATTCTTATATTCTTCTTTAAGCCACACAGTAGCCATCCATGCATTAAATGTCTTCCCTCGCTGGACATGAATGATGGGCTAAAATGATTTAATCGCTGTAGTACACCCAAGTTCAACCAAATCATTTTGCCTTCAGTTGAAACTCTTAGCTCAGAACTAGAAAATGACTCCTCAAATGGGAATTACGTCTCAGAATGGTGTTCTCAGCTCTGAGCTCAGCATATAACAACATATCAACATGACTACACACGCCATCAGTAGTAATTAAAAGCCATTTCTTGAGTGCTTGCATTTGGGTGTCCCGAAGGCCATAGTGTAAAGGAATAAGCCGAATCTGCAGGTGTACAGAAGCATATGGTCATACAGGTCTACCAGCAGTGGCTAAAATCCCAGTCTACAGGAAACTCTCCTCAGAACTGTGCCATGACAGGCATCCACCAAATCTGACCCAACTGCACAATTCTTTGCAGTTCTTTGAAAAGTGGCTGGACATTGTCTCCTAATTAGGAGTCCTTTTTTGTCCTGGCACAGTTCTGAGGAGAGTTTCCTGTAGACTGGGATTTTAGCCACTGCTGGTAGACCTGTATGACCATATGCTTCTGTACACCTGCAGATTCTTGACTAGTCCATGGCAAATCCAGTCACAGCTGTTATTAGTTCACTGTTTTGAGAAGGTAATACTCCAGGAGGTAAATCACTCATAACAATGATGTTAGCTGGCTGGAGTGTTGCTAACAATACTGGTATTCATTTCACGTTTTTGTTTCCCCTTTATGGCCTACATACACAGAGCTCGAAAATACTGTAGTTCCAAGCTCTGACTTCTAACTTCTGAGCCAATCTAGCTTTGCAGAGATTTACCTGGGCTGCTAAAAGGGGTGCTTGAACATTGTGCTGATGGCATATACACCTATTTCCTTGAGATATTGATCTTTCTTTTTTTTCAAAAGAAAACAACTCTTGCCTTTTCATCATCTCACAATGTCAAACCAGTTTTACTGCAAAATTAAAAATAACAATAATATAATACATACTGACCAGCACTAAATGATATATCTGCACTGACAATATGTATTCCTCATATCCATCAGTTTTTTGTTGAATCATTTTGAAAACTATCCCTTAAAAACAAACATTTTAAAATACATTGTGCATACTCTTGCATCAAGACTAATCCATTGGGAATGTTTGTTCATTTACAGTTCATCAACTTTAGTCATCCAGAGTTCAGTATCACACGATACTGTGATATATTGCCTATATTTGAGTATATTGAAACTTTATGGGCAATATATCACAATACGGTCAGTGGAAAACAGCAGAGATCTCCTTAATATCTCCTTAATAGCCGTTTTCCAAGACAACAGTGAGATAAGATGGAAAGATAAATTTAAGTCTTCTGCTATGGAGATATTTCTCCTCCAGAAACTTGTCCAGTCCATACCCAATCGGATCACAACTGTGGAGGTATTACACACTGTGAGGTGCATATCAATCACGGTTGAGTCATTTTTTTGTCTAACATTTATGACTTTAGGGTTTATGGTTTGGGGCCGCAACCTCACAATAGAAAGTACTTTCTCAATTATTATTTGGTGTCTATTAAGTCTTAATAAGTGCCTTAGGTTTAAGTCGATACAAGTGTCATAGGTATCTATTTATTCAGAGAGAAAGGTTTTTATAGATTTTTTTGTTTGCACTAATTCATTAAAAATGGACCATATCAAATTACGTTTAGAAATACAGGGGTTGGACAATGAAACTGAAACACCTGTCATTTTAGTGTGGGAGGTCTCATGGCTAAATTGGACCAGCCTGGTGGCCAATCTTCATTAATTGCACATTGCACCAGTAAGAGCAGAGTGTGAAGGTTCAGTTAGCAGGTAAGAGCACAGTTCTGCTCAAAATACTGCAATGCACACAACATTATGGGTGACATACCAGAGTTCAAAAGAGGACAAATTGTTGGTGCACGTCTTGCTGGCGCATCTGTGACCAAGACAGCAAGTCTTTGTGATGTATCAAGAGCCACGGTATCCAGGGTAATGTCAGCATACCACCAAGAAGGACGAACCACATCCAACAGGATTAACTGTGGACTCAAGAGGAAGCTGTCTGAAAGGGATGTTCGGGTGCTAACCCGGATTGCATCCAAAAAACATAAAACCACGGCTGCCCAAATCACGCTGTATTGGCCGCAAAAGGAGGCCCTACACCATACTAATAAATGATTGTGGTCTAAAACCAGGTGTTTCAGTTTCATTGTCCAACCCCTGGAAGTGCTGTGTGCCTAAAAATACAAGATATATATGATATAAGATATGTATAAACATATATATGATGCACAGGCATACATTTAAGAGCTATGTTTTTTTCTTTTTGTTCTTGTGTAAGGCACCACACTGCACTCAGCCGTGTAAATAAGCAGAGTGCCAGACAGAAAGTCGACTTTACCATTGGCGAGACAAAAGAAAGGCATCTCAAAGGCAGGGTGCAAAGAAGGTGTTGCTTCAGTTCTGCTGATGGCAGCCTAGTCGGCATTGTGTGGAATCAAGCTGAAGGCCGACCGATGGAAGGGTTAGATTGGCAGACAGTGGCTGGAGCAAAGCTGTTCGGAGACCATGCTCATCCCTCAAACATGCGTAGTCCACATGCACCCTGCTCTACTGAGACTTCCCAACCGGTCTGTACAGCTCCGTTTGGAATAACTAACCGTGTAACCAGCAGTGATGTGGGCATTGATTCAGTTAAGACATAATGAGTTGAGGCAGACAGTTGAATGCTTGGACACCGGTAAAGACGACGGCTTTGTAAATTGCTTTAGAAGATGTTCTAGTCGGGAAAGAAGGTGGAACAATTGGTGTTACACAACACCAATAAAAGAGAAATTGTCTATTCATATGAAATTGTATAGAGATATTCTAATATCTCTAACACTGTGACCACTAGGCTGTATAAATATGATATTAGTATTACTGAAAATAACGAAAATGGCTACTGGGTGCTTATTATCCGACTGCCCAGTTTACTGTAGATGAGCTGCTGTAGACTAATGGTAGCAAGAAGAGGCAAGCAAAATACCAGCCAAAAATAGAGTATGCAGCGAAGTAACACATCACACCATATGCATGTTTCCTCTCAGTAGCTTGATGAGCTCAAGGCTTCAGAGCTATGAAAGTAACCACCTGCTAGTTTCCCCCGAAAGAATATTCGTATGTCAGCATGGTTGACTGACAAACACATGTGAAGTAGAATCAGAGTGCTGCCAGAAGTCTCTGCGTATGTACTTGTTCCATATGGCCGCCATAGCAATTCCAATGATGTGAAGGTTACATGAGAGCCTGTTGGGCATTTCTGTCTTAGTTAATGGTCTTTCTTTTACAGTAACATCTCGTGGGCTTGCTTCGTGGGCAGCATGTGCAGCATTGGCCTTTCTGAACTTTAAGATGTGCCACATAATTATATACATATAAGAAGGCTGATATTGGTTATGCTGAGAGGCACAGTTAAATGAAAGGCAATGGAAAAAAAAAAAATCTGTTTCCGTATGTGACCTTCGCTCCCTGTCAGCCCCATCAAAATGTTAGACTGTAGATGGAAATAACAAATGGCTCTTGAAAACAACTGAACAGATGAAGGCAGCTACAGAGCGGGTACAGAAAGGTACAGAAACCCAACTCAGAAATCATGGCCCATTTTTCCTCCAGACTTTGGGGTACAGTGATGAAATCAGCTCGGTGGGCATTTAAAGGTGTGCAGAAGTCACTGCACTTTGAAACAAGGCATAGAGGACAGGAAACATTTTGTCTGAATTGGTTTGGTTTGATAAGCAAAAGGTCAATTCTGACTTTGGCTTTAAAGGGATACAGTATACAGAAATGCACAGGTGGCATTTCCACTCTTTCCAACTCCCGGATGGATAGAATGTGGGTAGAATATGGGGATGAGTAACATCACCATCACTGATATTACAACATATGGAAGGCTGGCTTTTGGATTCCTCAGAAATGCCACTGCTGTGATGGGTGTTCACCCACATTCATGCACTGCTATACTAATAAGAGTCTTTAGGTTGCATTAATGCAACATTCCCCACCCTCATTGGACTGTATTAGCTTGAGTTTGAATGTTTGCCCAAACTCTACAGGACCCACCTGCTTGCACTGGTTTTGGTTTGGACATTGTTTAGGCCTGACACAGTTATTGCATAATTGTTTGATTGCAGTTATTTGAGCATAATTAGCTGAACATCAATGTAACACCGCTGTAAGTCAGTTGTACTGTTTCAGGGAAATTCAGTGTGTCATCAGATTCACTTTACCAGTAATCTTGTTAAAATAAAAACTCAACATTTTTCCAATTGGCTCCTGGCATCATCTGTTAGCATATCATTTCATTTTCTACAGCACACCTCCCATCATGTGTTTCTTTCAATAGGAGTGAGCTTTTATATGCCCAACTTTTTTTTTTCTCCCCACAGGACCCTTTGACCTTTTTGGGGGGACATTTTTTGTCCCCCGATAGAAAACTCTTCATATTTTAAAGCTAAATGCATCAGTTTGGTGCAATTAAGAGGTTAGATCTATGAAGCACTTAGTGCACTAAACAGTGCTTCAGGCATATAAGCGTAAACACGCAGGATGAATGGGTTTGAATGGTGACAATGCAGCAAAAAGGTCACATTAGATAACACTACAAGTAGCTGAGTGTGACATAAAGAGCCAAAATGCTGCTTGGAGGCAGAACATAGTTACGTTGTCAGATCATGTGCATGACACAACCACACCGGTTGCAGCAAATACCTTAAATAATCACCTCTCAGAATTAGCTAAAATATCAAGAGCATGCACTGGAACCATGCACTTTATGTAAATACGCTACCAGATGCGTTAGCAGTGCCGATGTCAACTTTTCAGAAGAAGCTAAACTTGGCAAATTCAACAGCGTACAGTTTTAAAGCAAGAAGACGAGAGTTTGACAGAACAGTGTGACTTAAACACCTTTTCTGTTGTTTTAGTGACAGGCAGTATAGTTCACTGTTGGCATTACATTTATCCACACTGCAAAATGGTGCTTTCATTTTTTCTCTAGCCGCATTTTAAAAGCCCCAGAAACTGCAGACCCAATCTCCACCGTCCACTTTTATTACCCTAACGTGTTGATAAAAACTTATTAAATAAACTATCACAGCAATGCTGGTGAATAATGAGGGGACTCAGTTTAAATAGAAACTGAAACTGGGGAGCGGTGAAGCTGTTACTCAGCACTGGATGCTCTCGCAATAATCCTAACTTCCAGTTTATTGTGCTTCAGTTTTGTGTTGACCTGATTTACATCAGTAACTATAGCTGTCTGGCTAACTTACATTTTCAACATTATTTTGATTACGCGTTTCTGTTTCAGCTGTGCGCATAAGGTTGATTACTTGGTAACAGGCTTGAATTGAGTAGTTTAATATTTCCTAACTTGAGATAAGATGCTGTAAGCTAAGATACAATTCCAAAATTAAAATGAGATTTGCCTCTGTAATATGGATTTATGAAGAATCTTATCAGATCTTAATAGAAGATAAAAAGATAAGAAGTTTCTGTAATGCAGCCCTGTGTGTGTGTGTGTGTGTGTGTGTGTACAGCGGGCGTACAGTGGAGAAGCGGAAGGGGGACTGGTAGTGAGAGGTGCTTTGCCAAAGCAATGGGGCAAAACAAAACGTTGTTTATGTTGTTATGAGAAGGGTAAAGAGATTTTCAGTTCCCTATGATGCTCTGTCATAACAAATTAGACTATAGTGGGCCGGCACACTAATTAGGGGGAAATACTGCCCTACGGCTGGGGGTAATTCTACTACAGCTCATCTTAAACTAATGGATGTTTATCCAACTTAAACCTATTAACTTTTTGTTGTTGTTCTACTTTAATTAGTTATATTTAGTTTTAGTTATATCTTTATACTGTAGTTATATTTATATCTACACTGCTCTAAAAAATAAAGGGAATACTTTTTAATCAGAATGCAGCATCAACTCATTTCAACTTCAGGGATAGGGATCTGGTCAGTTAAGTAGTAGGAAGGGCCGTTAATCAGTTTCAGCTGCTTTGGTGACACCCCCCAAAACAGGAATGGTTTAAAAGGACGAGGTCATTGACATTTTGTCCCCCCTCATCTTTTCCCACTGATTTTTCACTAGTTTTGCAGTTGACTTGGGTCAGTGTCACTACTAGTACCATGGTGCGGTACCCGGACCCTACAGAGGTTGCACAGGTAGTCCAACTACTGAAGGATGGCACATCAATATGTGCCATTGCGACAAGGTTTGCCAGCACAGTCTTAAGAGTACGGTGGAGATTCCAGGAGACAGGCAGTTACTCTAGGAGAGCTGGACAAGGCTGTAGAAGGTCCTTAACCCCTCGGCAGGACCGGTATCTGCTCCTTTGTGCAAGGAGGAACAAGATGAGCACTGCCAGAGCCCTACTGCTGTGAATGTGTCTGACCAAACAATCAAACAGGCCTCATGAGGGCGGCCCGAGGGCCCGACGTCCTGTAGTGGCCCCTGTGCTCACTGGCCAGCACCGTAGAGCTCGATTGGCATTTGCCACAGAACACCAGAATTGGCAGATCCGCCACATGCGCCTTGTGCTTTTCACAGATGAGAGCAGGTTACCTGAGCACATGTAACAGACGTGACAGGCTCTGGAGATGCCGTGGAGAATGTTATGCTGCCTGCAACATCATTCAGCATTACTGGTTTGGTGGTGGGTCAGTGATGGTCTGGGGAGGCATATCCCTGGAAGGACGCACAGACCTCTACAGGCTAGACAACGGCACCCTGACTGCTATTAGGTATCAGGATGAAATCCTCGGACCCCTTGTCAGACCCTACACTGGTGCAGTGGGTTCTGGGTTCCTCCTGGTGCACAACAATGCCCGGCCTCATGTGGCGAGAGTATGCAGGCAGTTCTTGAAGAATAAAGGAATTGATACCATTGACTGGCCCACCGGCTCGCCTGACCTAAATCCAATAGCACACCTCTGGGACATTATGTTTTGGTCCCTCCGACGCCACCAGGTTGCACTTCAGGCTTTCCAGGAGCTCAGTGATGCCCTGGTCCAGATCTGGGAGGAGATCCCCCAGGACACCATCCGTGACGCCCTTAACGTTGCATACGAGCGTGTGGGGGCCATACAAACTACTGTATTTTGAGTTGCTGCAATGGAATTTGGGTTGAAGGGACGAGCCTGCTGCATCATTTTTTGGTTTTGATTTTCAGCGTGTCTTTGAATTCAACCCTCTGTAGGGTGAACATTTTCCTTTTTTATTTTCATGTGGCATCCTTTCGTTCCTAACACATTACCCAGTCTATATGAGGGAAGATGTTCTGCATGTTTTTTTTCCCATTGAGATCTGATGTGTTTTCAAAGTGTCCCCTTTATTTTTTTGAGCAGTGTAGTTATAGATATTATTGTCACTGCAGTCTTTTAAATGCTCAGGTATTTATCAGGTTTATTTGGCACTTTGAGTGATGTTGGGCCAGATCAGGGCAGTCATGAATTGAAACCTTGAGATGGTTTGTGCAAGATCATTCTGTGACTGAACAGTTCCAGTCAGACTTGGATCGGCTGCATTCAGTCCAGAGCCAATATTTTAGAAGGAATTAAAGCTCTATTGTATATTTGAGCGTCTGAGAAAATTCTATGCATTCCTCCGCCGTTCTTTCTTTCTCCCTCAAAGAGAACTTTTTAAATAAAAATCTAATAATTATCTAAAAATCCTTCTAATAATTTAAAAACACTTTTATTAAACATTTTAATGACTTATCTTTGATATGTTGACAGCATATCACATATGACGTTGTACATACAAAATGTATTGTGTGGATTCGTTGAATTAAACAGTTAGCTGTCATTAGTTAATAATACGACTCTTATCTGGATGTCCAAGGGAGGCTTTCACGAAGACAGATCTTAAATGTTGAATTAGAGCACGCTTAAAATTCTATTTGCTTACTTATTTATTTTAAAGGCTCCTAATTAATTCATCCCCTAATTTAAATTTTGCATCAGCAATATGTGGATAGAGAATTAAAGCCTTTCTTATTTATACTAGCTTGACTGTCAGTGGTTTCTTTGCTACATTGCCATAAATGTTGGAAAGCTTGGCTTGGCTTGGCTGCGCTTAATTTGACGGAGGGCTCATTAAAGTGTGCCGTATCTTCCACAGCTTTCTTTCCCGTTTCCAGACACCTACGTGCACGTCACTGACACACTTTAGCACCTTCAAAAATACTCCTGTCAGTTGGAGTGAGTGCTTTGGTGGGAAGAGAGATAGTTTAGTTTGCTTGCCTTAAAAAATTCACCATGACTGATTAGAACATTTAGCACGAGATGGAAAATGGATCAAATGTACTGCATTGGCTTTGTTTGCATCTGTCTGCACGGTTCTGCTTAAAACTTTTTGCTTACCGTTTTCCCCGAAAGGGGTAACAGACATAATTTACTCCCATGAGACGAGCTCTACTGCTAGAGGTTTCCTCCCACTGCGAGCTTCTAGGGAGAATGTTCATCGATCTGTGAACGCGACATGGTCCACCCACCAGCCTTGTGTTTGACTGAGGTCCTTGAAGCGATTATGTGGTGTTTCAGGCGATCCTCGGAACTGGACCATGCTGAGATCGCTCCAATTGGTTGAACTTACTTACTGTATCCTTTACTAAAGCTCTCTTAAATACATTTTTTAGACATGTTCTTGGGGGTGAGTTGTTTAGGGGATCTAGTTGTTGAGGATGTGGTGTTTCTGGCTGTCCTTAGGAACATATTACATTGAGACCTAAAACACCCTCTGATTGGTTGGGCCTATTTACTCTTTCCTCTTACTAAAGTTATTCAAACATATATGTAAATATATTTTGTCAGAGGCAAAAGTTGAGGGGCAAAAGCTGTTTATGGGTAGGTTCTGGAGACTGTGTTGATTCAGGCCGTTCTTGAAAAGTCATGCCAAAGCCCTAAAACCTCCTGTAAATGCATGGACCTATTTACTTTGTCCTCTGGTAAAAACATATTTGAGGCATTTCAAGGCTTTTTTTCAGGGCCATGAGGTTGTTGAGGGTGTGGTGTTTCAGACAGGGCTGAATCCTAAAATTCCACTGATTGGTTGAACCTATTTACTCTTTTACCAGTGGTTGTTTAAAGCTTCAATGTCAAGGGCATCAATATAAATTGTTGAGGGTGTTGTAATGACTCTTAAACACTCTGATTGGCTACTCTGTCTTTTTTCTTCTGAAGCTTATTTGATTATCTTTTGAATAATATTTCTAATATAATAGAATTTTTTTGCTTTGGGGCAAATTGTTGAGGGTACAAGTTGTTGGTGGCAGGTTCGGGAGACCGTGTTGATTCAGGCCACTCTTGGAAAGTCATGCCAAAACCCTGAAACCTCCTATAAATGCATGGACCTATTTACTTGATCCTGTGCTGAAACATATTTGATGCAAAATGTTTTCTCAGGGCCATGAGTTGTTAAGGGTGTGGTGTTTCAGACAGAGCTGAATCCTAAAATAGCCACTGATATTCACCCCTCCTTTACAGAGGCTTGTTTAAAGCTTCAGTGTCGTATGCATCAATGCAAGTTGTTAAGGGTGTTGTAATTACTCTAAACCACAAAACACCCTCTGATTGGCTACCCTGTCTTTGTTCTTCTGAAGCTTATTTGATTATCATTTGAATAATATTTATAATATTATTATATTTTCACTCTGTGAAAGCTTGTATGTGTATGTTTCGAGACATTTTCTTAGGGGTTGTTGAGGGTGTGGTGTTTAAGGCTGAATAACCTTAAACCACCCCATGACCAGTTGGACCTATTTACTCTAATCAAGTGTGCTTGAATATGTTTTGATGCATTTCAGGGGATGTTCCTGAGGGTATAGTTCAAGAACACGCAGAGATGCTGAAATGCCTGCCGCCTGGTTGGCCCTCTTTACTCTATCCCATGCTGAAGCTGTTTGAATACGTTTCAAGACGTTTTCCAGGGAGCAAGTTGTTGACTGTGTGCTGATTCAGGCTGTCCTTGGAAACTGATTAGCCTAACCTCTTCTGAAGTATGGTTGAACATGTTTCAATACATTTCTTCAAGTTGTTGAGGGCATACTGTTTCAGGATGTCGTTCTCGGAAACAGATCACACAGAGTTCCTAAAAAGCCTGCCGCTTGGCTGGGCCTATTTACTCTATCCCATACTGAAGCTCGTTTGAATAGTTTCGAGACATTTTCTCGAGGGCAAGTTGTTAAGGGCGTCATTTCTTTCCCCTTGCCAAGCCTGTAGCATTCACAGAGTGTGGATTTGTTTGAAGTTATCTATTTTTATCAGCGTAGAAGTTTGTGTTTGTGTGTGTGCCTCATATGCAAGTGTTGGCTCCCCACCTGGGACTCTTAAATAGTGCTGGTTTTAGCAGTTTCACTTTTCCTTCTCTCTCTCCCCCCCCCCCCACATTTTTTTTTCTCCCCCCACTCCTTCCAACACACAAGTGTAAAATTTGCAGCGCTGCAGCTTTTTCCTCCCCCCTCTGAAAAGCCTCTTGCTTTAGCCAGAGCAAAAAAAGGCACAACCAGTGCTCCGTTCTCTTCAAGGTTTTCCCTTCCTCTGGCTTTCTTTTTACCTGACTGCTGTCCTTTATAACCCCGACCGTGGCTGGGCTTCAGCTTGGTTCGAACTTCCCTGACAGGGGCCTGTAGAAAAAGGTACGATATTGTACCTAATGAGATTTCCGTGCGCTTTTCCCCTTGCCCCAGGGCCTCCTCCGCTAGCAAGGAGCCTGTTTAGTTCAAATGGAGAGGCTTATTACTGTATTCCACTGTTGAAGGACTCTGTCAGAAAGAGTAGGGGGAAAAAAAGGAGCTTCACCTCCAGCCAGTTCCCATCATGTTTGATCCTTGAGACCGTAGTGCCTGGGATTGATCTGAAGTAAATCAAAATTACAGCACTGCAGGATGAAAAGGGGATTGCCTCGCTGTGGTCTCTTTCCTCCTATACCTCATTTTTTTTTTCCTGTATCTCTCCTCTTTTATCAGTTTAAAAATGAAGGAATTAGTTATGTGATCTCTCAGTATAAGTGTGTACAACCTGTCGTTAAATTTCTTTCATATTGGCGATGGATATACTCAAGTGCCTGTGCGGTAGCGAGAAGAGTGATTTGAATTGCATGCTGCATCAGAAAATGACAGTATGCTAATTTAAAACTACCGTTTAAATAGTATTTTTGATGTACTTCTCAATCAGCGACATACTTTTCATTCAGTCTCAGCTGGCCTTTTATATTGCCTTGAACGTACCAAGCAATCATTTTAAAAGTAGTTCAACTCAGGCTTATTGTGCGTTATGGCAATCATAGGGGAAAAAAGCAGATGCCAGCATGAAAAAGCAGGCGTTGTCGGCGGCCACTGGCCGGCATGTCCTAGTTGAAGCTCTCTCCCTGAGCAAAGAAACAGTTAGCTCTGCTACATTAACAATTAGAGCTGTAATCAGGCCTGAAGGCTTGAAGCAAACCAGATTGTTCAGCCTGATAATGCTGTCGAAATCTGAACCCCATCACCAAATCATCCCCAAATGGAAGTAGACAAAAGCCCCATGCTACTAATGACGGCAGGTTTATTGTAAATGAATGTGTAATTACAACATTAAGATGTCAACAAAGTCATTCAGAGTTGATGTAAAATGGTTAATTGTAGAGAAACCTATCAACTTCCTTGCAGTGGTGCTGATGGGAGCTAGGGGTTCCAAAGGGTTCCAAAGGGGTTCCAATGTCTAGATTGCAAAGATGGCCATTTGTTTAATCCTTTCTAGTCAGGATGCCTTTAGAAGCATCAAATTCTTTGGATTTCTGGTTCCCATCGCCACCCTAAACTGCTAGTGTTAGCAGTCATCAGATCTTAGATGCAAATAAAGGACCTGAACAGCCTGATAATCAGCTATGCAAAGATAAGTTTGAAATTCCATTTTAATGAACTAGTTCACAAATCCATGCCTTTGAACTATCACTACTAATACTTTACTCATTATTTACTGTACTAGTACTTTAAACTAGTAACTTTACTAGCTTTGCTCTCATGGAGATCTTGTGGACCTTGGCCTTGTGGTAACTTCAATGTGCCAAATGGAGCAGCCGGGGGTGTGTGTGGGGGGGCTGTTAAAGTTAGTAAAGATAGAGAGGAAGAATAAAGTAGCAAGAAAAAGAAAGTCTTGTAAGGGAAAGAGTCACATTTGGCTATTTTTAGGTGTCCGATGGTATTGTATGATGCCAAAGATTTTAAATACCAGAACCCTTTCTTAGTATTGTCAATGGGCAAATAGAAGGAAAACTTTCATATGCTAGCTTGGCCCTTCAAACTTATAGAAACGGTCCATCCACAACCATTCACAAACCCATTCCCCTCAAACTCACAGTCTGTCTGACTAGGAATACAGAATTAGCCACAGAAGTTGATGGTGCAGACGATATGTATTTTTGATGTGACGTCCAGCTATGCATTTATATCTGCAGACTTGGTAGAGAAAGGAACGTTTGATTCTGAAACAACCTTAATATATGAAATATTTAACCAAAGTTCCCCGAGGAGGCGACAGAGGAGAGACAACGGCACAATCAGCGAGTCTGGCTAAAGCTGGTAAGCACACCAGAGTCTGTGAGCTCAGTTTATGAATGAAGAACAATTTGTCTTTGCTGAGACGAATATCGACAGTTATTCTGAATCAGAGGCCAACTACAATAGAAATGTTTGAACTGGTTGATGAACCAACCAGTGCTGCATCTCTAGTCAGAAGCCTGCCTATTGTAGGTCAGTCAGGTAAACGATGACCTTTCCCTGAATTTGTATTGTATGGACTGCCTAATGTAGGAGTAATTAATATACACACACACATAGAATTTAAAAATTTTTGAGACTTAATGAGGAGGTCCAAGACCTTGACCATATTTTGAATCTTGGTTATAGATGCTAAGAATCATCAGCAAAGCTAACTAACTAACTTCTTAGTTATTAACATCTACAGACACTCCACTTTCAACTGTGCCATCAACCTTTGGTGAGGATAGTGTTGGGAGAAAGCAGCTGTAGTCTAGACAGGTTTTCAAAAAGGTATTGTGACTCTGTGTGTATCTAGATTCTAGATATTTCACTGGTATTGTCATTGTGTAGAGTAGCAAGTAATGCAAGGATGCAATATGTACATTTGTGGACAATAAAAAAAAATAGCTCTAGTATAAATATAACGTATACATGAGTGGAGAGAATACAATTTACAAGGTCTACAGTATAAAATACCAGTGCAAATGACAGTTTTGCAGTGCTGATATAGCCATGACCCCACTGAAGAACGTAGGAATGAGCTTTATTATACCAGGAACAAACTGCTCTCTCTCTCTGTACTGAACTGTACTGCCAAATATCACTGTTTTAGTTCTGAATGTTTATTAAGAAGGCTGGATCGAGACAATTTGACAGCATGACTCGTTAAAGTGGGAGACGAATTATGAGATCCCCAAATGTGAAATTCACACCCTACACCAGCCTGACAGTGTTTGATAAACGATGTCCGAGCACGACTGAACTCAAAGTGAGTGGTCGGGTCCCATCTGGTTCAGACACATATTTCAAGCTCTAAAGCCAGTGTCTTATTAGAGGCCTATCTGCTTGTAGGCTTAGAAGCACAATGTTTATGATGTGGCAGGTCAAGGTTTGACCCTTGCTGGCTCTTTAGAGATGAGGGATATGACCTTTTTTTACTCTAAGCTGGAAATATGTGCTATATTTATTACTCAAAGCTAGAGCGCAATGAATCTTCTCCAAATTTCTACCCAGACCAGCTTGTTTTATGTATAATTCCCTCTTTTTTCCTTGCAGATAGGTAACAATGAGTGATGGGAGAACATCACAGTTTTTTAATGGGTTAAAGATCTAATTAACAGTAACAAACTCTCATCTAGAATCATATCAAAACCCTGGCACATGTGAAATGTTCAGAATTTGCACCTAAACCCAATTCCAGTGTATGCTGCATGGGTCATGCATAAAAATGCAATGAATATGAATGACCGTTCATAAACAAACGAGGGTGGGGGCAGAATAGGATCATACGTTTAGCGAGAAGGATCTCTTTAGCTTTGGCCTGATTAATAAAACATGAGGCAGGCGAAACGGTGTTTGTTGTTGATGAAGTTGTCAGGCGTCGCGCTACGCTGAGATTGGCACAGCGTGAGCCTTGGAAGTTTACATTCGGCCCTTTAATGTCCAAACACAAAGAACGCTTTGCTGTAGTGACAGCTTTCCAGAGAGCCGAAGCGGGATGCATATGGCCAACATCTGAGGACAGAAAAGGAGAGTAAACACAAGGTGTTTTTTATGTCACCCAATTTGGCAGTTTCCCACTTTCTTTTTAGGTCTGTTCGTATAGTATGAAGTAACCAGCCAGTCAGAGCTTTGGGTTTCATATGTGGAGGTCACATATGTACTGACGAATGCAGGGTCCTGCCTTGGTTGTACATGTGCTAAACGCAGCTATCCCAGGGTGGCAGTTCAACTGCATCGATTTTACATTAGAAGCAGTTATTATTGATTATAATAACGTTCGGTACAGCATGCACCTGTTTATCTGGTCAGTACGGCCATATTGCACAGGGAAAAAAGAAACACTAATATTACAATTAATTAATTCTATTTATACAAACTGCTACTCATAGCAACTCAGTTTTAACCAGTTAACCCAAGTTTTAACCCAGCAGCCCAATTTAATACCTAACTGTTTCATTAATAAATGTTTCATTTATTGTGCGGTTCACATATTTTAATATGATATATTTTTATTATGTATATAATTGTGTTATTAATAGCTCCTTGAGTTATTTGTATATACAGTTTTCTTGTAACTTCTTCATTCTGAATGATTCCACAATAATCCTATCAACTGGTGAAGCTTGAGATTTCATAGTAAAATTGAATTTCATAAAGTAGAGATGTGCACTGCTACAGCATAGTTACATATGCCATTATAAAACCGTATGCAAATATAACAGTTGGTCTCATGCAGCCAGATATTATTGTACACAGTGGGTCTTGTGAAGTATAAAATCCACCCAGCTTAGATTGTGGATGTAATATCATGTAAGGCTAACTAAGTGAGAAGTCATCGGAATTCCTCAAAATTCATCAACAGAATTTAGAAGCAGCATTAAGAATGAATTGATTCATTTCAATATTGTATAATCACCAGTTTCAATTGGGGAGAAACTCATTTTGCTTCCTGGTTTGAATTGTATGACTATAATCATTCATGCATTTCTGAGATTCTGCCGGTGTGGATTTCCACTCTCTCACTGAGGGTTCATAGCTCCCATAGTTTTGAAAGCTGAATTTCAGTGCATTATGTACATCACAAAATGAGTACTGAATTTCAAACATTCTTCACGCTGCTGAAATTGATAAATTGCTCCATATTTTATACATATTATGATATTTTTATTTGAGTGCTGCAGCCCTTCATTTTGTTCTTCAACACGTGCGACTTTCCTAGCGCCAGTGCTAGGAAGGTTTGCCTTCATCTTGTGATGCTTGAATTGTTTCCTGAAGAATCTTAATCAAATCATTAACAGGACATGGATTTCCACCTCCTGGCTGACAGTGGAAAGTTGTTACTGCAGAGCACAGCTTGGATCTGGATGGCTGGTCAATACGTCACTCCAGAAAGGAGAAGAGCCCCTGCTGTCCTTCCCCGCTCCCTCTCCGCAGGAGTGTAGGGTTTTTGGGGTTGGCAGCCTCAGCTGATTTGTACAGTCTCACTGTTCACCTTTTGCGAGTAGTGAGTAAACAATTCTAGGTCCCCCATAGTGAACTTGAAGACAGCTTAGTTTTACATGGTATTTAATTATTTCTCTTTTGTACATTATTGAAGTGTGGAGTGTGGAAAATTGACCTTTTTAAGGGTTGGAAAACTGATTGCCAATTTTGGTGTTGGTAATTTCTACATGTCTTAATTTTTTTTAGAAAAGGCTTTGCAGAAAGCAAGCATCCAGACTATGTTATTTTTTGTGTTTGTGTGTGTATATATATGTATTTATGTCTATATAAATATTGGATTACATAACCAATACTGTACTTATGTATAATTATGCAATATAAATTGGACATATAGCAAGAGCACAATAGCATATCTAAGTGTTGGAAACAATTCACAGACCTTTAATATCAACACAGACGGACGTCTATACATAAGCCCCCGATATACCAGTGCAGTCTGTGCCTGATAATGAAATGTTGTGGGATAACAAGCAGCTGAACTGTAATTATATCCCTTAGATTGCTATGACAAAGATCGCATAATTGCAAGGACCAGTTTGCGCAGAGAAAGATTTCTGCTCAGTTTGAAATATGAAGATAAGATGAGGATAAAACATGGTAAATATGAGGAGGCGGGAAAATGTGTGATATATTAATGATGCGAATAAATTCCGTGCCATTCAAAAGAGCTGCGGTTATGTTAGATCTTGGACGTGCAGAGGAACTGAAACACGTGCGTCCAAAATGAATGATGGTGATGGGAAATGTAATCCGAGTTAGTGCTGTCATTTGGGCAGCATCAGCCTCACCAATTCTGCTCTGCCAGAATTCCATTTTTATCACATTGTGTGCTCTTCCTCTTAGAACTGATGGACATGAAACTCTAGCGGATGACATCCGTCTTTTATTTTTCATGTTTTTGACTTGAGCCGGTACCCACGGGTTAGTAGAGGGATTGCTTATCGCGCCGCCTTGTACTCCATCCACTTTCTCTGCATTACTGTATCTTGACAACGGTCATACACTGCCTGACTCGGTTGCTTGCACTCGGATTTTGATGTGCGTATGTCTTCGTCTCAGTACGCTGTTTCAATATCGACTGCTGAGAGCTCGAGATGACTTTATTCCAAAGCTTGACGGCTGTTATTCTTGAGGCACGAAAGCTAGAAGAAGGATCATTAGTAACACCACCGCCATCACAGACATTGTTGTTGTTTGATCCTCATGCGTCACAATCAAGAGCACTCCTTCAGCTCTTCCCTTTGTTTCCTCCCATACAGCTGCATTCAACATGCAGTCTCTGACACCGGACCCCCATCTTCTGTAATTCGATTCATGCTACCCCCAGTAATGTATCCATTTGCAGCGAAGGTAGCTCACAATTAAACACCAATTACTTCTGAAAGCAATTGGCACGCGCATGTTAAGGGCAGCCACTAATTGCAAGATTGGAGACTTGCGCTTTCGGTTCAGCTACAGTGCGAAGCGATCGACTCCACCATTTTTATCTCATTATGGTCGCAGGCGGACAAGAAGCGTCCGGAGGTGTAGGTTGACCTAAATCAGATTAAACGGCCGAGTCGAAGGTTTAATTTACTTCTCGGCAAAAGTGAGCAAGCTGACAGCGTTAGACTTCAGCCTAAGTAATTGTATCTCACTCTTCATAAAGGATGAGGACGCCTCTGCAGAAGCCGCAAGGTGCGTACCAGCCATCTTGGGCTTCAGTATTCGCCAGTGAGTAACTCTGAAGTGAGACTTCACCGTAATGTGCTTAGCTGAGGCTGATGCTATACAGGAAAACATGCTTCCACAAACAAGGATATCAGCAATTTCACAAATGCAAGTGGCCAGCCTTGTACAGCAAAGGCAATTTCATTTAATCCAGTGGTGCGGGCAAGGAGACTGCTCTCTATGCTAAAGTGAAAATTACAGGGAAATGACTCCATCTAATCTGAGCCCTGGTGCAGATAGATCGCGCACTGAAGAAGGTGTCAGTGGAGGAGAAAATATGACTGATATTAAAGAGGATAAAAAGCATGCTGCTCAAATAGCTGACATTTACGAGCAGAAGGCATCTCTGCTATGCTCCTAATTAGGACTGTATGGGCAGGATCAGGCTTGATGGTGGAGAAGTGCACTGTATGTATAGATGTACCCAGACAAGCCTTTTAATTGGTGAATTTATGTGCTTTATTGTGCAGCCATTGCTGATACAAGCGCACAGTTGTGCACACACAGCTTGCATTATCTCTATAGAGAAGCATTTGTCAGTTGAATGCAATAGCCCCATGGGGCATGAACGATGTCAGGCGTTGGCTCACTAGCATTGCCCTGTGAAGCCGTGGCATTCTGTGGAGTGATGAAGGTCCATCTAACGCCTCCGGGATGAGTTGGAGTGTCATTTGTGACCAAGACGTAATCATCCAACATCGGTATTTGTTCTTTAAGCTAATTATGGGCGAACACAGCAAAGTTCCAACGTCTTTCCAGAGAAATAGAGGCTTCTTTAGATACAGCTAGCATGTGCATGTACATTTTGTGAATGCATAAATGTCATTTGGCTTGTTGCCTTGGCCTGTAATGGCTCTGCATTAACTACAACTTTAGTTCAACTGGAGCAGCCCAGGGTCAGGTCACTTTCTCAAGGGCAGAAATGATCAGCCTGGATTGAAACCCAGGACATTTACATTTATGGCATTTAGCTGACGCTCTTATCCAGAGCGACTTACAAGGTTAATCACATTACAGAGAGGCCAATGTAGTGTTAGGAGTCTTGCCCAAGGACTCTTACTGGTGTAGCACAGCATAGTCACCCAGACTGGGATTCAAACCCCAGTCTCCCACATGTGGTGGTGGCTCTCTGGCGGGCAGTGGTGTTATCCGCTGAGCTACACCAACCACCTTTTAAGTCACAGCCAAATTCTTTCAACCACTGGACGTAGCGTTCCACCATTGCCAGAGTTGTTTAGGTATGTCATAAGCAGATTGTCAGTCTTGTGCAGTCGTCAGATTTGTCCCCGTCAGATGTCGGTTTTGTCTCCAAGCCTTTCGACAAGCATACGAATCAAATTACCGCAGGTCCTCAGCCTAACTTTCTTTTACTGCCTCAAACAGAAAAGAAGAAGGGACCTGTGAAAGCTGCCGAGAACAAACTCCATCAGACCCACATTATTCAGCGCTGAGGAATATATTAGAAAAAAAGGCTTTCTTTGAACACACGCCGCGTGTCATGCCGTGTCGATGTCGGGTTTGATGAGATTGTGTTTGGATTTGGTTCCTCGATCAAAAGCCGCTCAGATTAGGCCTTTGTAAAGGGCTCGGCAGATCCTGAATAATTATTGGAAATTATGCAGTGTCATATGGTAGTCTGCGTGGAAAGGGCTTACCAGTCAAATGTTTGTCTTTCTTTGGTGGTTGTAGTAAGGAATGAAAGCCTCCTGGGAGCGGTTTTATCCAGACGGCTAAAGCTGGCGCTGAATTATTGTGTTGGAAATAAGGCCGTAGATCAGCGTTGTGGCATAGGGCTGTTTTCTTTTTCTACAACCACTGTGAAAGCCATAAGATGTGACACCTAGACCACAATTGCTATTCAACAGCAAACCCCCCCAATGCAACACAATTCCTTTCTGGATTTATTTGGGACTCTGGAGGTGAATGCGTAGGTTTGTCGCAATAATATTAAGCGCAAAATGACGTATGAAGAAATTGTCTTTTTTATAGACCAAGTAACAGCAGAACCAACAACCAACCCTCTTCACCAGTGCTGTTGCTTTTGTTCCACAAAAGAGTTGTATTATTGATGCAAACCTCTTATAATTATACATTACTGAAAACACCCTTTTTCTAATTCTCATGGCTTCTTTAATTATTCCTGCTTGCATGTTATGGAACGGGTTCATGATTACAGATTACCCCAAACTTCAGAATTCAAAATTGCCCGATCGTATGATTTGATAAGTTCACAAGGCTGTGGAGCACCTGACCAAACAAAATAGTGAAAGTCGGTAGAGGTCTTTGAATAATGGTATCTGGTTAGCTTCCATATTGCTTGTTGAAGCTCTAAGCCTATTCAATGAAGCCCTAAATAACTCCAGCACTAGCCGTTGGTCTTAAATCTGTCATCCCAGAACCCAGGAGAGCCCCTACTGTAGGACAGAGCTAAATTTGCTGCCTCTAGGTCAGGGATAGTGGCGATAGAATCCAAGCAGAGGTTCTAGGCCTCATGGAAGCATACTCCATATGATTTATGAAGATGATGCTGAGAAATTCCTACTTGGGTCGCTGATCAGAGGGCCTGTGTGTCTTAGGGGCGGAGCAAGTTGTCATCAAAAGGCTTATTTTGCACCTAGAAGCAAATCGTATAAAGCCTCTGTAGCCTCTATAGCCCCAATAACGGACAACTGTATAGTTCTACCTTTACTTTACGTTTAAGGAAACCTACAGTCCTCTGTGAATGATTTCTGGAGTGATGTGGTAGAAGAGCCACCCTAGGTTCTCTAATGAATCTTGCAGTGGAACGTCCTTTAAAGAACAGCTCTTGTATTTTAGCCAGTATAGGCCCAAGAACCCCTGAAGTCACCATAGTCCCAAGAACCAACACTTTTACATGCCTACCTTCACTTGAGGAAACCTACTGTCTTCAGTGAATGATTTCTGGAGTGATGTGGTAGAAGAGCCACCCTAGGTCCTCTAATGAATCTTGCAGTGGAAGGTTCGTTAAAGAACAGCTCTTGTATTTTAGCCACTATAGCCCCATGACCCCCTGTAGTCACCTTAGCCCCAATAATTAAGACTTTTACATTTCTACCTTTACTTGGGGAAACCTCCGTCTTCTGCTGTGAAGCATTTCTCGAGTGATGTGGCAGAAGAACCACCTAAGGTTCTGTTAGGATTCTTGCAGTGGAAGGTTCTTTAATGAACAGCTTTTGTAAGTGCAGCCGCTTTAGCCCCATGAACTATGACCTTTCAAATTTAAGTTTATATATTTTTTATTTTATGTTGCTGTAAAGGGGTTTTGGAGTGATACAGTAGCAGAGGAACCAGCATAGGTCCCGTAATGAATCTTTACCTTTACCATTACTTGAGGAAACCTACAGTCTTTTGTGAATGATTTCTGGAGTGATGTGATAGAAGAGCCACCTTAGGTATTGAATCTTGCAGTGGAAGGTTTTTTAAAAACAGCTTTTGTAAGTGTGGCAAATGTTTGTAAGTAGCTCGAAATATATATATATATTTTTTTTAGTAGCTAGTCTAGTTGAACATGTCTTCTGTCGAGCTTTTTACAGGGTGGTCCTTCTTAAGGTCAGAAGGGATTGTAGTTTCAAACCCTCTGTGGCACTCTCTAGCTCTGCTATGTCTGAATAAAATAGATCCCCAATAAAATAAATAAAAGCAACAAACTAAAGCTAAAACTATGATATCAGACATCTATGAGACTCATAAAAGCTGTATTTGAATGAGACACTATAACTTAAGCTCTTATAGCAACTTGCCGGGTGCGAGCAGCCGTTCTTCTAAACGAATAATAATAGACTGCTGCTGCTTGCTTGATATCTTTTAAATTTGTGTACATTACTTAATTTATCATGGTTATTAAGTAAGGTGGAGCAGTCTTATTTTTAGTCGCTCTGAAGACCGGCTGCTCACACTCTACAAATTGCTATGAAAGCTGAAATTAGCCTTTAATTCAAATACCGCTTTTATGAGTCAATTTTGATGGAAATTCAACACTCAGGTATTACTGATTTTAATGGTTATTTTAAGACATCTGTTACACAAGTAGTTGCACCCAGAAGGAATCAGCTGAGAAGAATGAAACTTGGTGTGACATTGTGAGACATGCAAACAATTCAATTTCCATGCTTGGCCGCAGATGTGCCACAAGCAAAGACAGGCCTTATTGCTGTTCCTGTATGACCCAACAGCCACAATTATTGATATACATCGAGTAATGATGCCCTCGATGAGTCATCCTGTTAGTGCCAACATTATTGACAGACGGCTGGACAACACACCTAGACTGTTGCGACGACTACCCTTAACACCACATCACATCACAAAGACTGTAACTCAGAAAAGCAGCAGGTCATCTTCAGTGACGAGTCCCGCTTTTGTTTTGGTAGAGATGACCAATGAATCCGTGTGTGGAGGCACCCTGGTCAGCACCAAGATGAACAGTTTGTTGTCCAGAAGGCCTGGTGGCACTCCTCCTCCTTGAACCCCTACTGCACAATCTACAGGAAGTGTGTGAGAATATTGAAGCTGCATGGGATGGATTATCACCGGACACCATTAGGAACCATTAGGAATGTTTGTGGCGTTAGCAAACATGGCGGCCCAACGGCATAAAAAGAGCAACCAATTTGTATATGGAGCTAAATAAATATTGCCCATATCAGTCTACATTTCTTATCATTTGTTGTTTCTAGTGACCTTTATCTTCTTTTCCAATAGCACTGGAAAGCCATTTCCTTCTGAGTGCAACAATTTTTTTGATGATGAGTATATAATGTAATGGTTCTATAACCTTTATTGGTATCAAAGATTGTTTTTCCCTTGAACTGAATACAGGAACCTTTTTTTTATTTAAGAAAAAAAAATGTATCACCATTTTAACACAACTAGCCTGGCTAGCATGGCATCTCCCAGCAAATGATCAATCAAATTTCCTACTGTTCACAGCTGTTTGACAGTACTAAAGCAAGGCCAAGACAGGCAAAGAAGACAAGATGGCATTCAACCCGTTAAAGTTTTGAATTATCCAGCTTTCTGAGCCCCGATTACGGCAAAAGGAGCCATCTGCTTAAGGGACGGCCCTTCTCCCTGCAGCCCTGTATAATTTACCAAACAAAGTTTGTCTCTCCATCCAGAAATCGCAAGCCCCGTGAGGCTTCCTGGCAGCTTCTGCGGCCGCGCTAGAAATCATAAGCAGGTGGATCTCCAGTGAATCCGTATGTGCTCCACTTGCCTTTCTGATGCCTTGTTTACAGAATACTGCTGCTGAGGCCGTGGATTTATTAATGGGGTTATCATTCCTGCACCTTTTGTTTAAGTTCAAAGTGACGTGTAATGCAATCTCAAGGCCGTTACACACTGAACATGACATGGGAAAAAAAACAAAAACAAACGTAAAATATTTAGACTTTTGTGGCGTGATCTTTTTGGAATTTTGCCAATTTAAGCTGCACAGAAAGATGGACGAAACATCTTTGTGAATGAGCTTTTACTTCTCACAAAACAAGCAAACTGTTCACCTCGTTTCAGAAGATGAAACACCAGTTCACTGGCAGCTGGGATCTCAGCTGAGTTTGAGCTGGTTGTGGAGATGAAGCTTCTCTAAACCAAGCACAAAACAAATGGCCTGAATTTCTTGTGCAAATAAGATCTGATTCTTTGCTTCCGACAGAATGGACAAATGGTGACACTGACCTACTGTCCATTCTGGAGAAAGGGAAAGTACAGTGAAGAGTTTCATCGCCTCAATAAGAAGCTGATACACAGGGAGCTTTCACACAGGCTGTAAATTAGGTTGTAGCCCAGATTTGAGCTGCTTTGGAGGTTCTTCTGATGCTTTTCGAGTTCATGAAAAGGTTCTCTTTGGAGTACAACTGCTCTGTCATCTTGGTGGTCTTCTCAGTTCAACTACACACTAATACTATGCCGCATATACTCTACACTAATCTTAGTAGAGCAGTAGGCTAGTACACACAAAGTCACAAAATCTTAGCATACTACATCATTTCTTACTAACAGGAAATGATGAAGCTTATGCCATACCCCGCTGGGGTGCATTTCCCAAAACCGTAGTTGCTAACTACATAGTTGGAACAATACACCTGCGATGTAAAATTGACTGGTTGCTTGTTTATTGTGGATTTTGGAGCATGCTTAAATTTGACATGGACAATTAAACTTTATACTATATACTCAAAAGCTAGTTAGCACTCAAAAGCTAGTTAGCGTTAGTATAAGGTGTGCAATCGGGACACATCCCGTAATAGTTCACTAAGCTTTTGCTGCTGACAAAAGTTAGCAACAGTCAACCCCAGGGTGAATTTAGAGTTAACTAGTATTGTGTTCAACAGCCTTTAATATTAAAAAAACAAGTGTGAAAGCAAATTATGTGGAGTGATGTCTTTAGTTGAGATCACTCAAATGAAGATGCAACTTTCCACAAATTCTAACTACAGAACAGTTTTGAGGATTTGTTGACCCCTCTGATAGAAATATGTAATTTGCCATTAAGGTATTAAACTCTTCAGATTGTCACAGTAGTAATTAATATAATAATTTAATACAAGTGAAACACAGTGGTGGGGCTGCTGCTAGGCTTATTTTCACAACGATGCTCTAAAACTGGAGACTGACAAAACGCCAATACCTAAATACTACTATATAATGAGAGTTTTAAAAAACCACTGCTTCATGATTAGCATGTGATGTTTCTATGTCGAGTAACCATGGTAAACCACACTGTTGGACCTTATTACAGAAATATACTAACTCAGAAATATACCATACCACCACTATGGTCAGTTTTCTAAGTTTCTCAAGAACATGTTTTTAAAATGAAACCGCTCCAAATGTCTGTTTACATCGTAAGCATTTCATTATGCAGGGATTTTAAAGAATCTGTAGAATTCTCCTTTAGAGAGAAATCTCCTTTTTGTTATATTGTAATATCCACTGTCCTAAACACAGTACTGAATAAAGTAGATATGGTGGATAAACAGATAAGAAATCCGAGTTGGGATGTGTCTGTAATTTGGACGAGCAGCTATCATGCAGTGGTTTATTATATTCATGTTATGCCTCATGTAGAGGCATATTGTTACTAGCGATGTCTATTCTTGTAGAGATGCAGTCTTTTTTAGTATTACTGTGGAATTAAGCCTAAGCAGCAAAGTTGGTTTGTCCCACCCCACCCGCCCCCGTCTTCTCCATTCACTGTACTAAAGCAAGAGCAGATGTTTTATTAATTGCTTCTGTGATAATTCTTCAAAGTCGAATCCAAATGCTCCGAACAATGACAGGACAACATGCCCGACTCATTACCGTCAAAACTAATCAAGATAAATGATAGATTAAGTACGGTGCTATTGATACTGTTTGCTCCCAGCTCTCGTCTTTGAGAAGTCTTTGCATAAATAAAGCCGAACCACACATAAAAGCAAACATGGATTGGGGTCCCAGAGCTGGGCCTCCTTGTTGCAACACGGCTAGCCTGCTGCTATATTTACAGGTGCTTAATTTATTTGAGCGTCAATTTAAATGTCTCCTTTTAGTGTGCGCTTTAATTCGTGCCGCTAATAAAGCCACAGCAACTTCGAACAGATAAAAAATGTTCATTACCTTTCAAAGTTCAATGGGGTTTTATCTTTCCTATTAAGAGCGGTTTAAGTGGCTTATTAAGTCAGACATTAATTCTCTCCATATTGATTCCGCATTCGGGGACCGGAGGGCCGGCCAAATATCATATTTTCCAAATACCTCATGCTTACATGCTAATTATTTTTGAAAAGTTGAACCTTTACCCTCATCCAGACCATTAGTGATGAGTGCGGGGGAGGATTTGACTGGACAGAGCCATTATTTTTGGACGTGTAGCAAAGAAGTGGCTGCTATACATTTTCTTTAGGCCCCACGTATGCAGCTGTACATTAGTTTATGGCTCCTACTGTGCTGAAAGTGTGGCTGGAACTGAACATAAATTAATGATACCGAGTGGCTTTTTATCATACTTATAATTAGAGTCTTTCTTTCATCAGTAGCTCCTTCTTCTTAGGTGTTCTGAAGGTTGTTCTTTCTTTTATGAGACCTCTCGGGTGTATTTAGGCAGGTGCAGTCACAAATATACTTGTGAAATATAACTGTCTAGCTAGTAGCATGCTCACAAAATATTTGTACTTTTTATATTTAAAACTCTTTATATTTAAGCAATAATACAAATTCTGGTTTTATAGTGCTGTGCGAAAGTCAGAGACCACCATTTCACTTATTTGATATTCTGTTTAAAGTGGCCAGTAAGTAAAAATTACATTTATCAAAGCCAGTAAAAGTCTCATCTAATAAATATAACACATTATGTTTAGTGTTTTCAGTATATCTTTAGTAATTAGGGCCTTTCAGCCTCCCTTTTATTTCTCTCTTTTCAGGAAACTTGCTGTACATCAGTGTTCACTCTCCTCTCTGAAATGCTCTGTTAGAGCTTCTGTGTCTTTACGCCCCAACTTGGGATAAGCCCACTGTGCTCTGATTGGTCAGCTTGTCCACTTTGTTCTGACTGATCACATGCGTACACAGCCTCCTGCTGTTGTTGGTTATTGCAAGATGCCAAGGTGTGCCAATCTTGCTGGTAGGCGGACAATAAATATTCTGTCACCAGATGATGTCACCTTGTAACAGAGAAAAGGACTGGAATTGCAAAGAGGCATTCAGGCAGTTCAGAAAAGCAGTTTCTGTGGCCTGTACCTTTGGGGTTTATAACTTTCTGGACAGTTTACATGCACACAAAGCTACATATCATTGAAAGGAATTCTATGTATTACATTGGCTTCTTTATTTCCTGATTACCTGTCCAAAAAAATAGTTTTCCTAGCAAAGTTACCATTTTTAAAACACCAACTTTCTATTATTGAGGATATATGTGTTCTGTTAGACTTGGTTTAGTAACTTTGGCTTGGGGGCCCACTAAATCATACCGTTCATGAAATACCTGAGTTTTACACTAAACAAATCCTGACAGCAACCCTAAGATCACGCCATTCCTTTTCAGTATAACAGTCTAGCCGGTCCAGCAACCCTGACACCCTGCAATGTGATCCTTTGCCAGGATAAGACCCGATTGCCACCTGCGGTAGGTTGACTCTTCCATCACGCTGCCCCACCCTGCCCATCCATCGGCCTGCCATCGTCAGAGCTGTTGTCAGATATAGCTGCAGGCCTGCTTCCACCCCGGCCTGCCAGAACCTCAGTGATTGATCCCGTGGCTAAGGCCCAAGCCACATTCCGTCCACCTCTGCAGGAAGCCAGTCTTTGTTCTCACCAGGCCACGCAGCAGTGACCTGTCTGTGGGTGACTGGGTCGGCCTGAAGGAGAAAAAGACGAGTTTGTTTCTGGCACTGACAGAAGCCTGTGGTCCTTGAGCCAATTAAGTCCTAAAGGTCATTCATGGCAGGTAAGATCATACTGTATGTATGTGGCCTGCAGAAACCCTTCACGTGATGAAATGCAATATGATGCACCCCTATACTTGGCATAAGAGAGTCTTTAAACATTACAGTACAAAAATGGATTGGTTATTATGAATAAGCTTTCACCAGCAAAAAAACAAAACAAAACAGAAAAAGAAGAACAAGAAGGAGAACAACAGAAAATAAATAATTGCGTTGATGACAGTAATGAGCTCAGTCCCGCAGGAGGCATCACACTGGAAAGGTTTAACACCATTTCAAATAATGAGCCTTTCATTTCTTACAAACCTTCAGCCTGAGGGATAGACCTAAACTGCTATATGCCATGAATACTTAAACAGGGAAGAAAATGTCTAGTTGCTTCTGGTTGGATGAACCATTGATGTGCAACTAAGCCAAATCTACCAATTGGTTGTTTGGCACACTCTGTGTTCATGCCACAGGACTAAATATGCTGGTCTACTCAAGCCCTGCTAGCCATTCTATATTACCTAGAATCTTGTGTGCTGTGGCCGGATGAAGATGGACAGTGCTGGCATATATGATATACAGTGTTAATGATACTTTTTGAAAGTTCTACATAGATTCTTTACACTGTGTGTAATAGCTTAATACTGCCGACTTCGACCTAGCTAGCACCTCCTCTCCGTTCTTGTCTAGCGATTATTCGTTCCTGATGATTATTAGTGTCCAGGGAAACTGCAGGTCAGTTAGAATGATTTAGTTGGCACATTGAAGTGACAAATTGACTGGCATTGTGCATGCACTCTAATACCGATACAACCATTTTAAACTTCCTACTAAAGGTTCTTAGTTGCTTATTCGGATGAAACATGGAGTGCCGTTCAAATGAACTTGTGCTATTGTGATGGAAAATCCATGCAGGTTGTATTTGTTATACTGGCTCAGCATGGGCATTCTTTTGAATCAGATGATCCGTCTTTGTCGTCTGAAATAATAAGCTTGGGAGTTTCATTTTTGTCCTTACACAAAAGCAAGTACATACTGCAAGTGGAAACAGACTAGATAAATGCAATTCTTTAAGATTGGCCTCCGCATTCATTCAATGCTTAGTGCAAGTAATCATTCAATAATAAGACAACAAGCATGGCATTGACTGTTCCTTTCTTCTTTTAAAACACTAAGAGGTGATGTTTTCCTTTCTTTCATTGTTGCAGACCCTGTAAAACTTATGTATCCACCATAATTCAACAACTAAGCAGCTGTTTGTGTTTATCCTGCAACGTAGGCATATATTTGCCAGGTGGTGAACATTGATCGGCTTGAACTGTCAATATGAACCCAACCGTATTGATGTACAGTGCAGTGAAAGGCATCCTAATACTCTGTTTGGAGCAGCCTTTATGCATGAGCATGCATAATGTACTCTTTAGGGTGTCTAAATCAAGGGGTTACCAAGGGATAATAATATCATGGGAAGAATTCATAGTGGAATTTTCCATGTACTTTTTTGACCAGTGAGCTTTGGAACATAAATTAATGAAATGAATCAGTCTATGCCTTTTAAGTTTACAAAAGAATACAATCGAATCACATTATTATGACCATTTCCTACTTTCGATGGCAGCAGCATGTAGCTAATAAAGTAAGTCACGTTTTTGTGGCGTTCTCCAGGCCCACTCATCCATGTCATCAACGGATTTGTAGATGAATCCATCCTTACAGAGCATGTACAATCATACATGCTGATTGCCTTCCGCGGATGGGATCTTCCAGCAAGACAACGCAACATGTCACACAGCTAGAAATGTTCCACACTGCTTGAAAGAGCTGGACCAAGACTTCCAAGTACTACCCTTACACAATTGAGCATCCGTGGGACCACCTTGATTGCCATGTTCGCTCTATGGATACTTTGCCACGCCCACTTCAGCAGCTGTGGTATGCACTGCAGTCAGCATGGCTCTAGATACCTGTGATAACCTACCAGGATCTAATTGAGTCACTCCCAGGCCGTCTAGCTGCTGTACCTGTTGCACATGGCAGTCGCTCAGGAATTTAGTCGATTGTGTAATTAAAATTAAAATTAAAATGTGTAATTAAAAGAAGTAGGTGTAATTAAAAGAAGTAGGTGTAATTAAAAGAAGTAGTGGTTGGTGTAGCTCAGCGGGTAACACCACTACCTGCCATGGAGCCACCACCACATGTGGGAGACTGTGGTTCGATTCCCAGTCTGGGTAACTATGCTGTGCTACACCAATAAGAGTCCTTGGGCAAGACTCCTAACACTACATTGACCTACCTGTAATATGAATAACCTTGTAAGTCGCTCTGGATAAGAGCATCAGCTAAACACCATAAATGTACATGTAAATAAATGTAAGTAAATGTACATTCTTCACTGAAATATGTGGACAAACATAGAGGTGGGTAATATGGCCACAGTTTATTTTATGTTTATATTAAATTAACATTAACAAAATATGACATAACTAATTATAACTAGACAAATGTAGTAGTGAAGTGAGCAAATCATCAAAATAGTTTAATATATTTTAAAGCACTGTTTCAGGTTTTAGCATCTTGTATTGAAAACATCATACCTATATTGTCTAGCCCCAAATCCAGTTTCATTTTTTCATATGTGTATATGTCGGATATATATGCGGAGTTCAAGCCCACCACAGTAAGATGGCAAAATATAGACATACATAAACATTTATAAAGACTTATTCCAACTATACTCAACTTCACATAGCACCTAGTGTTTTATGTGTGCCAGGATACATTTTAGGTGAAAAGTCAGATTTTGAATCTGAAAAGTGTATGACACATTGGCATAATGTTGATATGACAGCTTGTCATATCAGTTGGGTTGCACAGAAGTGAGCAGCCCTGTTTTACTATCTCTAAAGTTAAAGCTGTCATCAAGTTTATGGTACTATTAGGTACACCGCACCGTCAGCGTAACTTGAAATCAGAGCTGACAAAGAAAGGTTTATGAAAGATGAAAATCCAATAAAATAAGCCTTTAAAAATGCTTTTAAAAGTTTTGGTCAGTTGTAGTGATTAGTCTTTGCAGACAAGATATAGCCATATGAACACTGCTCTACAGGACATATGTAGACATATGAACACTGCTCTACAGGACATATGTAGACATATGAACACTGCTCTACAGGACACATGTAGACATATGAACACTGCTCTACAGGACATATGTAGACATATGAACACTGCTCTACAGGACACATGTAGACATATGAACACTGCTCTACAGGACACATGTAGACATATGAACACTGCTCTACAGGACATATGTAGACATATGAACACTGCTCTACAGGACACATGTAGACATATGAACACTGCTCTACAGGACACATGTAGACATATGAACACTGCTCTACAGGACACATGTAGACATATGAACACTGCTCTACAGGACATATGTAGACATATGAACACTGCTCTACAGGACACATGCAGACATATGAACACTGCTCTACAGGACATATGTAGACATATGAACACTGCTCTACAGGACACATGTAGACATATGAGCACTGCTCTACAGGACATATGTAGACATATGAACACTGCTCTACAGGACATATGTAGACATATGAACACTGCTCCACAGGACATATGTAGACATATGAACACTGCTCCACAGGAAGTACACTGAAGTATACTGTTCCATGTGGCATGCTGGTTGAAGTCTTTCATCTGGTCTGAGTTTTGTCACCACTGTCATTTCTCTATGCCACAAATATATACACGCATCATTACATACAGACAGTTCCACCCATGCTAACATTTTCCCGCTTAGCTTGACTGAGCCAGGATTGTTTCAGTAACATTCAGTAAATGAGCAGTGTCCTGTGACCACTATTGAATTACTAGAGGATGACCAACACAAACTCTGCAGCAAGAGATGAGCTACTGTCTCTGACTTGACATCTGCAAGATGGACCAGCAAGGTAGGAGTGTTCAACAGAGTGAACAGACAGTGCACCACCACCACGTCAGCATCACTGCAGTGCTGAGAATGATCCACCACTCAAATAATCCCTGCTCTGTGGTGGTCCTGTGGGGGTCCTTACCATTGATGAACAGGGTAATATGGGGCAAACAAAAGCATGCAGAGAAAAGGGTGGACTATGTAGAACTACAAAGTGCTCCTGTATGGTAAAGAGAGCTGATAAAATGACAGAGCATAGATACAAGGAGGTTTTAATGAAGTGGCCTGCACAGTACTCACACATCATGATCTGTAGATTGAAGCCATCAGAAGTGTGTATATGTTTGCATCTTGCTGGTTTTCTGTACAGTCTTCTCCTGAAAACTGCATCAAAGTTAATCAAATTTGAGACTTTATATTTTTTTTTGTAGAGAAAGCGTTTTTATATCCGCATATGTGTGTGTGTGTGAGAGAGAGAGAGAGAGAAAGAGAGAGAGAGAGAGAGAGAGAAAGAGAGAGAAAGAGAAAGAGAGAGCACGAGAGGGTGGAAAATTCAGAGAACTCATTTGCTTGTGTCATAAATACACAGAAGCTTCGAGCTTCAGAAGGCCTGAGAGAGGGAAAAGTGGCATTGATGCATGATCATTCCGAGCGGCTTATGATTGATACCAGGCACGGGCTCCACTAAATTGCCACAATTTGTTTAGATCCTCAGCGGAGAATATCTAAACATTAATAAAACATTATCAATCATTAGCATGGAAGTGGGAGAAATTGCGCAAGGCGCGTGGCAAATTAGTCTCCGTCTCGGCCGAAGAAGCTAGGAAAAGTTTTCCCCACCAACTTTTCCCTCTACCAAGTTGCAACGAATTGTATGCGTATTAACTATTCATGGGCCAGCGTCTGAATGGCGCTGTGTGAAGAGAAGAGAAACAGGTTGGCTGCTAGCAAGCTGTACTACCCTATGCGTTTGCTCTTCTGTTTTTTTTTCTTTCATGACTCGACTCTGCGGTCAAGTCGAAAGTGCTTCAATTAATACATAACGATGTACAAAAGGGAAGAAGAAGTACCAGCTGGGGCTGAGGTTGATGGTGCACTGCTCAAACAAATACGCATTTGCTCAGTTTAAGCTCTCGATGCTTCTGTTACTGCTTCAGATGTGACGGATAAAAAAAAAACAAGAGAGAAACGAATAAAAATAAAAGGGGTGAAATTCACAAGCACATAAATAACCAAAGGTGTCGGCGAATTAGAATAACACAAAGTGTCAGGACTGAATAAGTGCAAAAACGTCGGAGAACCTTGAAAAGACAAAGAAATAGCATCCTCTCTCCTCCACCTTATAAATCTCTTCCGTTAAATATAGAGTGATATGTCAAGGAAGAGAGAGAGAAGAGAGAAAATAATTAGTCTCTATAGGATGAGGAAGACAGCGAGACCCCCTTTTTTCCGCCGTCGCCTGCACGTCTCTCTCTCTCTCTCTCTGAATGGAACTTTGTTCTCTTTCAAACCGGCAGAACAGAGACAAGGCGTGTGTGTGTGTGTGTGTTATACCTGAGATTCTTGTGTCTATTTGCCAAGATAGAAGGACTGGTAATTAAGTAGCAACAGCAGACAACACTGGGGGAACTGATGGTGTACAGTAAACAGAGCCCAAGCTGTTCTTCAGAGTTTTACAGCTTCGTATCCTCTTCGGAAAACACGGAGAGATAATGGGATTATAGTACAGTTGCAGTGTATTAATTTCGGTTATTGTCAAAGCTGCCAACAGTGCTGCTATTATAGTTACCATAGATACTGTTGTACTGATGCACACCGATTATGCCCAGCAGTACAATAATACATGCATGAATAAGTAAACAACATAGATTTTCAAGGACATACACATCCAGCGTGCAGTATTAAGCAGGACGAGCGTTATTGCTACGCTTATAAAAACAATGATGCCGAAAAGGAAACCTTGGAGTGAACGCGAGGGAGGAACCTCTTTTGGTTCCCTAAAAAGCCTTCCATCAAATAGAACATTTTTTTCCAGAACATACATCATACATGTGTACTCTGGCTCTGTTTAAGTTTGAAATGTTACAAAGTCAGCATTAAAGGAAGAGACCAATGATAGCACATTCACTTACATCCTTGCAAGGCCAGGTGTTGACTGAGTTCTCTTTGAATACTCTTGAAATATATTTGCAATCGTCTGGTACAGCCACCTGGGGGAAGAAGTCCAAAGCACAGCCCATTTTGCCATACCACACATTACTATGCTATTGCACATTTCCATTGGTGTGGTATCCAAATCCCCAAAATGTACCCTTAGGTAAGCTTTAAGGTAAGTCCTCCACATTAGCGTGGGACTGATTTATAAAAGCACAATGCACACTATAACGCCTGGAGCACACCAGCACTGATGTTCAAGCAGCAGGATGTATGTATGTATATGCCTTCATTCATTTTCATCAAGTTTACATTTTACGTGTAGTCATTTGAAGCCTGTGTGTATGTTTGGTTTATAAATGAGCCCCCATATACAGGGGTTGGACAATGAAACTGAAACACCTGGTTTTAGACCACAATCATTTATTAGTATGGTGTAGGGCCTCCTTTTGCGGCCAATACAGCGTCAGTTGGTCTTGGGAATGACATATACTGCGTCCTGCACAGTGGTCAGAGGGATTTTAAGCCATTCTTCTTGCAGGATAGTGGCCAGGTCACTGCGTGATGCTGGTGGAGGTTCGTCCTTCTTGGTGGTATGCTGACATTACCCTGGATACCGTGGCTCTTGATACTTCACAAAGACTTGCTGTCTTGGTCACAGATGCGCCAGCAAGACGTGCACCAACAATGTGTCCTCTTTTGAACTCTGGTATGTCACCCATAATGTTGTGTGCATTGCAGTATTTTGAGCAGAACTGTGCTCTTACCTGCTAACTGAACCTTCACACTCTGCTCTTACTGGTGCAATGTGCAATTAGTGAAGATTGGCCACCAGGCTGGTCCAATTTAGCCATGAGACCTCCCACACTAAAATGACAGGTGTTTCAGTTTCATTGTCCAACCCCTGTAGGTAAAAGAGGCATGAGGTTAAAGGACCATTTAAAAGTTCATGGTCTCTTGAATGTAGGATTTTAATATGAATACCTAACAAATGCTACTCTGAGAACCACACATGAATACAAGAACGATGTAGACAGCGCTGAGACTGTAATCGTTTTTGAAAATTAATTGGGACAAATTGATCTCTGGAAGGCAGGAAACACCCTGGACAGGCCGCCAGTCCATTGTAGGAAAAGACATATGCTAACTTCTGAAAATTACAACATGAACACTAATGGCATAATGTGGCACCAAGCTGAATTTCATGACTCACACATTGTACAGCATTCCAACTACAACTTTAATGAGCTGGTGGATCTCTGTGGGCTGTTTAGCAGAATGGGCAGTTATCCAGTATATGTCTTAGAGCGGTGCTGGCTAAAAGAAAACGATCCTTGGAATAATAACCCCCGCCCTCCCACCCCCCTAAAAAAAACAAAAAAACATTGGACGTGATATGAAAGCTGCAGTGTGTTAAATCTGTAATAATGAGCTTAGTCAGAAGAGACCTGTTGTAGTATTTTCTAATATAAATGAAAGCGAGGAGCACTCGGCCAATGCCAGTCTGACTTGGTTCTAAGGTACACAGCCCTAAATATCCCATTTTAAGGCCTTATATCTGTCATATCTCTATAATGGAGAAAAAGACAGGATCTGCACCAAACTGAGCTGTCGTAAATCCTAGGATCTATGAACAATTCCCTTGAGTTCCTCAAAACTGTTGGAAAGCTAACCACTTGTTTTGTTACTTGGTTTACTGGTTTGTTGGTCGTGGCCTGGTGTTTGTGACCCAACAGACTTCACAACAATTGTAGAACAGTAAGATACTGCTAAAGATAAAATGGTTAATGGTTCTGATGATGGGTAATATCAGGACTGGGGTTTCAAATCATGCGTCAGGGCATAGAAGACTCAAGCAAATCAAATTAAAGAAAGATGATGAGTTCTGATAAATCAATAATTGTTTCCCGTCCTGTTTTTAGGAATGTGTTTAGAAACCTCTGGCTGTCGGAGCAGATGAAAAATAAAGGGCTGTCGGTTTTGTCTGTGATTGAGATGACGGTGTCTTTTATGTGTATGACTTCCTTCCCAGATATAAAGGTACACAGAGAAGGATGTCAGGTACCTTCACCCTAAGAACAGCCTTTGAAAACCTGCAGTGGTCTCTCCACACGTCCTCCTCTAACCTAGACCAGAGACAAGAGGAGCGTTTTTTTATGCATGTCTTTCACTCTCGGGCTAGCACCTGCGCCACCTGTGCAAGGTAGTTGAAAATCCTCTGATCTGGATGCAGACGGCACGTCGGCATGTACCCAATTTTGTCGGCTCCGTCTTCATACCACCACCCCTATCCCAGCATGCAAATAGAGAGGCAGCTTGCCAGCCTTGCCCTCTCCTTTGACTCCTGGTGCCTCGCTCTTTAACCCCGGTCTTATCTGGAGAGCTGATGCAAGCAGGCCTACGGAGTAGAAGGCTCCGTAATGCATTCCCTAAAGGGCCGCTGGCCTCGCTTCAGTCTTTTATTTCAGAAGGCTGGCACTTCAAAGCTAGCCATCCGTAACACAACGAGAAGGAGTTGGGGGGTGCTGTTGTCGTTCCTTTCAGGAAAGAAAGAGTGAGAGAAAGAGCAAGCTCTGGCCGGTTACAGATTGAGCCTGATCTGTGTTGATTAAAGGGGTAATTGCAGTCGATGCCAACACGGCTAACAACCAATGACATTGTCAGTTAGCATGATTTCAGTGGTGATGTTCTTATGTTGGCAGACACATTAACACTGTTAGGTTGGACTAGAGATGATACTTGAGTTAAAGGGATGCTCTGGCCAGGCTAAAGAGGAGCCATTAAAAGATCTGTGGTAAACGTTCTTTCTTGTCTTTTTTGTAGCAGTGCCGTAGTAGTGTCTAAAGAGACTTCTTGGTTCAAAGGCTAGAAATTCCCCTTCTGATGCATTTTAAGGGTGGAAAAAATCCATTGTAGTAAATAATTGGATGTTTCTGTTCTTAATTTTTTTTCTAGCGGATTCTTCACCAAATAAATCCTTTAGTAAAGAAGAACTGCACCTAGTTAAGAGTTATTACTATAAATGTCGTATACCAGTGACTAGCAGTCAGGATTTGTTGAGCATTGTTATGATTCCTAATAGTTGCATAATGTATTTGTGAAATACGTGCTGGGTATTGTAGTGAGGGGAACACTAATGACCCAACAGCAATGCAGGTTCATGATTTCTGTCACTCCAAGACTAGCACGTCCACAGACAGCCCCAAGTTTTCAAAAAAGCCTTCCTGCCAACCTATCCTAAGTCTGAGCAGAGTCTCTGGGGCATGTGGAGACATTGTGCTGTAGATGCCAATGGCTGTCTACTGGTGCTCCAGTCTTTTGGCCTTAGCCAGCCATGCTGATTGCTGTGCAAGATAACCATGCTGCTATGCCAGTAGGTCCTCATAGCTGGTCGCCCTCTGGCCACTGTCCAAGTGGCTTTGTTGCTAAGCCTGGGTGCCCTGCTTCCTCTACAGTCCTTGGTGGTTGTTTTTGCCATGTTGCTGCTTCTTATTTCACATTCCTTATCCAAGATCAATCATGTGCCTTTGCAGCTCTCAGTCAATAAGTTCTGTAATCTTCCTCTCAAGCTCTTGCATCTCGGGCAAGATCCCACCTCTGATCACCAATGTGATGTTGGTTAAAAAGGAGCTGTGAGAATCATAGTGCTTTAATCAAATGCTCTTTTACTGAACACAGCAGTAGAGAGGACTGCTCCTTATTGCTGGCTGAACGGCTGGGATTACAGGCAGGTCCCCATAGCCACACAACTACATGATGGCAAACCCCAACCCTGCACCAACTACTCCAAAGCCCAGTACAGCATAGCATAGGAAACCTACCTATACATCCTCTAGCTAACAACAACAACCTATATCCACAAACGAAGCCTCTCTTACAGCACATGGCCACATCTCCCCTGCAACCACAGCCAGTAGTAGGTATTTTAAATGCAAGTTTTAAGGGTGGAATGCCCCCTTGAGCTAACGTCACAGCACCAAATGAATCTGTAAATGTGAAGGCCGTAGGCATGTTCCTCCCAACTCGTTTGAGGAGTTCAAACTAACTATAGTTTAAATGCAACTATTTGCATTCAGTAAAAGTCATTAAATAATTTCCTCGCAGGCTCTTTCGGTGGTGTCATCAGTGTTCCATCAAGCCCATTAAATAACAAGTAGTTTGTTTACTTTTGCTAGAGTCGTCACTCTAGGAGCCAAGTCTGCAATCAGGCTGTTTTTGTGTTCAGTGAATCGTGACTTATTCCCAAGAAAAGAACAGTGCTTCTGAGGGGGCTACTGCTGCTGCAGGTTTCTGCATTCGAGAACATCACCACAAAAGACGGCCAGGGTCTTTCAGCACTTAACGAGAATTAAAAAACTGCAGGTAGGTGAAAATAGGTGGTACAATGTTCATGTTGCATGCGACGGAAGAACAGTCCTTAGTCTGGAAGTGCTTCTGCATAACTTCATATAAACTGTGCTAATTACAGCTAGCATATCTGCGCTAATGGACAACCTAGAGTGTCTGCTTTAGATCCACACTAGCACCCCTTGATTTTACTGTATGTGCAATATATGTTGCAGTAAGCACCTTCTTGTACACTCAAATGCCATGACTGCACTATTCCTGTTGGGTTAATCTTATGTGTTCTGCAACCGAAGCTTTTTCACTAGTTCCATCATAAAATGTGCTGGATCTGCACAGGCAATGATATCAGCCTTAAGAAGCGGATCAGTTTTCAGCCAGACATGACCAATCCACATTTAATATTGTTTCATACTCACGGCAGCCGGGATATGATCATTATATTGGGCTCCACGGTATATTTACATTTACATGTACCTTGATGTTATGAATCATGAGTACCTCAGCTTTTTCTTACAGTAGTCATTACATGATAACATGAATTATGTCACAGTATGCTTTTCTGAGCATATTATGAATATCATCAGCATCAGCAAGAATCCAGGAACGCAGACTAATTACATGGTTCATTAAAAAGTGAGCATAATTTGGCCTGTTTGTTTATTCATGAATGTATTGTTGTAATTTGCATATGTGGCAGGGCACGGGTTCTATTTTGTCTGTTGTAACTTATTACATTTCAGTATAAACCATGTATACTCAGTAAAACTACATTTACTGTGATGCATATTGTGGAACATGAAAAGTATCATGATATTATAGTTTTGACATATCGCCCCACCCGCAGGAGGTCTCTCAATTAAACAAGTTAACAATGCATACAAATCAAATAACATGCCAACAGCTCCGGACAAATTTAAGAGACCACCTCAAAATGATCAGTTTCTCTAGTTGTACAGTTTCTGGGTTTGTGTTTGACCAAAATGGGCAGTTCTGTATTGTTCTATAAACCACTGGAAACATGTCTCCCAAATTCCAGATCAGGTATTGTATTAGATCTGTTTAGAAAATCACTAATGACCTCCAGAAGCCTGTTTTAAATCATGCTTGCTGTGCATTTCACCCCAGCCACTGCTCGCCAGTCTTTCTGTAGGTCACTTGAGGTTATCTTATGGTGGTTAAGGGATGTTGGAATGAGCTGATCACGGACATTAGAGGGGGGGAGCTCATCTCGGTCAGTAGAGGGGGTGTTTGGCCCTCTGCCAGTCTGTAGCTGTGTTGTCCTGTGTGTTTGCTGCTTGACCTTGTTCTTATGAACCAGACGCTCACTGTATCTGCCAGTAAAGCTAGAAGCCAACCTCCTGTTCTCACTAAGAACCTGCTGTACATTTTTAATGCATAAAAAACTGGTCTCCTATTTATTTCCAGATCTCACAATTAGCTCACGATAAATAACCATCTAATTACACGCCTAAGGGTGCTGAACTGATTGCAACATAAGCATACAGTCAGGTCCATAAATACAATATCTGGATCAAAGTTCAACTCTAAGCTGGCCTTACTGTTTTTGATGCATCTTGTGGTTAACCCACATGACTGGTGATTGGTGACATGCTAGAGACCTATTGGTGACAGATAGACCTCACTCCTGCAGGCAGTTCTTTATCTGCCTGCAATGCACATGGGTGAAAACAATAAACATCTATTTTCAGTGAACATTTTGGAATTTGTGAAGGTTTGTCTTGATTCTATAACTATAGAATAAGAAGTGTGGAAATAAAATAATGAAAATCACACAAATTATTAAAGAAGAATTAATTAAGTTTCATGTAAGTTTAGGTACTAAACATTTCTACAGGCAATTGTGTGAATGTCTCTAGCACTGCAGCTGGATGCATGAGCAGAACTGTGACAGGCCATGATCTCTGTTAAAAAAAATAATTATAAAATATGAATATAAAACGGGTAAAAGAATTGGTGATCATGGGTACGAGTGAAGAACAATGGCTCTACGAACTGGTGTATCTGAGCTCAGCAGTACATTCTTTCTTTGGTAAGTGTGTACCAAATACCTGATTAGGTCAAACCTCTCTGGTGGGTTTATTTAGACGTTCCAGCCTAATTATGGCTTGCTTTGCTGGCAGCAGCAGCAGCTCTTCAGACTTTATTTTGAAAATTAATATTAACGGATTCCAAATGCCAGTGCCGGACCTGAAATCCCCGTTTTATCTGCTTACTAGTAAGTGAAATAATGAGGGAGTAACATGCACCTGGTGATGGAACATACTGTCTAAGCAGCCAACTGTCATGTATAGCCAACTTTTATACTATACTATACTCATTTATAAACTGTTTACCCAATTAACATTATGTGAATACCCTCAAATTAAAGCTGTCTGCACTTATATTCATTATTTAATTTCAGCTCCAATATTAGAAAGATAAAATTCTACATTTTTTTATGGACCTGACTGTAAAAGAACAACTGCAGAAGCTGATATGGTTGTGATTGGCCGGCAGTGAGATGGGGAATGCATACTTTGTCCTTGTTCTGTTCTGAGTTTTACTTCACAGATGTCCTATCTCTCAACTTTCCGCTACCTGATCCTGCAACACCTACAAATGACCAGTGTTATCTAAGCCTGATCTAGGGCCAGCTCTTCCCGCGGCATTTTTGGGAACAGCTGGTGGCCGGATTTCACTTTTAACAATGCCCAGTGCGGGGCATACTCCAGGTGTGTGTTCTTGGTCCACTGTCAAGGCTGTGCTTCATCCCACTGACCTGGCTCTCGTCCTGGGGATCGATTTGACAGCTTTCCTTAACCAAGCGATCCAGTTCCCAAGTGCTTATTATAAAGTCTTGCAGCGTTGCTAGAGAGAAAGAGGGTGAAGAGGGACGATGCTAAAGGAGGAGAGAGAGAGAGAGAGAGAGAGAGAGAGAGAGAGAGATATGAGCATTTCTCCTTTTTTGTTATCAGACACATGGTCGGCTGGTTGGCTGGTGGGGATTTCCCATGGGGCTAGAGCACAGACCTCTTGGCAGAAGGCTTGTATAATTCCTGCTCTCCATCTAAACAACAGCTTTAGACGTTGGCGCTTTTGCTGTGCAATTGTAAACCTTCTGCTGGAATGTTAGATGTTAGAATCCTGAAATGTTAATCCATTTAGATCAGGATTGAATCTTCCCTCACTCGGTTTGAAGTAAGAGCTGCACAATATAGACTAAATACCGCATTGCAATTACATCACCATGTACTGCAATTGCATCATACCTTGCGGTATATTAGAACTAATTGGTGAGCCTATAAGGCATGTTTCTTTGCATTACTTTGACCTAAATTATTCATGTTTAGGAAAGCCTCTGAAGTTGGTCAGAATGCTCACAGTACCCAATATGCAATACCAACACTGCAGAATCCAATATCACAGTAATGGTGACAAGCGGTATTCTGCGGGGATGCAGCGATTATTCATTATTACGGTCAATTCTTTACAGCCAAACTGTGGCAGATGTGCTGTGCTTTTTGCTTTGTTTTTGTTTCTTCGTTTTCAAAGCCCACAATGTGGGAGGGCTAAATATGCAACAGCACATTCCAGATATTAGCCAAAACGGTCTTTTTTAATATTATAATGTTATTTGCTCTTTAAAGGGCTAAACTGCCCTTTATAGAAAGAAGGAACTGGATTGTTTAGATCTGGCACTATAAGAGTGACATGTGCACAGCACTGGTGCTTTCTATGCACTACTGTGGTTCCTGTCATTGTGTAGGAAAATGTTGGCTGTTTAATCACCTCATTAAAAACAGAATTTGGATCAATAAGCATTTATTATTGATTTGCTTAATTAGAGTAATTAAAGCATGATGGAGGGGTTTAACTAATGGGATGTGTTTACTTATGGTATTTTAAAATAGTAGGATGAATATCTGGTTAAGAGAAGATGAAATTTGATGAGATTTGTAAATAGAAGTTTATTTCAAGCATGTGATTATTAACTTAACTATAAATTTCATAGATTTATCTGATTACATGTAGTCAAGTTAAACAAGCTAACATTTTACTGGGTAATAACATAAAAAGCTACCACCTGCAAAAGAAACATTTGTTTTTAAGTGTTATTTTGCATTTCCACTGACAAATCCCAACAATTCAAAAACATTTCTACTTACTATTATTCTTTGTTGTGGTGAGGAGAAGCATGGGAAGTTGGAATGCTTGGAATAGCACTGTAGTTCTGGATTTCTGGACTTCCAGGTTCATTTGCCTATTTTCAGTTGTGTGCAAATGCTGGTCAAATGCTGTGTTGATTTCTAATGCAAGAGGGAACAGCTTACTCTTCTCAGGTTGATGTCATATGCAACATCAAAGAACGTCATACATGAAAGACTACATCTCAGGAACTCTGCATGCTAGAGACCTACTTTTATTGTTTTCCCAGAAGAGTAGCATTGTGTCTCTTCAAAGAAGGCTTTCGTATGATTGTATTTATCCATTTCCTTGCGTCAAGAAGAGTTATTGTTGTTAGCATGGCTGTTAGCTGTGCTGAAGCGTTCCCAAGATATTTATTCCTTCATGTTTATTCTTTGATTTCACATTATTGATTTATATATTAGTTTTCTACACATTTTAGTGCCCTGTTTCTATTTGGATTTAACAGTTTGCTTTATTTAGTTTTGTGTGTGTGTGTGTGTGTGTGTGTGTGTGTGTGTGTGTGTGTGTGTGTGTGTGTGTGTGTTTATATATATGTATATATATTTTTTTTATATATATAACATGTTTATATAACATGCTCTAACTTACACATATGAATGTATATAACTTGAATCAAAGTGCTACATAAAAGTCAGAGGCAGCTAACTATACTAAGTCATGCCTAATAATGGTGTGACATTGTGATATACATCTAATGGTAGGATTTAAATACTGGAATCAACTACGGAATTGTGGCTGATTACAGTCATGCCGTCCTGATAATTTGAGTGGTATGTGAATACTGGGCTCCCAGGGGTTAATAGTTATTGAATATTTATACGGCCAGTCATTTGGGTACCAAGTATTATGTGAATGCCCTAATCACATGCTTTACCTCTGAATTTCTGTGCACCTAAGCAAAAATTACAAGGACAAGCAAGAAATTCTTGGAAAAGATCTTGGAAAGAAAGCCGCTAAACAATACGAACGACTTCCCTTGAGTCTGTGTCTTATTGGCAGAATCCAGCCTCTGCCTTCTATATTTAACTCTGTCAGCATTAAAGGATTCTTTCTAATCTGCACTCATTAATATTCCCAATGGCAGACGGTCCTGATCCAGTCAGAGGGACGATTTCTCTCTGCCCGCCGTGACCCATTGTGTCAAATGACCAGATGGGCGCTTTGCTCATCAAGTCCGTATCAGTTTGGATATCGGCTCAGTATTCAGTTATTCATCGGCCCGCTGGGAAAAGAGATGTATACGGTCTAATACTGGACTAATGACTGGTAATATATGGGGGCGCTGGGAGGATCATGACCGAGCCTTCCGCAGCTGAGCTGACTTATCACGCGTACGCTTGAAGGGCATTTTAATATGACTTGGTGAAACGGTTAGCATGAAGTGTGCACTTATCGGCAGCCGTATTTACATGTACTGACCTTCACGCATTGTGTAACCGGCGGCACCGCCTGTACTCATCGTAATGGGCCCCTTGATCGAAATCGCTTCATATCTCTTTCCATACCTTGTTTATTTACTCACTTTATTCCAGGCCGAAATGTATTCAGCCTGCTAGGGACCTGACAGAAGGAAATCGGCGCTCCGCCGTCCCCTTCTGTTGTTGGTGTTCAAAGGAGGGGTTGTGGGGGGATTGAAAAAAGGGCCTGCATAATGGCGCTGAGTGGCGTGATTGATGTGTGACCGGTGATAGACAGAGATGAGAAAATAAGGCCAGCAGATAGACCCCGGGAGCGTTTATCTGAAAGGGATCATCTCCATAAAAAAGGGGGCTTTGTTCCTCGGCCTGGAAAGTGCATCTCTGGACGCAACGTGGCCGCTTTGAGCAGGGCGTGTGACATTGGTGCGTCTCTGGGTGTGTCGTCCCACCCTTTTGCGCGATTGACATCTTGATTTGCTGCAACGTGAAATTAGGTTTCCGTTATGTTCAATTAACTCCACGCTTGGGCTTGTAATTAAAAGCTCTTGTCTCCTACTGTTCAATAAGGGGGGAAAGTGAGCGATAGAGAGGGAGAGCGCACGCAAAAGCGAGAGAGGGAAAGTTAAAAGATAAACTGCCGCCTCATCATGTTTTCATCAGATATGACCTTGGCAATCATTGCGCCTGGGTTCAGGATATCTTTGGAGAGGTGCCATATTCTCCATAAGTTGAAAGTTAATGGGAGAAGTATGCGAAGCTCTGTCCCAGTGATACCGCCCTTGCCAGATGGTCCAGTGTAGCCGAGCAGCCTTGGCTTTACCCAGCTTGCTCTCCGCAAGGCGCCTCTCTTTAAATTCATTACCATGGGGAGGGATTACGCTACACCATTTTTCTAAGCAGAAAGCTTTTTCCCTTCCTCACCCCCCCCACACACACTTCCTATTCTTTTTCTCTCCCTGGAGGCTCATAAGTACCCAATGCCCACAAGTGTCGGAGCTTTGTCGATGCCTGTAATGTGCACGAGTACATGCTCATGTTAAGGTTCACTCCGCGGGTTGCTTTCATCTGTGTTCCCACAGGAAGTGCGGAGCAGCGGAGATGGCAAAGTGGACAACTCATTGAATTGATAATGCTGTAATAAAATCAAGTGCTTTTTGGAGCAGTATTGGGTAAACAGTGTTTAAAGCCTTTCATTAGGAAAGATATTAGTACATGGCGTGCTAGTACATGCTGTCTGTTTTTTAGGGATGTGGAATGACGGAAGTTGCAAAACAGGTTGCTTGTTGACAGCACTTTTAGCGTACTAAAGCTTTTAACAATGTAGCTGGACTCCATTAGGTACTCTCTTGTGATGTTTGGCAGAAGCTGTTCTTGTGCATGCTCTTGAATACACTCGTCATCAAAAAATAGTTTCACTTGGAATGAAGCGTCAGCTTGCAGTGCTTTTGGGAAGGAAGACAAAGCTTACCAGGAACAAACAATGATGACTGATATGGGCAATATTTATGGAGCTACATACGGAGAAGTAAAATCTCTGAGTGTAGCATCAGGTTACCATGGTCGCTAATTCAAACATCTCGGCATGGGGTGTAGAGGTTCTTAATGGTGTCCTTTGATAATCCGTCCCATGCTGCATGAATTCTCTTTTTGTGATAGAGGTGGAGTGACACCAGGACTTCTGGATATGTGACGGAAGACAACGAACCAAGACAAAAGCAGTTTTGTCTTGTCTTGCCAGACTTGTCACTGAAGGTGACCTACTCCATTACCATCTGGGACGATACCACTGCAGTCTTTGGTGATGCTGAGGTGGTGTTAAGGGCAGTCCTTGTAACAGTCTGCATGTATGTAGTCTTGCCTTGTGTAGCCATCTGCCAATAGTGCTGGCACTAACAAGATGACTCATGGAGGGCATCCCTGCTCACTGAATGTCCGCAATCGTGACTGTTGGGTCAGCCAGGTACAGCAAAAAGGGCCTGTCCTTGCTTATATCACAAGTAAGCAAGCAAGAAACTTGCTTGAATCACTTGCATGTCCCACAGTGCCAAACCTGTAAAGCCTGTTGGTTGATTCCTTCTGGGTGCTACTATCGTGCAGATATTCTTTTGACAGTGAGTGTTTAAAGGTCCCAGACCAGCATCTTTGAAATAATTCTATAGAAGAACCACATTTGGTTCTCTAAAGAACATTTCAGTACATAGGGTGACACCATAATGCCTTACCAGTCTGGCAGTTAGTAATTAAATGGATGTACATTAATTGGCAATTTTACTGCTTTATTAACAATAGCTAAGGTGTGTTAAGTGTTTCCATAGTAATTATAATGGCCTTATTAAGCCTCAGCAGCTGGTAATTAAAAGAGCTGGACCTATGAATATTAACTCACAGGATTTGAGTTTTTTGGATTGGTATTTCTTTATATTCATATATATTTATTATATTTTAGCACTAACAGCCCTCTGCTTTCTCCAGAAAACACAACACTCCACCTGTATTCATGCCTAAATATGAATAAACTTAGAACGGCCCCACATAAACATTTCTGTCAACATTCATCTTTAAAAACCTGAACTATTTACAGCACAGTGTGGTGACACCACAGCACATTATGTCTGGAAATTTAGATTTTACAGCAGATGAAGCTGCGGACTTGCTTCCAGGCATGCGCCTGTATTTTCTGAGTGATGTTTTTAGCCCAGCCCCTCTCCATTTTTGGGTTGAATCTAAGGCTTTACTCCTTATCGATAAACATCAGATCGCTAAACTTGTGTTTGAAGAGAAAAGGTCATTGATTCTGCCATGGCTTAACTATGTAGGCAATTATCAGTTATTGGCTTGATAAGTTTTATAAGTTCATAATAATGGACACCCAAAGTACTATGCACAAAAAAGTCTTCCTTAATAAAATATTAATGAATAGTAAGTTAATTAGAAGGTAGTAGAGTCCTAATAAGCCCATTATTAAGACATAATGCTCCAATTAGGTGTTACCAAGCCATTCTGCACGGTTCTTTAAAAACCTGAAATTCCTCAGGGATGTAAAGTTTGTGGTTCTATGGTGTTATTGCGATTATTAAGCCACCTTTCTAGGACTTTTTAATTTTTACATTGTACTGAAAAAGAAAAGGCCCCATTTTTTCTATCTTCAAATACAGCAGTGCTGCCTATATCGTTAGATATTAATGTCAGAAGACGTTAAACAAGTCCAATTTACTACGACTTTGACAGATTCTCAGAAGTCAAGCCCCTTAACTTGAATAAGAAGTATTAGCCGCACATTTGAAGCCACAATAGTAGGATTAGCAAGTGCGTCGCCCCCACACACTGGCCACTATAGCCTGACCTAAGTGCTTGTTTTATGGGATCTCTTGTAGAAGCATAAGCTGTAATCCTTAAATTTATAAAACTGCTTTCAAATACTTTGAGATGTTTAATTCATGAATGGTAATGCGGGACGCAGTAAATCTGCTGTGTGCGTGTGTGTTGTATTCATTAATGTCTAAATGAAATAACATGGCTAAGGCTGCCATTGAGAGGCGGAGAGGCTGCTTAACTTGCGTTATGCAAATCAAAAGCGGTGCTTAATCTTCAACAACGGGAAACGACTACTGGTTGAAAGGTTTGGCTTAGGAGTCATTCTGGGTTTGCGTTTTGTACCTTTCCTTTTTTCAGAAATGCTGTTTTATGCAAATAGCAATTCAGCACCCATTTTATCTTTTTAATTATTATTAATCTTTGCGCTGTCAAATAAAAGGTTCACCATTTTATACATGTTTATTTGCCTTCAGACAAAAAATTGAACCTCTGAATATGCTATTTCATATGGTGTGAAGCTTGAACTCTGTGGGCTGAATGAGCACACTGATTTCAACCACTTAGGCTCCTTTCATACCTAGGTAATTTTCTATTTGACCTTCATTTGGTCCTATTGGTTTTACACTACAGATAGAGTGCACCAGATTACACACATGTACTGTTTTTAGGCTGGTCAGAAAGTTGGTATCATTAGAGCCATTAACTTTCACTTACCTACCAGTATATAAAATCCATATCTATCTCTCACATATCGCCGCTGTCCAATGAAAAACATGTATCTCCATTTTTGTCCATTTTGACTTTTATGCATCATTTGAAAACAGCAGCTGCTGTTTACACTTTGTGAGATTTGCATGATAAATGGACCAACTGAAATGGCCCAAAAGTGCTCGGAAAGACGTCTGGTTCCATTGACTTACACTAAAATTGAATGAGGTTTTTGGCCTCTCCTATAAAGTTGTCGTTTTGGAGATGCATGTTTTTCTTTGGACGGTGACGATATATTCCTGACATAAATGTATTTAAAAATGCCTAACATACATAAATCACAATCAAAGCAATGCAAATACTTGGCCTCTACGTCTTTTTGAATAAAACCGGTCAGGTTGCTGATGTTTGACTAAAAGTAAGTTGCATGGGTCAAAATCAGATGCATTGCTGGTATTTTATTGTTCGTCTGAGTGTTCATTGCGTGTTAGGTGTGGACGTCAGGCAGTACAGTGGTGACCTGTTGCGAGAAGAGGAGAAATGCATGCTCTGATGTTGAGAGATTAAACTGATATTAAATTCCCTTCTTAGCCTTCTAAACTGTCTAAGCATTGGACCCAACTGTAGACAGTCAGACCCAATAATGTTGTAGCCATTCTTGGACAGGAATCCTCCCTCTCTCTGGGTAATCAGAATGTCCAGCCCTCGCCAAGTACACATTGCCACTGTGGTGCAACTATTAGCTGAAATAAAAGAATTGATGGTTAGTGTACTCCTCCAAGCGTTTTGTAGTTGTAGCAGTTTTGAAACAATGCAGTGTGGATCATGTACATAAAAGCACATAGTAGCCTACCAGAGCTGCATTTCCCAACCATTGTGGCAACCATTGTAAGAACTATGTGCAGTTGCTCAACGATGCCTTTGGGAAATGTACTGAAGGTTGTTAGTGTCCTGTGTTATTGGCAGACCTAAACTGTGGAATTAACAAAAACTAAACTGGAGGAAAAGAACAAAATGCTTTTGACCAAGCTCCGTCATGATATGCAGACCAGTTGGTAAGTTTTGGGGGGAGTGACCTGTCTGTCCAAGCTGATTTAGAAGAAGAAGCTTGGTCCACACCAAAAAGAGTAGGTGTGAAAGTGTCTTAGCTTTCCATAGGCTGGCTCAGGTTACTTACCCAGCAAAACTGTAATGCTGATTTGGAAGACAAGCCCACTCTAACCCCTTCATTGCTATTTGCAGTTCTGCTTTATATACAACTCACACAAATTCTCCCTCTTTAAATGTGATGCTTTAATAAATTTCGATTCAGCAGTGCTATGGTGACGTGTGACCAAAGTGAGATGGCTTGTGCCAAAGGAGCAGCGTCTAGCTCTTTTAGCGCCTGTAGTAGACTTGGGAATTTCTTGGTGCTTAAAACAGTTTCTATACAAACTGAGAGCAGCATTGCTGAACAGGGGTGTCTTGTTCCATCTGAGCCATTTCATCAATGAGTAAAACCAGCAAGAGGTTCCTTCTCTGGATGATCACCCACATAAGTAAGCAACTTTCTATAGCAGTTATTCTTAAACCATTCCTACGGGACTCCCAGATGGTCCAGATTTCTCAGACTCAACTCACAAAACATTGAGGTGGAGGGGTGGTTTGTTTTAAGACCCAATGTCCTATTCTAAGAAAAACCTAAAAAGCAAATGCACATCTGTTTGGGCTATTTATACTTGACAGTACGACAGTCCCTGCCGTATTTAGGGCTGGTTTAAGGAACTGTTAACACTATTCTTACACATTCCTACTGAAATATGTGCAATTTATTCATTGGCCCATTATGAGGTGTAAGGCATTCAGTTGTCAGGATAACTAGTTAATTAGTCACTCTTGTGTTGATGAAGATAAAGGCATAGTGATCATGAATGTGTATTCACTGTATGCTTAAAAATAATTATGCACAGTGATAACACTCCAGCCTTACACACATTTAATACAATGTAGGGGCAACCACTCTGGTGGCACTAAATTAGAGGACCTGGGTTAAGTAGAACTGAAATCTTGTCTTACCTTGCTTTCAGTGTAATACAAAAAGCCAGTAAAGACTCCAATCAATATTTGGCATAGAAATATGTTGATCAATTTTTAATATATACAGTATGTATATATACGCAGTTAACATTTCCCATTCAAATTCACATTTAGCTGCAGTGGCCCGCATTGCAGCTTTGCCAACGGTTCCAAACAACAGAATTCTGAGCCAAATATACGCCATCGTCCAAATTCATTGGCAGTTGACCTTGTAATGTCCAGAGTGTTTGGGTGTAGTGTGTAATGTTGCAGCACAAGTCCAAGTTTCATTAATGCAATGTTTTATTCATCAGAAAACCATGCAAGACCTTGATGGTCAGTGCAATGCAATCAAAATGAGAATAAGAGAGAAAGAGCGTGAGAACAAAGAAAAGAAAGAAAGCAATTAGACTCAAAATCCAATCTACCGCATATTATAGTTTTATTTCAATATTGATTTAGACACGCTTCACTTATTGAAGAGTACTTTAAGGCCATTTGGTCTAAAATTGGCCTTTTGAAATCCCATAAGGATGTTAACCTACTACACTGGTCTAAGAACAGTTCCTGCTTTCCACATTGCCAGCAGGAGAAACTGCTATAAGCTGGCCGCAAATCAGCCCCCAAAAAAACTTCTCCAAACACCTCTTGGGGAGCTGTGGAACTCATTAAGATTCGTTCGTTAAGAGAGGCCTTGTTTCCCTTCGTTTGTTGCTTGTTCTCCTGCTTGCTGGCGCCACTGCTTACACCTGCAATTTCATTTCCGAGTCCAACGTGTCCGGCTTACTCCAAAACTGCTTGCATAAATTACAGCTATATTAAGTGCCTGAAGCTCGTGAGAGAGGAACACTTTATCCCTGCCGTTTCCCAGCACCACATAAATGTTCTGGAGCTCAACAGTGTTGCTCAGCTTTTACGGTTGATTGCATTTACGTCATAAAATGTAATATCTTATAAAGTGAGAGAGGACAAGGTTCTTGGCAAGTTAGATTTCCTTTACCATGTTTACATGGTAGTTTTCTGCTGTTGTTTAAATATTGTTTTTTCACATCATTACCAGGATTATTTCAGCAGTAAAGATTAGCGATCACAGTTTTTTTCTAGGTATGGGGTAAATATTATATATATGTATTTTTAATATATATTAATACATAGAATTCTTATGAAAAATATTAGGCAAAAAACACTTGAACATGGTCATCTGTACATTTGTGTACATAAATGTGTGTGTATATGTCTATATATGTGTATTGTGTGTGTTTATTTATATATCGTCGCTGTCCAAAGAAAAACATGTATCTCCATTTTTGTAGATTTTTACTTTTATGCCTCATTTGATCACATGACCTGCTATTCACTCTGTGTGGAGATTTCATGAAGAATGAACCAACAGAAATGGCCCAAAACCAATTGGAAGGACATCTGAGAGGTTTTTGACCTCTCCTGTAAATATATATATATGTATATATATATGTAATATATATATATATATATATATAAAATCCTGTAAATCCTTTTTGAGTTGAATATATATATATATATATATATATATATATATATATATATATATATATATATATATATATATATATGGGGCATAGTTTTGAACTGAAGTTCTGACGTGTGTTTTCGGTTTGTTTGTTTTGGTTCTTCTGATTCACTCTCACAATTACTGGAATGGATTATTCATTATACTGTATTTGCTGTGAAGAATAGACTATTATGTAACTATATAATGAAAGCGGTGGGAATAAAGCCTTGGAAATGGCTGGACTGAATAATGAAGAAAGTTTCTGTGTGCGTTTGAGTATGTTGAAAGTCTGAACATTGTTCCAGGAATTGTGCGATGTCCCCCAGCATTTCAGCCTAGTGCATGAGTGAACACGCTGATAGATGGTATTACGTGTAATATCAGCAAATGAAGTTTAGTAAAACTTACGGTTGTAGGATCCATATGCTGTTTGCTGACTGTAATACCTCCCTGTGCAAGGGAAGCTAAAGTCGTCATAACGTTAATGACATAAACCCAAATCAAAATAAACCCTAATGGGCACAAATCACATCAGCACATCAGACCCTGTCAGGCAGTTTCAGGGAACTGTTTACTTGCATGTGCTTTTATCTCTTCAAAAGAGCTAGTGAATGAACATATTTAGCCTCTAAGGGTGGAGATATACTTGCTCAACTGACACCTGACACCAAACGGACGCAGGATATGCATGGCAGCAATAATGCATACGCAAATAGTGGTATAGCAGGTATATCTCTACCCTAAGTCTCAAAGCTGATGAGGACTTGTCATCTTCTACAAAGGATATTTTCTCCCCAGTGGACAATGTTCCAACATTGTATGTGTTAGAGGAGTATTTTACTGGACCTGGTTGACATCAGCTATAGTAGTTGAACTCCTTACCTGGCAAATTGCTGATGTTCAGGCACTAATGCAGCTGCAAAACCGCCACGTTTTCAATTTTTGGCTTCCCAAATGATACCTGAACATTGATTTAAGTATTTGATTAATGCCACCTTGAATGGTTGTGGCGTTTGAGTTGAATGGTGGAACTTGAGTGCCTATGGACATCGTTATTAGCTATAAAGATATGTGTACCTGTATTATTAATATCGATATAGACCAGCTCAGATTTGGCTGGATATTCAAATCAGTATTAGGAACCATTAAGTTAATTGTGCTTGCACATAGAGGAATTTGTCTACCGCATTTAACCCATCCATGAGGTGAAACACACACACACACACATACACACTTACTAGTGAGCACACACACTAGGGGCAGTGGGCACACTTGCCCAGAGCAGTAGGCTGCCCCATCCACGGGGGCCCAAGAACAGTTGGAGGTCTGGTGCCTTGCTCAGGGGCACTTCAGTCGAGGGTCACGGACCAGTGAGCTTCCAGTCACCCGGCTGGTTCCCTAATCTCCAGCCCACGACTGCCCCCCACCCCACCACCCCCACATAGTGTATGTGAACTCAATGAAGAGTGTCTGCACTTTGAACCAAAGACATCTCTTTCAGTCAACTTGTATACCCTCCCAACTGTATATCCCGAGATGTCAGAGGTTCTTTCAGTGCAAGATAATGTGCTGAATGGCGGCTACCACTGTATCCCTCAGCTTGCCCTTGCTAGTCACGGCTCACTGCTGCAGCTCCTGTCCCCTGTCCAGAAACCATCTTTAATCACCGCATGGGGGGTGGGAAGTTAAGCTCCAATCAATGAAAATGTAAATGCACATAAGTTCCCCCCTCCGCCGTGGCGTGTGTGCGTGCTTTCCCTTAGCGGTATGTAAATAGAGCTATAGCATTTTTGCTGCTAATCAGGTTGACAAGGTGTTCTCATGGGATGCATCTTCCTCACTCTCTCTCTCTCTCTCTCTCTCTCTCTCTCTCTATCACTCTGTGCCCCCTGCACTCTCTCTCCCTCCTCCAATCCCCACCCCACACACCCCGCCACATTCGCTCTCTCTCTCATTTGTGCTGAATCCAGCTTAAAGTAGCAGCATTGAAGGAGTCCCGTCTCCATTTGCAAGCCTCTGGCACGCTTCCTGGTCATGTTCTCCCCAACGCGGATGCCGTTAAAAAGGCTTCTTTTATAGTGCGGCCGGGGGATTGGCAGACAGAGAGAGAGAAGGGGAGAGAGAGAGAGATGGAGTGAGAGCGGGAGAGAAATGTAATCTAATTATGATATTAAAACTCATGACCTAACTAGATTAATGGTTGGGGATTCATGGCTGCTGAAGTGCACACACATGTAATGCATATTCTTGTTTTTGACAGAAGGAGCGGGATTTTCTCATTACTGAAAAAAAATACTGAGCTTTTCAGTGCAAATCCTGGATAGCGCCTCTACTTAAAGAGCACTGAGCAACTGCACACTTTGTTAGTAAAAGTAGTGATGTGAATAAAAAACAAAAATGCTGAAAATAAAGAGTAAAATGTCCATAAATGTAATGACTGTGGTATGTAAATTTCTGAGCTTCTGTGAGGATATTGTGGATATTATTAGTACTATATAACTATACGGTATAAAATTAGTACTTAATAACACTGAACAATGCTGTGTTCATTATAAGGAGTGATGCACTGATCCTTTCTTTTTCACTTGTTTGCTTTGACTGTATTCTTAGCATTGTCTCTTATTTTGATGCCTGATTCTCTGGTTTTATCATCTTTGTCTTTCTTGCTAAGTTTTATTTTTTTTAAGTTAAGTTTTTTATCTGTTTTCGTTTTCTTGTTTTTTTAGTCCCCCAGTGACATTTGCCTGCTTTGAAAATAGAGACTGTCTGCAGGGTAAACCCGAGCTTATTATAAAATCATAAAGAATATCTTATGTCATGACATACATTAATGACAGTCGTTAGCCTGAAATCGAAATTCAGAATACACAACAGCAAAAATTGGCAACCAAAAAATTTAGTTTCAAGAAAAAAAATAGTTATTTAAAATGTTACCAGGCCAGTATCTCTTGATGCTTGGCATAAACGGAGATTGTGAATCACTTGTATGATGTTCCTCTTGGGAACTGTGAACTATTGACTGAGAACTGTCTGAACGCATTTGTGCTGACCAGAGCTCAGAGCAAAGAAACAAAAGGAGTTTTCAATCACTGTTTTACCTATCGAAGTTATTCATTATGTCATGTGGTTTGGATATTTTTTTGTCTCTTTTCTTTTCATTCAAAAACTGTTTTTGTGATGCCATGACAACCCACGTGTTTACATAAACCCATATATTATGCTCAGCCTAAGGCAGAATAGCTCTACATATTAGCGTTGATGTCATAAGCAATGTTCTAGCCCGGGATTGCTTTGTGAGTGAAGTTAAACAGGGGACCCAATCAGAACAAAGCTTATTTACATATGCATTCATGGTCAGATGTATACATCCACCCAAAATGGGTATGAATATTATGGCAATATTGTGATTTCTTGAGCAGAATGAGTGTACATCACATTTTGAAGTTGGATGTGGATTCTGAAATATACACAGGGTCAAAATTATTGTATAATAATAATATGTGCAGTCCAATTCAATTTGTTACATTCCCAAACAAACCTGATTTTTAAGCATGGTCCACATAGTTCTGATAGGGTCAAGGTCAGGACTCTTTCAGTAGCATTGAATCAGTCGCTTAAGACCCTGTATGTTTAATTCTAATGAAATATAGATAAATAAATATAAATATAAAGGTTTCAATATCAGTGTTGGAAAAGAGTTATACACTACCTCATATACAGCTCCTAGACAAGGCTGCCAGAAACGGTTCTTGGGAGTGGTGCCACATTATGGGAAGGTCATAATTGGTTCCTTGAAGGACCTCCCAGTGGACCACTAAAGAAATCTTTTCGTAATTAATATTTGTAAGTATGAGGAACAGTTCTAAAGTTTACAGGACAGCCATGTCAGCCATTCAGTTATGGGTTTTCTTTCTAGAACCATTTAGGAACCCTTATTTTTAGCGTGTGCTCAGCACGACATTTTCACGGATTGAGTATTTGTGTAGAAGGCTTGCTATATGTGCCCTAGTTCTTTGGAAGACGTTGAAGCACTCACTTCCAGACATGCACTGGAGTCAGACAGTTGCAGACAGCAATGAGAGAAATTTTAAAGGGAATTTATTATAAAATCTATACCAATCTGCTCGGTCTGCAGATGCCAATCCCAGCGACGCAATCGGAATGAATCAGGAGCTACTATAAAGTGAAGACACTGTGCTTACCAGGCGGGTAAGATACTGCTTTTGAGAGTGCTTTTAAGAAGCTTTATCTGGGCAAAAATAATGGCAAAATCCATCGCATATGTTGCATCCACCCAGCAAAAAGAGCTCTGCGTCTGTGAATAGCAGGCAGGTCGACTCACTCTGTAATCATATGTAATGACTGTCATTTTTCATTTCCCTGCAGTTTTAGAGCGATTATCATTCATTTTCAGATTACTACCATGTTTGGCTTTGCCTGAATAGCAGATTGTGTTCAAATTGTAATTTAGATACAGCTTATGATTTAAAAAGAGAGTTTTTTTTCTGCATCATTTTTGTATTATGCCATCATAATTGTGGTGCCACACCTGGCATGAAGTAAAGCAGTTTTTGCTGGGCATGACTAAACTAACAAAATACTTCAAATTAAACTAGTATAATTAGCTTGCAAGTGGGCCTGGGGAATACAGGTGGTCATAGGCCTTTTGGGTCTAGTTACACACGACGTCTGAAAATGTAGAACCTTAAAGATTTTATGAAGGTACGCATTGCCAGCCAATCCTCCACAAATCCAGAAACAAACCTATAGAAGTTTCATTTCAAGTTTATTTGCAACTTAGTTGCCAGTTTAAATTTGATAAAATGTGTAAAAACTTTAAACACAGGTTCACAAATGAGTTTTCCTTAGATACTGCATTTGTTGGTATGCGCACATAAAAGAGGACTTTTAAAAAGTTAGTTTTAATGGCAACCTTTATTGGCTTTGGATGGATACAAAACAGCATACTCTACACGCCCAAACCTTGTTATGAAATGCCTGCAGATTTATCTTTTCACCTAAAAGAAGGTGGAGTTTGGTGGAGAGCCATTTTTTTATTTGATTGGCTATAATGCAGTAAGAGCAGTCCCTTTTTACTATATTTATTCTCTATTAGATTGTCTGTGATCAGTCTGGTTAGGCCATGTTGGTCAAGGGGGAATGAAGAAGAGTCTTGGAGAGGCCCTGAATTAGTTGGGGCCGCTGTCCTTCAGCCTAGGTAAGCCTGGCCATTAAATTTTCCCTGCTTATAATAACACAGGTTTTATTCCTCATGGCTGTAGCTAGCGCCATAAACATTTATGAGAAAGAAACAATCGCTCATGTCAGGTTTGGCCATAACCTGGTTTGTCTTAACAAGTATAGGAGTTATAAACAAGTCCAACTGTTATTAGAGATATTAACCTACACTGTATGCCAAAGAGTTGACACTGTCATTTCCTATGAAATCCAGGATCTTAACAGAGAATTTGCCACCCCTCTTCAAATTTCTGCTCTCCAAAAGTGACACTCCAGGATACACTGGAAAACTACACACTAGGAAGCTCTATAATGCTCAATACATTAAGACATGTTGTGTATATGTAAATTTGATTTTGTTTATTAAAGGAACAGATGAAGAAACTGCTTGGGGAAACCATAAATTTGTTCGTCTTCCTTCTTGTTGATCAATGACGGAGCCTGCCATGTTCGAAAGCTAACAGTAGTGTGGAATTTGAATTGATGTGGATCATTGCTGACGAGGTAGGTTTAAGTTATAAAAGCCTTACTTCACAACAGCTAGAGCTTGATGTACTTCTGGTAAGCTGGGAGCCAATGTGAACTCTACCAAAGGGCTAATTAACACATAACCGCAACCAACTCTCTTGAAGTGAAAGTGTATACATCCTGGAATCGTAGTAATTACTCATTAGGCTTGGGGCCATTGGATTTGATCTGGCGTCATTAGCAGCTATATAGGTAGCATCTGTGCCAATGTGTATGCGGGAAGGGGATTACGACTCGTTGCTGTAGCTGTCAGCATGTCTTCAGGTGCAGATTTAGCCTCCCATTTAAATGAAACCATCACAATCAGGTTTGCCACCTGGCCAAGCTTAGCCACTCCACCACACGGACCCCTGGGATAGCTAATTATACAGCAGTTGGGTCCGTTTTTCACTGATGCGATGCAAGCATGTGATTTATATTGTTATCCTAATGTAAAAATTAACAGACCATGCATTTTTATCTTGGGTTTTCAGAGGCATATGGTTATGTGGACTGTGCAGGTAAATGTTTAGAGAAGAAATTGTATATGTGAAGAGGCTCGTGTCCAAGTTTTTCCTATTTTATTGTTCTTTTCCGAGATCAGCTCAGGATGCTTGTGTGGGATTATGGACCAGTCATAAATGGGAAGACTGTGCGTAGAAGACTTGATTGTCTGCTTTGTATGCTTTCTTATTTTAACAAGGGCTGAAACACTCCTTATGACTTAAGCATTCATGGGTGGGGCTAAACTACTATAGTTTGATGTATTTTATTGTAAAGTCAAGCATTAAGCTAAAGGACTAACAGTGGTCTTTGTAGTGTCTTATTACATATGGTCAACCTGAACATGAAATAGCTCCCCAGTAACATACTAAGGTATTGCATCATCAGTAAAAATTGTTTTGCATAGCACTGCAGTACATTATTCTGCAAAATAGTATATTGTATACCAGACTGTATTACAAGTTAAGTGCAACATCTTATTTTTCTGCTTATTATTACATTATTGGCAAATGACTACATTATTATATTCTATCATATGGCCAAGAGAATCTTCCTCACCTTTAGCAGCCACGCAACTAGTTCCAAAACAGACATTTTTAGAAGTTTTCCAGCATTCAGATATTTGGACAGATCACAGGTTTGCAGCAGTAAAGCTGAAAAGACACTTAGCCTTCCATGAAAAATCCGTTTTACTTCTTCTTTCTTGTTGCTCTGGGGAACTTTCAATCCACTTTTTACTGACAGTGCATCAGGTCTGAGGGCCCAGCGCAAACGTTTTAGGGGCTTCTCTTGAGATCCATATGCACAAACAACCCATCTGTTCAATGATGTTTATACACAAATAGCCTCGCTCCTTATCGGATCATAACACAGTTTATTTAATTTCACCGCCTCCAGTTTCACACTCTTGTTGCTCGAGGGATGTCGCTTTAAAGTTATTGATATGTTCACTCACTTGGCTTTTCTCTGAGATCTGAGGACTTAGGGGCCATAAAGCAAGTTTAATGACCAGCTATTTGATGGGATGTTGGCTTTTTGTATTATTCTCTGCCACATTGATATCTGATGGATGGGCTAGTGTTCTCTTGTCAGTGTAAGTGGACATCATAATGCTGTTAAATATGTGTAAAAAGCCCTTAACAATCATACATATATATATATATATAGTAATGGACAGACAGCCAGTTAATAGTTATGGACATAATGTAATGATATATTATTAAGCAGCCAGTTAATTACTAACCACTGACATTTTAAGGCTTAAAAGCTTCTGGAAAGGCTTAATTCATTATAGCTACTGTGTAATAATATAGTAATAAGCAGCGATTTAATTGCCACCCACTGGCTTGTTCAGGCTTAAAAAGAGAACTACTAGGGCATTATAATGTTGTTCTATACTGAAGGGTCCAGCTTTTAGTTTATGTGGAAAAAGGGGATAGATATTTAGGTTAGAGTCGGGTTTACAGGTTAAGGTTTGGGCTGGTTGTCAGGAGGAATTTGGGGGAACGTGTATTAGGGAAATTATGGTGTTGTATTAAATGCAGTATAGGTTGTCTGCTGCTTCCTTAAACTAGTGTGCAAACGTTTGGAATCACTTGTAATAATCGTATTCAACAGAGAATTTCACCATTGCAAGAATCTTTTACTGGCACCACCAGAGGAGTTAATGTCCATGCTAGCTACAGGACAAAATATCAAACTAAAGATTCGGAGCTTTCTGTGTGCAGCTGTGTTTTCTGTAGCTGTATAAAATCCTTTATTGTGTTATTTATTTATTTATTTATTTATTTATTTGTTTGTTTGTTTATTGTTTTAGGCACAAAGTCTTTCCGAGTAAACGTCCACTCTAAAAGAGCTTGCAACTTATACAGTGTACACTGAAATACTCTAGACACTCTAGATAAGCTAGTCACAAAGTACACTATATTGCCAAAAGTATTTGCTCGTCTGCCTTCACACGCACATGACCTTGAGTGACATTCCCTTCTTAACCCATAGGGTTTAATATGATGTTGGCCCACCCTTTGCAGCTATAACAGCCTTTCCACAAGTTTTAGAAATGTGTGTGTATAGGCTTTTCTGACCATTCTTCCAGAATCACATTTGTGAGGTCAGACACTGATGTCTTATGAGAAGGCCTGGCTCGCAGTCTCCACTCTAATTCAACCCAAAAGTGTTCTATTGGGTTGTGGTCAGGACACTTCCACATGCAGACCAGTCAAGTTCTTCCACACTTGCTCATCCATGTCTTTATGGACCTTGCTTTGTGCACTAGTGGCTGCTGGAACAGGAAGGGGCCATCCCCAAACTGTTCCCACAAAGTTGGGAGCATGAAATTGTCTAAAATCTCTAGGTCTGCTGAAACATTAACATATCCTTCCACTGGAACTAAGGTGCCAAGCCCAACTCCTGAAAAGAAACCCCACACCATAATCCCGCCTCCACCAAACCTTACCCTAGGCCCAATGCATTCAAGTACAGTCAAGTAGACAAGTACCATTCTCCTGGCAACTGCCAAATCAAGACTCGTCTATTAGATTGCCAGATGAAAAGTGTAATTCGTCACTCCAGAAGACATGTCTCTACTGCTGTAGAGTCCAGTGTTGATGTGCTTGATACCACTGCATTTTTATTGATCTTGGTGTTGCAAGGCTAGGATGCAGATGCTCAGCCATGGAAACCCATTCCATGAAGCTCTCTACACACTGTTCTTGAGCTAATCTGAAGGCCACATGAAGTTTGAAAGTCTATAGCAATCGACTCTGCAAAAACTTAGCAACCTCTGCGCCTCAGCATCCACAGTCCTCCCTTTAAGTTTTTTTACATAGCCTACCACTTCATGCCTGAGTTGCTGACATTCTCAGTAGTTTCCCCTTTGTTGTAATACTACTGACAGTTGACTGGAATATTTAGTAGGGGGGATATTCCACGACTAGACTTGTTGCACAGGTGGCATCCTATCACGGTACCACGCTGAAATTCCCGACCCATTCTGTCACTAATGTGTGTAGAAACAGTCTGCATGCCCAGGTGCTTGGTTTTATACACCTGTGGCCATGGAGGTGACTGGAACATCTGAGTTCAATGATTTGGATGGGTAAGTGAATGAATCTAAAGATTTGAGGTAATAGTTGGATAAGTAATGTATTGTTAGTTGTATTTCTCATAATATTTCAATAACGATTAAATAGACTCATCATCAAAAGAATAGTTGCACTCAGATGGAAGTCTCTGATTGCAATAGTATTGGAAAGGAAGATGGACATTACAATAAATTATAAATTTTGGATGATATGGGCAATATTTACTGAGCTACACTGTACGTGTGTTACATGACAACAAATCGCTGATCTTGGTGCTGACCAGTGTCTCCATACAAGGATTTGTTGTTGTCTGCGCCAAGAGAAAAGCAGAACTCATCAGTGAAGATGACATGCTGCCATTCTGAGTCACACACAGAGAAAGGTAATACAGAAAGTTTATTTCAGGCACTGTACTTTATAAAGGCACATCTCGCCGCCCTTGACTCTCTCTGTGGATTATTTCAGAGCAGTCACCATTCCGCAAATGTCAAAATTCACTATCCGATCTAAATCCACTCTCCCCCACCCAAGCATCTTAATCTTCTGATGCTCCTACAGGCGAGTTATATCTCCTACTTCCTCTGTTCCAGGCTTGGGACGGTTGGGAGTGGAAGAAGGTGGAATGTAGACAGAATGTTTCAGAAAGCCTACGTGCGCACAGTAATGTGGAGGGAAGGAGCTGAAAATTGCATCTAAATGGAATCATAAGCCAGGAGGCAACCCTCAGTTCTGCTGAGTCTTGACCTTCTGTTTTAGTCAGGCTGGTTCAGGATAATGAGAAAGCTGCCTCAGAGAGGACACTTTTCAGCCACACCGGCCGAGATGGCTTCTGTCACCCGGGCCATCGGATGGATTTCACAGGAGAGAGAAATTTGCCATCATAGCAGAGACTGTGATGACCAGAGTCGCAGGAAAGAGAGAATAGGAGGAATGCTGAATGAAATAGCCTTTGGACCTGAAGGATCCCATAATATAGATCATTAGATGAGCATTGTGATGCTTATGATATGCCTCCTCATAAAGAGATTCTGCATCTGTACGGGCCTATTGTAGATTCTATGCCATTGAAGAAACACTTGTGGTTCCCTCTAGAACATTTCAGCGAGCGGTTTCTTTATCTCTATGTCCTGATCCAGCTTGGCCATGGCCTGCTCGTCCCCAGGCTCAAGACTTTAAAGAACTGTTTTTGTAAATGAGGTGTGTGCAGGAGGAGAACTGTAAAGAACAAATGAATTAGTTGAATTAGAAGTGGACAATGCTGGAACTGGACATTCAACCCAATAGCCATTTAGGTACCATGCGCTGGCTGATATCTCCATTCTCTGTTTCTTCCTCTTTTGGATGTTGGAAGACCACCGCAACCACTGCATCTCAAGGAAGGGCAGCTGTAGATCAGTGATTGCGTATTACTTAAGGATGCCAGGATGAGAGGGAACTTTAATCTGAGTAGGTGCTCATTCTAATAGCCAGCGCAGATGCTCAAGAAGATATTATCTGTATTGATGAGCATGGCAGGAGCTCAAAAGATGCATTACCTTGATAAAAACCCAGGGGGAAACCCCCCAATTTCCAGTCCATTGACACAGAGCCAGTGCAGGACTTTCAATCACTTGCAGCAAGTCAAATATTGGATGAGGCCTTAACTGCAGCATTCCAACATGGAGCTCGTCAATAGATTTGCATGCAGACATTGACACTCACTTCTGACATAAACGATGGATGACTGAAGACGTATGGAGCAGCTTTAAATTAGTCAGACGGAATACAAAGTCAAGCAGCAGCAGAAACAAAGACTAAGACGAAGAAGACAAAAACAGAGAACGGCGTGAGAACATGTGAGAGCTTCTCTAATGTCCTCATTTACAACAGAAGCTTTCTTTCATATCTTTGAGCTTTGGATGTTCGCTAATTGGTCCCTGACTGCTATTTTTGGGCACAACATGACAGGTGGTTAAAAGTAAAGTCGTCTTTTTCCCCCTCTCTGTGCTAAATAATTCTGCTCATTAAAGCCATCGTTTGATGGAGATGGAAGGTCTCTTTCAGAGAGTGACATGGTGGGAAGCTCAGTTGAGGTTGCACGGTCTACGCTGGGAATTATATGCTACAAAGGTGCAGCTGTTTTTTACTCAAAGCTAAGACCTTTCCTGAACCAAGATCTTTGCACCTCAGCCATGATAGAAAAAGTGTATTCATGTAAACCACACTGTACACTTGCAAGTGCCTCACAGTGTTTTAGTCGAGCTGTTCCGCCCACTAAAGTAACCCTATTACGCTTTTCTTTAGTGTGCTATTTACTAATGGCTAATTGCGCATGTAAACCAAAGTCTGAAGTATACACCAGAATAAGAAATTCTATTCTCAGCTTCTTAAAGTGCCTTCTTGAAATTCCAACCCTTCTTCTCAAGATGGTGATGTCATCTTGTAACACCATCTTTATTGCCTGCCTACCAGTAAGCTCGGCACATCCTCACACAACAAACAGAAAGCTGAAGCAGTAAAAACTGATTACTCTGAAATGTCCTATCTTGCGATGGTGTCAGGTCTTTTACAGCTTGCACTACCGGACCTGCAGGATCGGACTCTGTCTCAAACTAATACGGCAAAACGACACCATTGTAAGCATAGTCACAGCGGGGTGGGGGTTAAACTTGTAAAGTTATGCTACATAGACTGTTGAACAGTCAGAACAGAGCATGCAGACTTACCAATCAGAGCACATTGAGGAGGCAGGCCTTTAAAGGAACTCTAACAGTGTTTTAGACATGGGGTGAATACAGGTATATATATATATATATATATATATATATATATATATATATATATATATATATATATATATATATATATATATAAAAAGTAAAAATCGTCCCGTGATAAAATGAAAGCATATAAATTTATTTCAGTCGACCCTAGAAAATAAATGATGAACAGTGAAAATTACAGCTTTTATTACAGCTATTACAGCTCCTATTCCAAATCTGCACAGAAAAGGTTTTTTACACCTCCAAAATCCAACCTTTCAGAAGTTGGCAGGAAGTAATCCCAATCACATTTAGTGATGGCCTGTACTGGTCAGTTAATTCTTCTGAGAGCACTAGCCACTTCTTTGCAAAGGTTTCACATCCTTATCACAGTGAAAGGATAAACAGAAACACCTGTGGATGTTTCAGATCTTAAGTACATGTACTAGTAAAACATTTCAGCTATTTTAAGAAAACCTGCTTTTGTAGATTAGCAGTGGATTATTATTCTGGGTTGTCACTTCACTTTCCATAAAGTTCCATATTTAACAACTGAAGTCAATTTCAGATATTTGTTTTGTGTAAAACAGTTAAGACAGAACTGAATAGTGGGTGACACTTTACATTAAGTGTTGACTAACTAACATGAAGTGATGCATTAGTTAACATGGAGTAACACTTTTATAATGGTTAACTAATGTTACACATACATGTAACCACGGTTAGATGTTTACTTAACATGTAAACCTGTAGATGTTACATGTTTACTTAACAAGATATTGATATGTTTACTTAAGACCAGTTAAGCATTGTATCCATTGTTAATATTGTCGCTGTCCAAAGAAAAACATGTCTCTCCAAAATATCTCCAACTTTACAGGAGAGGGCAAAAGTCTCATTTAACTTTAATGTAAATAAATGGAACCAGTTTTGGGCCAGTTCTGTTGGTTCATTCATCATGATGCATGAAAGTAAAATTGGACAAAAGTGAAGATACGTGTTTTTCATTGGGCAGTGACGATATATTACTCCATGTTAACTAATCCATTACTTTGTTAGCTAGTCAACACTGTCAAGTGTTAGTGAGCAGCGTATAGATATACCTGTTGTGAAAATAGTTCTATCCAATATTCTCTCCCTGAATTTCCCACACTTTATTACTTATTAATGTTGATTTTATTCAGCTAAAAGGAGGATTATATTAATGTTTATATGGTGCATTAGCTATTATGTGTGTTATGCAGATATAAAGATTTTGACAACTAGTAGCTTACATAGAGTTTTAACTGGTGCATCAATTGAAGCGGTTTGTAAGCCACTGCTGTGTGAAATGTACTATATTCCTTAATACCATACTGGATATTATTTACCATTTTACACATTTCTTTGCTGCCTTATATGTGCATAACAAATGCAGCTGAACAAATGTAGGTGTTTCACTGTGTATATCTATGCAGGTCTCAACTTAGGCACGCAGCCCATATGCTCCCTTATCCAGACTACTATTTAGACCACCACTGACTGGATGGATGGATGGATGGATTGATGGCGCTCAGTATTACCCTTAAGTCACAATACTATCAACATAGTGACCCATCTTCAATCAGCACCATGAATGTGTCTGTTTCCAATTCCTTTGCCTAAATTATCCATTAAACAAACTACATATGTCTGTACTCCTATAGAGCGTAGTTTCATAACCCTCACCTGCCTCTGCACCAGAGCACATATCGGTCAGACACCAGAACAGGTCCATTAGCCCAGTGTGACACTGAAAGTATGTGTCTCTATTCCCGAATAACGGGAGGAACAGCTTGTCCACCATTTTCTTGTCACTTGTCTGGTGTACAAAGAGAAAGGATGACTGCTGGAGTTCTGTATACTTAAAAAGAAAAAATGTTCTTTGGATGCTATAGCACCACTTTTGGGTCCCTACAAACCACTGCCAATGAAAAGCTCCTCAGAAAAAAAAACTGGCAGCAAATTTGTCGGAATGGTTAGATGTGAAAATGTGTTGCTGAGAAACATTTATGTGAATATTAAGACAGTACCTGAGGATAAATAAAATTAATCTTAGCTTAAAAGCTTCATCTAATCTTGCTCAGACTAGCTTTAGTGTTAATGTTAGCTTTAGCACTAGCTCATCCATAAAGGGCAGCAGTCTTTGCTTAGCGCTTTTCCTGATTAGACATGAAAACCTTTCCACCAGTCAAGAAAATATTTATCTGATTTGATTAATATAAACACGGTTTCCAGAATCCAGTTTTAAAGTCAGGTTGGCCTGCATTCTTAAAGTCCCTTGTAGTCAACATGTCTCCAGTAAAAACCCATAAACCCCATTTTAGCTTTAAATAATACTCTCATTTTCAAAATAATAGTTGCACCCAGAAGGAATCACAATTGCAGAAGGTCATCCTCAGTGACAAGTCTCACTTTAGTCTTGGTGGATGCACAGTGGTCAGCACCAAGGTGAGCAGTTTGTTGTCACATGTCTCATTTTCAGAAGGTCTGGTGTCACTCCACCTCCACCCCTACTGCAAATCTGCAGGAACTGTGTGAGAAGAGTCAAGCTGCATGGGATGGATCATCACAGCACACCAATAGGAATCTCCATGCTAAGACGTCTGGCATGTTGCATTACTAAACATGGCAGCTTGAGGGCATACTGAGAGACACTACTTCTGTATGCATAGCTCAATAAATATTACCCATATCAGTCTTCATTCATCATCTTTTATTGTTTCTGGTAACGTTTATCTTCCTTCCCAATTGCCTTTCAATCTGACACTTCCTTCTGGGTGCAACTATTCTTTGGATGATCAGTGTCTGTCGAGAGGTAATCCTGCTTTGTGCTGCTGATCGTCTGTTAGCACAAGTGAAATGTGTAAATGATCAAACAAAGTTTTCTACAGTTAAGAGAAACTTCATGTCATATAAAGATTCCTTTCTTTAAATCATTTCTGCAAGCAAGAACCATTTAGGAACCTTTATTTTTAAAAGTCTGAAGCACCCGTGAGGGTTGGTGTGATGGGTCGCTGATGGGCGCCGCGCTTTGCCTGCAGGTTCAGCTGTGCAGTATGGCTTCACTATCTATTTCTGAAAGTCTGTACAAAATCCCTGCACATGGGCCGCCATCGGGCACCAAGGCAGAGGAGTGATTTGGAGCAAAAGATGAAACCAGGCGACACACATGCACAAGGCAAAGCATTGCAGCTGTGTTCTGCATGTGCTGAACAAGAGAGAACAGCAGGAGTGGCACATCATTGTGTGATGCGGGAGGCTGGAGGCGTTCAGAGAGAGCGGAAGACAGAAGCTGTTGTGGTTACTTCCCAGTTTATGCGCTGCAGTAGTAGTAACTGAGTTTTCCTATCTAACCTTTGGCTGAGCCTTAGTCAGGGGTGACATCTACCATTGTTTGCAATACTAATTAAATGTAACTGCATTACTTAATGCATAACCAGAAGGCTGTACAGCTAGTCATTTACTTTGAGTATTACGATTGAGTTTCCACAATGAGTGCATCTTTAAAGACTATGATGACCAAATCCATCAGTTACATAATTACTGAAGTTACAGTTAGTGGGAATCTAGCCAGTGTCTTGTAGTAGAACAATTGCAGGCTGTAGTCCATCTGTTTCTCAACATACTTCGTTCGTATTTCAAACCATAATAAAATATCTCCACTTCCACATACAAGTCCAGATTTCGTCTTCAGAAGTTTCGGTCCACACTTTGGGTGGAATTTCTTCACTCCATTAATATCCAATTACACCATGCTTCAGTTACTGTCGGTGATAACTGGGACTTTAAATGGTTAAATCATGCTTGTAAAGGTCTTGGGTTTAGCAGTGTGTCAGTAACACTTTGTAAACACTTGGATCGAATTCAGATCCCGCGTGTGTTGCATGCAGGGTTTTATAGTTTGCACAGCTTTGGAATCCATATAAAGCAAATGAGATTGCCAGTGTAAGTGGAGCCCTAAGGGTAAAGTGAGGGTTGGGGTAAGTAACGTTTTGAGTGAACTAGCAGCGGTTCTGCACTTTTCAACTACAATCTAGGACCTCTTTTGCTGAGCCTAATCTTAAGAGTGCATGTACACGCTCCTGGCTAACAGTGAACAAATGGAAACTGAGACCAGCTCGCACAGTAGCATTTGCATAATGCTAATTAGCCCCAACTTGCTTTCATTTGTTATTAGCTAGAATAGCATATCTGAGCAAATATTCCTTTAATAACGGTAACAGCAGGTGGAATAACTGCTCTCAGATCAGCCATAAAGACCATGTTCTCTCAACCCAAAAAAAGCAGCTCTAGCCAAGATATCCTCAGGCAGTTTTTAAAACTGGTCCAGTGTCGGTAACAATTTCTTCATCCTGAGCCAGGCCAATGTGCTTGTTCTTAATTACTCGCTGTAAATATGCAAGCGGTGGAATTGATGAGGCATCTTAATTCTAAGTGCTGAGAAGGCAGAATGGAGCAAATGAACTGCTCTGTGGTCGGGCCGGCTGGATAATCTCAGGTGTTCGCGGTTTCCCCTGTTTGTCGTGAATGAGCAACTCCACGGGATACATGTATGTGATTGCGGTTCACAGTTGTGCAGTTGAATGTAAGGATGATTACATGTATGTACATATATGTGCCTTTGGCGAGAGTTGTAGGGCTGTAATTTGACTGTGGCATTATGCGAATTACAGAGCAATTCCACATCTATAGGCGAATCCGTTCTGCTTCAGTTTGGACCAATTTTATTTCATCAGTTTCTCACAAAAGGGCCGAAAATTAGTGGTGGACAATATGACTATGTTCGCATTATTATGCAAAACACATTTACTGCTCTGGAAAAATTTAAGACCACCTCAAAATGATCAGTTTCTGTATTTTTACAGGTTATGGGTTTGTGTTTGACCAAAATGAGCAGTTTTGATTTATTCTATGCACTACTAGGAAACATGTCTCCCAACTTCCAGACCAGATATTGTATTAGATCTGTTTATTTAGAAAATCACTAATGATGCCTCCAGAAGCCTGTTTTGAACCATGCTCGCTGTGCATTTCACCCCAGCCACCACTCGCCAGTCTTTCTGTAGGTCACTTGAGGTCATCTTATGGTGGTTAAGCGACATTCAAATAAGGTGGTGCCCATCACAGCCAGTAGAGAGTGGTTTTTGCCCTCAAACTGAACCTTATGTTCCCACTAAGAACCTGCTGTACATGCTGATTTTAGAATAAACTGGAGTGGTCTCTTATTTATTTCCAGAGCTGTATATATTATATATGTATATTATGTATATCAGGGATGCGGGCTATCAAAAATGTTGACCTAAAAAAACATATAAACTTATAAACAGCAGCAATATGTATACTATCTGCAAAGTAACAAGTAGCTGACAAGATATCACCCCTTTACAATCTATCTTGCTTCTGTTGTTACTTCTGTATAGTTTGTATATCTGCTACTGGATGCCTTGAATTTCCCTCTGGGATCAATAAAGTATCTATCTATCTCTATCTATCTATCTTTATGACATTATGTTTTTTATTAATGCGTTTTTACCTATTAATAATAAAAGCCCTTTAAGAAATATGCTATGTGTAATGATTTATGTTCAGTGTTTAACATACTGCACTGCACTAGAACCAATTACACAGGACCAATTATGCTACTTGTAGTGAAACATGCAGTTGCTTTGTGGTGTTGACATCTTGATGATAGCTACAGTTTTCTGTTAGCGGTACATCACAGGCTATTTCTTAGCCGGTGCCGCTGAGCAGATATCTTAGCATAATGAGAGCTTGTTAGCATGCCTGTGATTCTGTGTACCTGAAATTGCAGGCATGTCTCTATGTGTAGTCTCCATAGCCTAATGCAAACAACTGCATGCTTGTTTGCTAGCAAGCTTTGTGTATCTGGAAAAGTGTAATAGAGTGGTCACTCACTGCTCAGTGGTTTCTCACTGCTTGTATAGTTCTGCCCCGAGACGCTGTCAATAACTCAATAGATAAAAACTTAAAACCAGTTATATGTCGGTCAATGCTTAATTCCTCTTTCGATAATCTCCCTTTTCTCTAAGGAACACATTCTCTCTCATTCTTTCACTCTCTCTCCTCCTCTCTCCCCGTTTCCTTCCTCCTTGCTTTCTGCTGACCACCCAGAATTCCAATCTTCTACCTCATTCCAAACCATCCAGCCCAGCATCTTTCCCCATTCTGGTGTAAAGTGACAATAACCCATAAGCGCGCAGGTGGATTATAGAAAAAAGGTTTATGGTTTACCAATAACCCCACTTTTATTGCCTCCCTGTTGTCTCCTGTGCTGGAACGTACTGGCCACTGTAACCTGCCTGCGCGACGAATAACTCTTCCAGCTAGCGCCTGGCCTATTAATTTATGCATTACGTTGGACAGGTTCCAGTTCAGAAATTTTCCAGTGGCTCTCAGTCATCAGAAGAAGCCTAAATAATTTGCTGGAGAGTAATTGGATGGTGTGAAGAGAGCCATTAAAATGGGAGCGGGTGGAGGAAGAGGGGAAGCAGTGATCAATCAAGCATGCCGCCAAAACAGTGGGGTCCAAACACAACACAGCTCATTTCCTACTAAAGGCATTTAAGAGATGTTTGTGTTAATGGCAATGGCGAACAAATATGGCACCTTCAGCTACCTCAGAGCAGATTTTCCTTAATAAACTCATTTTGCAGCTCGGCAGTGCATGGATCAAGCTAGCAATGCTAACGTGACTGATAGTAAGTTAGCTTTGTGTAGAGGCTAATTCCTTAAAATGTTCGCTAAACTCCCTATATGACTTAAGGCCTAAGATGGTGCAGTTTCTTGTAGCATGATATTCATGAAAACTAGATTCATTACATTGTAAAGTTCTTTTCCATTAAAAACTGAGCTGTATCTGTCTGCCCGTCGTGTGTTTAAAATTGGAACACTTCTTTTCAAACTGTCAAAATAACGTTATTATTGTATCAGTATCAGTACTGAACAGTATCACTTGATCTAGTGAAAGTTTTGCCTTGTAGCAGAGGAGAAGGGTCACATGACGTGAGTCAGAAATTAAAGGTGTTGAAGCTTGCTTGACTAACATTAACACTGACAAAAGATTCGACTTGGTATTCATGGCTTGACGTTAATCTGAGACAGATGACTTGAAATAACTTGATTTTTTTATTTTTATTAAATATTTGCTTAGTATTGAGGATTTTTTGTTGAAACACAATTGGGTGATTTCAGTTGCAATATGCTCAAACTTGGCAACCTACCAGAATGCAGGAGACCAGCAGAGACCAGCGAATATACAAGCTGTACTGATTGCATTAAGGAGCTGGTCATCTGATGTCCTCATGAGTATCCTCCTTGCACACTTCCCATGAAAATCTCTTTCTGGAAGTAGTAGCATGAATTTTGACATCAACTTTGGGAAAAGCTACCTGTAGGTGGTGATATTTTAGGAATGCTGGAGTCTTCTTCATGCATCTTGGGGTCCGGACTCTTGGATGGCTGGACCTGGCCATGTGGTTTCACATAAATGTTTTTCTGGGTAGTGGAATGGGTCCGATCTTTTTAAACCAGCTTTTCTAATTGTAGGCATATACAGCATTCTTTCTGAAAGCCTCTGACAGCTCTTTGGATCTCATGGTGGTGATACCACTCATTTTAACAACCAGAAGCAAACCAAACTTAATATCTGAGGTTTAAATAAGACAGACGCCTCCAAAGTCCTCTAAAATGATGTTGTAATCATCGGCAGCTGATGTGCTGCGCCTGATTCTAAATTTAAGCATACATATTAATAAATATGGGGATTTTTTTTTTCTTCACAAGAAAATTGCATATCTATTAATTACATTTTATAGATTTTATTTTTAAACGACATCTCTTTTAGTTTTATTTGTTTAGTTATATTACCTCCATCTCTCAGAATGGTTCAAATGAAGATCAAAAGTCTGATGTTTAAATATGTAAAAAAAAAAAAAAAAGTGTCCTAATTTTGACTTTAGCATTTTGTGCTGTTGACTTGCTTGAGACTTAAAGTTTAAGACTTGCGATTTCATTCCCCATCCCTGTGTTGTAGCACCCACCCTCTTTCCCATTTCTACTGTATATACAGTCATGTGAGGAAGCAAATACACCCCACGGCCTTTTCAGCATATTTGGAGATACAGATAACAAGTCTTTATTTAAACAGTGTTGATAGAAAAAGGTGATATAATTTGACAAGTAGCACTTAAAATAAACATTTTCATCAACCTTTCTTTAACTGGAAAATAAACCGTAATGCAAAGGTACACCACCCTCTACTTCTAATGTGCCAGATTCAAATCAGTTGCACCCAGTCAGGTGCTAATGATTAAAAATACCATTAGAGAATACCTTGAAAGAGTTAGTGTCTAATTAAACCTAAAATATCTGGCCTCATTTGCTGTTTGTGATCGGAATGTGTGGTACCATCATGCCTTGATAAAAAGTTGTAGATGCTTATGGATATGCTTTTGAAAGTCTTTTCAAAACAATAAAATTCAATTACGCCACTGTCCATAAGATCATCTAGAAGTCCATAAGACCTAAAACCACTGCCAACTTGTCCAGGCCTGGCCGCACCAGCAAATTTAACCTGAGAGCAGACTGTAAGACTGTAAGTACCTCAAGATTTCATCACAGGATCTGAAAGTAACTCCTGCCACTGCTGATGTAAAGGTTCATGCATCTACAATATATGAGATATGAGACTGGACAAATCTGGTCTACCTTGGAGGTGTGCCAGGAGGAAGCCTCTGCCGTCTAAAAAGATCGTCTAACGAGAGCAAGACTAAAGTTTGCTGGAGAATATCTACACTTTGCTATGTGCTTTATTGGACTTGACAGTTATAAGAAACCTCTACACCCACCAGGCAATTCACTAGGTGCACCTCTTTGTATTTACAGTCATTGTCCATTTTATCATTTCAACTTATCAAAAAGGAACGGTATGTACTGTAGTTCTACCATTACAGACTGAGGTCCATCTGAATCACTGCATACTATCTTTCACCCTTACACTCTGTTCTTCAATGGTCTGGAGCCCCACATGTGGTTTGTTCCCAAATTACATAGCCAAGTAGCCAAACACTGCATCAAACGATATTACCAGAGTTCTCTGACTTGGTAAAACTTGCTCCTGAATTGCGTTATTTAATTGCAGCTCCTGATGAATACACCCCCCCCCCCCCACCCCCTCTGAAACGTGGCTAGGGTTAGCAAGGTGTTGGCCCTCAGTATTGATTCTTAATGACCCATAAAGCAGACTTTAATCATATAAGCAAATGTTTGGATCCTTTTCTACACGTCTACACATACAGTTGTTTACCCTCAATCAATATTTAGGTTTACGGTTTCTTATCGAGCATGCTCACGAGAAATATTGATCAAGCTAACACCGCCAGTGTTACCACAAAGGCAATGTCATGTCCATCAAGTCTGGGGATTACAATGAAAATGCTGGGCTTAATTTCAGCAACCTGCATGATCTTACAAAAGGCAAATATTCCATTTCAGGAGCACCACTCACGCATCGTTGTGCCTACGCTCAGCCACTTGGAGAATTATGCAGTTATCGCTGCAAAGCAGTGAAGCCCGCTTTGTCAATGTTTGTGCTGGATGAAGTGGCTGGACAGCCAAGGCTGCTGATATAGTTGTCTGCATAGTGATTTTCTTTCAACAAGGCTGTGTGTGTGAGAGAGACTACTCTGAAGTAATATTAATGAACATAGGAGGCGGGTGGGGATTTGTTGATTTCAAGTTGAGCCCAAACTCAAAGGCCTTGGTAAAAGTTTTGAGCTTTCTTTTCTTTGTGTTTTGAAACATTGGATTTTTTTCTTACAGAATCCGAAGGCATATTCATGATCACAGTCATAAGCTGCCTCTGAAAGACATCGGCAGGGTTAGTGTTTCCATACCTTCAAAGTTCCATCTTAGAAGTCAGTTGCATTTTCAGTTTCCTCACAATACAAATGATCCAAAACCTATTCATTGATGTTAAGGCCTGGACTCTGAGATGGTCAGCCCATTGATGTAAGAACTCCAACTTTTTTTCCAACTCCAATCTCCTTTTCTCAGTACCAGCTTCTTGACAGCTGCACAGCCTTTCAGCCTCATAGGGTTAAGCTGTCTTCTCACAGTGCAGGGATGGACAGTCTATGACATACCTGTGGATCTCATATCAGATCTGAAACAAGAACAGAGCTTTTTTGACCTCTCTGTGAAAGATGAAAGCTTTTAGTACTGTTTATCTGATAGTGACAATATTGGTGCTGTAACAGGCCGTGCCTTTGACTTTCTCTTTCCTTATGCCAGTGACGTAGGAAGAAATAAACTTTCAGTTAGGTCTGTGGAAGAAGTGGGTAGGCCACAATTTCCAAATGCGCTAAAGAGGCACTGAAACCACTAATTGTATCTGGTATCGCTCCAATATTGTGCACATTTATTTGTACTTATAAATAAACACTGTACTTTGTAAATATTCTCCTGATACCAGCTTCCAATTTTGCAGTGTGCACAGACTGGACATTTTGCACAACACATTGGTGATTTAAAGCATCACTTCTACAGGGGTTTGACAATGAAACTGAAACACCTGTCATTTTAGTGTGAGAGTTTTCATGGCTAAATTGGACCAGCCTGGTGGCCAATCTTCATTAATTGCACATTGCACCAGTAAGAGCAGAGTGTGAAGGTTCAGTTAGCAGGTAAGAGCACAGTTCTGCTCAAAATACTGCAATGCACACAACATTATGGGTGACATACCAGAGTTCAAAAGAGGACAAATGGTTGGTGCACGTTTTGCTGGCGCATCTGTGACCAAGACAGCAAGTCTTTGTGATGTATCAAGTGCCACGGTATCCAGGGTAATGTCAGCATACCACCAAGAAGGACGAACCACATCCAACAGGATTAACTGTGGACGCAAGAGGAAGCTGTCTGAAAGGGATGTTCGGGTGCTAACCCGGATTGTATCCAAAAAACATAAAACCACGGCTGCCCAAATCACGCTGTATTGGCCGCAAAAGGAGGCCCTACACCATACTAATAAATGATTGTGGTCTAAAACCAGGTGTTTCAGTTTCATTGTCCAACCCCTGTATATAACAACCTGTTTTTTATGCTGCATGATGTGTGCATGATACATGTATACTTATTAAGGATATTAACTCTGTATTTGGCTGCTATTGCACAGTAATTTCATTTGCCTTAATATTGTATACTGAATGTTTTCCTAATATATATATATATATATATATATATATATATATATATATATATATATATATATATATATATATATATATATATATATAAAATGTTAGTTAATTTTGTGAGATGCTTGTTTTTTCAGTTACTTTCCATTCCATTCCTTAGAAACATATCTTGAGGAAGGAATAACCTGAACCTAAAGGGTGTTTTGACTGGAAATTAAATGAATGAAGTATGGTCTCTGACTTTGCGCTATGTTGCTGATTGAAGTCTATCATGATGACTCCTGACAGCATGACATCTCCCAAGACATGTTTATAGGCATGCTTGTTACTGTTAAGTAGCAGTCAAAGTGTTGCCAAGCTATGCATTGTTTTTTTGCAGTTATGAAATCCTGTTAGTCATGATAGAATCCCTCTGAGTAGTGACCTAATAAGGGTCCAAAAAAGCTATGCCCAATAATGCTTTTTACACATGTACTCTAACCATTGACCAGTCTTTTCTGATCAAGCTAATATTCTTGCCCTGTAGAGAAATAACCACTACTAGGAAAAAGCTTGGACCAGCAGTTTAATATCCCTCCGGACTGTGATATTAGCAGTGACTGTTCTGGCGCAGTGATAATGCCTTGACAGATACTAGAGTCAATGTGCAATTAGGCAATCATGAGCTCCAGCTAGGCATGGATGCTCATTTGCTTATCATCACCTCCATGTTGACCTAACACTCATTGCCTCTATTTTACCGAGGCACTCTCTGAGTCCACAGTCAGGTAATTTTATTCCTCCACTTGTTTTTCGTGGCAGTTGAGCCCGTGGTAATATGTCTGCCTGTGTACAAAGAGGGAAAAACGCCTGCTCCAAGTCCCTTGGGTTTCATTTTATCATCTCATTACTGAAGAGTTGAGGCAGGGTTAAGACCTCTGCTGATTGTAATTCCCATACTCATGTAGACGTTAGCGTTTTTATCTCCCTCTCCTTCTAAGCTAATATTCTCGCAAGCCACATTTCGGCGATCCCTGATGCGCTAGCCATGATTTCCCTGATGCTTCCCCACTATAAGTGAATTATGTCCATGTGGTGCAACTATGTTCGTATGTGCTTGTTCAAACAAAGTATCACTTTCCATGTGCTCTTAAAAACCAACCTACCAAAAAGCGTCCTTTGGAGAAATGCTGAAGTGGATGTTCCTTTAATGAACTATTTTTGTAATATGCAAATGAGAAGAGCATCTTGCTTGCAGATTTTGAAGAACTTATTAATGTAATAATAACACATTAATAGTCACAGTATTCCAGTCAGAATTTCCCCTCCAGCATAAAAACATAAATGTTATACCAGTATGCTGGAAATACGCACAGCTAACGCCAGCTTCAACTGTTGCAAACCGCGCTAATGTTAGCCTGTTTAGCTGAGTGGCTGTTGTTTCAGTCACATTTCTACAGGAAATTAAAGTGCAGCAGTCTCTCAATCAATCATCTCCCACTCTGTAATCTGTTGCATCTAAAGTAGTTGTTTTCCATGGAGCGGATATAACTGAATCGCTGGTCATTCAGGGTCAGCTGGAGCAGACTGCGTCACTGTCTCCTGGTAGACTCAAGCCTGTAATATTTTCCAATTTCCAACATTGTCTAGTAGGGTTGTGAGTTCCCATTGTGAAACTGTGACACCACAATGTAGAAATGTGATGGGCTGTTTTATTAATGTCTGTCTAATGAAAATGCACCGGTCAAACGGCAGCACCACCCATCAACACCTCACCCCAGTTTCATTACACCTATATTTCCTGACTGTCCAAAGAACATAGCTTTAGACTGGCATCATATTCTGCTTTCCCGATCCACCTTAAATGGTGCAGTAGTTACATGGATATGTGTCATAATGTAACTGCTGCTCCATTGGAACAGAAAACTCAACAAGAAGGTGCTGGATAAAAAGTCTACTTTGTCTTTGTAGAAGTTATTGGTGTAAATTTACTGAATATTGTGTATATTGTTCAGTTTTGCACAGTAGCAATATTTTAATTCCTTTGCTTGTTTAAAATTGTGCACAGATATTAATCTACAAAATCAGGTTTACTTAATTTGATATTGTGTGTATATTATTTGTACATATTATCTCAGAAAATGGAATTCTACTGTGATGTAGTTTTTGTCCATACTGCCACTAGTATTACATATATATATATATATATATATATGTCATGATAGCACTTCTATTTTTGTTGTCTATTTTTGTTCTGATATTGAAACTTTTTTTAAATGAGCATGAACACCCTTTTCTTCAGCAGTGGAGTTATGCGTGGTGAGTGTGCATACAGGCCATTGAGTCGAGTCATTACTTATAGTTTTCTGTAACCTTCAGTGGTTTAGAAATCCTTCTGCAACCAATGCCATCAGTGTGTTTTGCAATAATACGATTACAAAGGTCTTCATCATGAGATGTTTCTTGTGTGGCACCTTGGTAACAAGAAAACCTTTTTCCAGGACATCATTTGAACCAGCTGATATTCTTTTGCACTAAGTGGCAGGATTGCTTTCTAATTACTGACAGATTTCAGGTGGTGCCATGACTTTCCATGACTTTTTGCACCACTTTTTCTTCATGTGTTTAATACTTTTCCCTTGTGTTGTGTCTCATCATTACACATAACTTGATTTATGGACATCTGTGGTTCATTTATTATTTCTGATGTTTACTTGACAAAATGACATGAAACCCAAAAAATGTCCAAGATGTCCAAAAAGTTAAATAATGTAAATATGGTAAACCAATCTCGTAATATATTATAATATACTACAACAAACATACAGAGAAATATTATGTATACAATGGAGATTTAATATTTTTTTAGTTTTTTGAACTTATTTTTTTGCAGTGCAAACTATAAAATCCAATAATCACATAAGTACATTCAGTTTAAAGTGTAATAGAAAAAAGGAGTGAGGAAGGTCATCGTTTTAAATGTGGGATGGGCATAAGGGTTGAGAGGTAGGGTGAACCGGGCTAGACATAGGGACTAAATCAGCTCGCCAATCAAGGCAGGCTGATAAGAACTGCAAACTTTGATTGAGACAGAAATGTAGACTGAGGCTGATATGAGTATGTTATGTCATGGTTTGGTTCAGAGAGGTGGAAAAAAATTCTGGGGACAGATAGAGGGAGACCTCATCAGTTCCCTCAGACTTTCAACAAATCAGTGAACTTTCCTCTAACTACCTAAAATGGTCAGCATATTATTTGTAGAGGAACGTGTATGGCATGATTTTGCTGTGTAAAGGAAATTGCAGCTTCTCACCATTACTGTGCACCCAGGCTTTTTTTTAAAGGGTGAAACTCTAAAACAAGTCTTTTGTAAAAGAGGATTTTTGAGAGAATGTAGTAATGAGCATCAGCTTCTTTTCTGCGGAGAGATACCAGGACTTACGGAATTACTCACAGTGGAGGTGAAAGGAACCAGATGTCTGAGGAGTTTAATCCCTCTAAAAGCTCCCTCGCAGAAACGTATTACGTGAAACTGTTACGAATACTTTGCCTGATGCCTAAAACATTATTACCCTGTATAATTCGCCCATTGCTGACACAAGTTTTCAACTGTGTGAGCACAGCTTGTATAATCTCCATACAAAATAATTGCTAATGGAGTAAGACGCTCTGGAACAGCTGCACATCAGCCTAGGGTCACCATTCCCAACCCATTTGACAGAAAAGTATAAGTAAAAATAAATAAAAGTAATAAATACAATTTATTTGAGATATACAGTGGTGTTGGTTTTTTTATGTGGTGTTGGTAAAATACATGCAAACATTATGCCAAATATATCTGAAAATATAATATGGGTTATAAATTACATGACAGGGGTTGGACAATGAAACTGAAACACCTGTCATTTTAGTGTGGGAGGTCTCATGGCTAAATTGGACCAGCCTGGTGGCCAATCTTCATTAATTGCACATTGCACCAGTAAGAGCAGAGTGTGAAGGTTCAGTTAGCAGGTAAGAGCACAGTTCTGCTCAAAATACTGCAATGCACACAACATTATGGGTGACATACCAGAGTTCAAAAGAGGACAACTTGTTGGTGCACGTCTTGCTGGCGCATCTGTGACCACGACAGCAAGTCTTTGTGATGTATCAAGAGCCACGGTATCCAGGGTAATGTCAGCATACCACCAAGAAGGACGAACCTCCACCAGCATCATGTAGTGACCTGGACCTATCCTGCAAGAAGAATGGCTTAAAATCCCTCTGACCACTGTGCAGGACGCAGTATATGTCATTCCCAAGACGAACTGACGCTGTATTGGCCGCAAAAGGAGGCCCTACACCATACTAATAAATGATTGTGGTCTAAAACCAGGTGTTTCAGTTTCATTGTCCAACCCCTGTATTTCCATTGCATATTGTAATGCCTAGAAGGGGATAAAGACCCTCTCTAGCATTGGCCAGTGGAGCAGTGGAACTGTGTTCAATGGAGTGATGGAGCATCAGTGGGCATTTGTGGTCTAGAAGTGATCATCTCAACATCAGTACCTAACCCTACTATTGCACTTGTGAGTGAATGCAGTCAAATCCTCACAGCAATGTTGCACAGGAAGTCTTTCCAGAGGAGTAGAAGCTGCTACTGCAGAGACAAACTCTACCTTCTACAGAGACATACCCTTCATTCCAGGAGAAAAACAGAACGAGCAGGTGTCTAAAAACTTTTGGACATACACTCATCACACATACAGAAGTAGTGTCTCTCGGTATGGAGTCAGGCCGCCATGTCTGCTAATGCAACCGGCCAAATGTCTCAGCATGTTAAAAGGCTCCTGATGGTGTCCTCTGATAATCCATCCCATGTAGCTTGAATCTTCCACACAGTTCCTGCAGATTTTGTGGTAGGGGTGGAGTAACACCAAGCCTTCTGGACGTGTGGCACATTAAAAGAAAAAAATCTTGGTGCTGAAAACGGTGCCTCCAAACACAGATTCGTTGGTTGTCTCCACCAAGACAAAAGCGGGACACGTCACTGAGGATGACCCTGAGTCACTTCATGACAGTCTGGCATGACACCATTGCAGTCTTTGGTGATGTTAACGTGGTGTTAAGGGCAGTCGTTGTTACAATCTGTAGTACCGCATCATGCAATCATTTGCCAGTGGTGCTGGCACTAACAGGATGACTCATGGAGGGACATCACTGCTTCCTGAGTGGCTGCAATCATGGCTGTTGGGTCAGTCAGGTACAGCGATAAAGCCTATGTGACATGTTTACATGTCTTACAATGTCAAACCTACCCACCAAGTTTTACTCCTATTGATGCCTTCTGGGTGCAGCTATTTGTGCAACTGCTCTTTTGATGATGTGTGTTTATTGTGTAACAAGATGCTACAGTGAGCATGCAAGCTTGGCATTTTGAGTCTAGGCTTTACATTTATGAATAACCTGTTAATTTGCAGACTGAAAGTGTACTCAGTGCATTTGTTGGAAATATCAATCAGCCCATGCTGTGAAAATGTTACTCTTCAAAGCCTACAGGTCATTTAGGTATAATTTCCATTGTGTGGAGCTGAATAGTTTCTAAAGGCGATAATTCACCACTAATTAGCACTCCAGATAAATAAGTAATAATAAAAAAACATCCTGCATGGTTTGTTTCTTACCTTCCTCATTCTAGTTGTTTGTAAAGTCGAGGTGTGTGGGCTCCGGAATACTGTTCAGGCAGTTGGAAAATGATTTACTATATTTAACCGGAGCAGCCTAACCTACTTTAGAAGTTTAACTCCATTGTCGGAACTCCGCGGTGTATTGTGCAGGAGCACCTCCGCCTTAGCGTGGTATTATGCGAAGCCTTATCGGGCTGGGGAGAGTGGCCATGCATCCCATTTCAATAATTGTGTCAAGTGTTATCTCCGCCATATGGCTACGAGCTAAACGATGATTTATTACTTGAATAAACGCTGTTTTCAGACACATCATTCATTTGGAGCGCTGGCTGCCAAACAGAGAGGGAGAGCGTGCGTGTGAATGCATATGTGCGTGCGTACCGGGACACGCTCGCACTCTAATTCTTATTTCTCGCCTCTTTTTTTTCCTTTTTCTTCCCCCCTGCAAAATGCACAACCGTATGCTTGCCAGCACACTTGCAAACAGTATGTTATTTAGAATGTGCAGCTACATCACTGTCTGTGTTTCAGGCTCCGGTGCAGAAGCAAACTGAAGTTGGAATGACATTGTTGGTGGATTATTTTCCAAGTACACTCTAGGAAATGGAAAAAAACAACCCACAAAGGGTTCCTTGAAAAATCCCACCAAACGAAAACCTTGAATTCATGTTCTGGCCATGGATGTTGTAGTTTCTGACCAGATGGCCAATCAGTTGAACCATAAACAGCTGCATTAACTACCAGTGAAGTTTATAACTGGGACCTGGATGCAAGTAATGGAGTGCAGATCTGGGGCCACAAAAGAACCTCATTTGGTTCCCAGTCCTCAACCCCTTATCCCCAGAAGGCCTACACTTTCTTGAGTAACCGTACTCACAATACAGTATTAGAGATGGGTGATATGAAAAACGTGTATTTACGATACTTGAAGATGTTTTCTAGAGACTCAATATCTCAATATAGATTTGTGCTAGTGAAGTCATCCACCAAATCTGGCCCAACTGTGCAATTCATTGATGTAAGAACATTGATGTGGCCTACATCCAGAAACTTGTTCAGTCTATGTAAAATTAAATTGAATTGCAGACATCATTTGTGACTATGCCCTTATGAAACGATAATATTTAATGAAATTTAATATTTAATATATAATGAAATGATAATTTTATATGCAATAGACTCCATATGTGTTTGCATATAAATATATATATATATATATATATATATATATATGTGTGTGATACTATATATAGTTTTATATATGTGAGAATATATACATACTGTATATTGCCACATGTATGTATGAAAATATTCTCACATATATAAAACTATATATATTATATAGCTATATATAACTATATATAAACTATATATTATCATATATGCAAACACATATGGAGAAATACGTATGATGTCTATTACATATAAAATATAATATATATATTACAATATATAAGTAAATATATATTATACTACGATACATACAATATATGAAAAGCGGCAATTCCTTATGTATTATACAATATATTGTAATATATTTATCACTATATAAATATATGCAAAATATATGCACTTGTTTCCCATATATGACATTGTATTATTTAACATATTGCACTATATTTTCCAATACATTGCCATATATTATCATTTCATAAGGGTGGAAGTGTTTCAGGTTATAATGGTTATTTGGAGCATTTCACTTTTTTGTCCGGTGAGCCTCCTTTACCTGCACTACCTAAATCCTTCCTACAGTAAATTCCTAGGTCCCTTACCCCCATCTTGTTTTACGAAAGGGGTTTTTTAAAGGTTGAAAGTTAACCTGCTCAATATAACATGGCCAAACCCCTCAAACGATGCAGTAAATAACAGTTTTGACGGTCTGTCTAATGTCTATGTATCATGTTGCAGTGATACCTACTGAAGTTATGATAACCAGCTAGAGGCGACTTATCTGATGCCACTTTGTACCTCAAGAGATAATAGTAAGTCACTGTAGCATCAAGTCTGCCATCAGTCGAGCTCCAACGTGAGAGGATGAAGAAGCAGATCTCTTGTCAATCATGTTAAAGGTACTGTTGCTGGTTAGATGCTTTTTCAGACAACGGGTGAATACAGATTTAAGGACAGATACCCAATGAACAGAAAAGCAGCAATAGCTGAATCTCTTGGCGTGAAAGTCCCATGGCTGACAGCTGGGCTCATCACTCCGAATGCGGTCAAGCTTGCAGTATAAAGGGCATGTTTCTCTGCCATTGATGCGTCTGTGATCTTGTCCTTTGTTTCTTTAAATTTTGCTTTTGTATTTTTAACAGTTTTTCAACGTGGCAGCCCTTTGGAATCTCTCTGGACATGGAGCGTTTGCAATAAGTGCCTTATAACTGTGTTTGTGCAAATAATTAGCAACATGTGTTATGTTTTACATTGCATGCAATGTTGACTCACATTGTCACATACGCTATAAATAACATACTTCATTACCACATATGAACGTGTCCTGAATTGGAATTGAAAATATCAGATTTCATGTTTAATTCACACACCTGTGACACATTTGCAGAAAAAACAATTGGGCCACTTTTACGTGGACTGCGAACGTAGCCATAGATGAATACCCTACACATAACTACGTCATGCAATGATTTTAATTCTTTCAGATAAAAGCTTTGAATGAAACAAATAAAACTCCAGTTTTAGTTGAACCAAAACACTATTTAACATCAATACAAACCACAAAACACTTCAAACTCAATTGCCTTCTTCAGCAGTTTACAGTGTGCTTTACAATATTATACCAAACCAATGCAGATAAACGAGTTAAGATTCTATACTTTGATTCCCTGCCATTTGATATGATTCTGGCCTGATTCTGTGCAATTCAGTCAACTTCTTCAAATGATTCTCATACCTCCTCTAACAGAGACCTTACTCTTTCCTGAAAATTCATATTTAAATGAGCAGTTTGTAAGAGTTTTAGTTTAAAAAGTTCCAAAATGCACTAAAGTGATCAAAAGAATATATAGAATGTACTGTTTTAAAGGTGTGTCCAAGACGTCTACATCTAACTAGCTAGCCTTGGTCTGTCCTGTCTTATAATACAACTTTCTATAGTAATAGAAAGTGAGTCACTGTACTGTCAAGTCTACCATCAGTTCAACTCCATCATGAGAGGATTAAGAAGCAACACTGCTGGGCCGCTGTTTCACTTGTCAGTGATGTTAACGGCCCTGACTCCAGTTAGTTCTTTTAAGAACATGTAGACTATGAAAGAAGGCCAAAACAAAATATTGGCTAAACCTCGACAGCAAACAAAAGAAGGGATGTCGTTAAAAGCTTCCCACCGCTGGAGATGCTCTTGACGGGTAAAGGGATGCAGTTTGATGCTGTAATCACAGTGTTTCCACTAGATTGGTGAGGACTGAAGGGTCAGGAGAAGGGATTGGGCAGTTCATGGTGATACGTTGCCCCCTATCGTTGGAGTATTGGAGTATGAATTCAACAGGTTGCATCATCTTACAAATTGCTCATTTAAAGACTCTAGTCCTCGTTTCACGCTTGTTACACATTTGCAATAAGAAGTTGATTTGAGACACTGCTACAGCTGGGGTGTTTCTAGAGGGATGTTGATTTTATTTGCTAATTTGTTTGACAGAGAGTGTGCCCCTTAATAAACAGCTTCAACGGCACTGCAGATGAGCCTGGGTTAGCTGAAAAGGCTGATTTTCATTAGTTGTCCCTGGTCGGATTTTAGGAGGCACTCTGAATAACTTGTAATAGGAATGCAAGATGGTGTTCTCTTAGGACTTTCAGACAGCCTCTAAATTGTTGCTGACGCACAAAAACCTTTTTGTCAGTTTTCAATTTTTTTAGCTTAATTTGAAATCTCCAGTCCTTTAATAATGTGCTAAAACTTCATGAAGAATGGACCAACGGAAATGATACTAAATTACAGTTACACTGACCTCCATAACAAGTAGAGAATGTTTTTCAGTGACTGTGTGTCAGTCATAGATGATTTTAGCCATCAGTATAAACCCTTCTTTCTGTAATTTTATTTATTTAATAGCTTGCTGTTAAAGAAAACCTATTATTCTTCTATGGCTTATCCCATTACTTTAGTCTGTTGTCTGTCTGTTATATAGTACACATCAGAGGGAGAAACTTTGTGGTTGGTGTGGCTCTGCGGTTAGTATCACTACCCACAAGAGACCTACCATCCCATGTGGGAGACGGGGGTTAGAATCACAGTCTAGGTAGCAAATGCTGAGCTACACCAATAGGAGTTCTTGGGCAAGACTCCTAACACTGCACTGGGCTACCTGTAAAAACGAATACCTTTGTAAGGATAAGAGCATCAGCTTAATGACTAAAATGGAAATGTAAACTGCTTTTCCAGTCATTTTATCAGTTACAAGGAGACATCATCCCGTAACTCAATGCTTATTGCCTGTCTACTGGCGATCTAGGCACACCCTCATACCACATACTGCTCCAGTCTAGCTTGCGTAGGTAGATCAGGTCTACCAACCAGCTGTACCACAAACAGTCAGAGAGCTAAAACTGTAAAAACTGACCACTTTGAAACCTCATGCTCTCGGATCAGGTGTACCAATTTAGGATGCCTTTCTGGTGGTTGACCAATCACAACACAGAGTGGGTGAGACCAATCAGCTGGGCTCATTGGAAGGCAGGGCTTCTCAAAAACACATTAGCTCTAAAAGAGAGATTCAGACGGAGAGTAAACACAGATGTACAGCAAAAGACAATTATTGTGTTTTGAGGAAATTGAAGCTTTTAAATTAATTCCTGTTAAGTGAGCACAATAAGTCCTAAAAATAGATAAGGAGCACCTAATTAAACAAATGAGAAAATATTAGACCTGGCTATTTCTTTATGGAATAAAACGATCCAGTATTACCGATGTGTGAGAGGCAGAAGTATGTGAACCTTTGCTTTCAGTATCTGGTGTGACCACCTTGTGCAGCAATGACTGGTTACTGTTAATTAGTCCTGCATATCGGCTTAGTGAAATTTAACCCTCTTCCCTTGTACAAAACAGCTTCAACTCCATGAACTGCCTGCTTCAGGTCCTTGCACATTTTTATTGCACTAATTTTTCTACTTTTATAATCACAGATATGTAAAACTGAATCATTTTTCTCAACAAATAAATAAGTCTAGTATTTTGTCTCGTTAGTTTAATGTGTTACTCCATATCTACTTTTAAGACTTTTAGGTGTGAAAGTCTGATGAAGTTTTAGGTCAAATATATGCAGAGTATACTCCAAAGGGTTTACAACCAGGTTTTAAAATGGGTGTTAACACAGCAGGCATGCATGAGGACGTATTTAAGTAAGTACTCTTCATTGTGAAATGGTCCGGTTCCTTTTAAAACAGTGCTGAACTTGAACCAGTCTGTGGAATGCTTTTGGATTGCAGTAGTGGTATTGACTTGGTAAGCATTAGATTATTCATGTAATGGCATTTCTATAGTAACCAGAACATTTACCTCCAAGGGCCATTAAGTGCCTTGCTCTCTAGGGTTAGAAGTTGGTATTGTGTATTGGTAAAACTATTGACCATGAAAGGGCCCCTATCAGTGACCATGATAGCATGTGCAGCTCAATTCTTTAGTGCACTTTGGACTTCCATAGTTGGTTGACTAGCTTATGGTGTCTGAAATGATCGAGACACATAATATGACGTACATTTTACCATAATACGTCTTCGTTTTTTCTTTAAGCCAGTTTGTCCACTTAATGATTGACATACAACTCCTACAATGACTCCTGCTTTGATGGAGCAGATTCACTTGCTTGGCTTGCTTGGCTAACGATAGATCTGTACATTTCACTATTGGATCTTTATACGTTCACTCAAAATCTGTTTTTAATTGCTATTATGCAGTGCTGTGCAAAAGTCAATCTTATTTAAAGCTATTAATCTGGCAGTCAGCATCCATTTGTTAACGGGCTCATGTCCAACATTTCTCTGATCCTCTGTTTTTCCCTCCTGTGAGGTCCACTTATAACAATAGTATGGCTTTATGAACCAAAACCTGTCATAATTCATTTTTACATGAACATTTTCCGAGCTCTCTTTACCCCTTACAATTAAACAGGCTTTACTGTGCCTTTCAGACTGATACGTAATGTCATTTTGATGTGTTTGTTGTGGGAAAGTGCTAGCTTGACCATTTCTAAAGATCTCCCTGACAAAGAACCATTGCCATTGAATAGCTGCTTCACCTAATCAATCTTTCATTAGCTTTCATCAGGTGAGCTGCCGATTAAATTTATGTAGGAATTTAGGGAGAAGTCAGGGACCAAACTGGTGTTCTTGTAACTGTATTCTTCTCACCAGCATATTAATAACGTTTTTAAAAATGTGCTTTTACTGGCAACAAACATTTAATCAATGTAATTATCCTAAGGCATAGTTGTGCTGCTAAGTGCTGCTCAAGAATCGCTAATAATAGCTTTAAATAAAACTCCAACCATCTGGCACTGAAATAGTTCTTCAGTGCCAAAACACAATGATTATCTAATAGCAGTAGTTATGTCAAAGGAGCTGTGAGAAAACAGCTCACCACATCATTTGAACTAAGAAAAGGTGGATTTTAATAGTACTGACTTTTACCAAGAAGCTCTGACATGAGCAGAAAACACATCTCTGCATGATTATTTTTAAAATAAAAGTCCTCTTTTATTATTATTAGAAAAACATTGACTAAATAACATGAACTAATGCATTAGTTAACAAGAAATAATACATCATCAGTAGCTGAGTTATGTTAAGTAAACATGTAACATGGAAACATGATGTTGTTACTTGCTTATTTAGTATCAGTTCAGCACTGTAACCATTATTAATGTAGTAATTATTAATGTATTACTTCATGTTAGTTAGTGAACACTTAACATAAAAATGTGACTGTGTAATTCTTGGTGGAAAAATAAAATTGGCCTGGCTATAAACCCTTTGGATATAAAATGCTAAGGCTTGTTTTTAGTTATTATTCATTTTTAGGTTAGAGTAGAGTTATTATGTTAGTACAGATTATGCATGTGCTTTCTCCAGTACCATAAGTGAGGAAGAACATCTCTACAATAAAGCCTCTACAGATGGTCAAGAGACTTAAACTTGAACAGTGTTCCTAAACAGTTTGGGCTGTTGAACGAATCATGCAGTACAATATAAAATTAAAAAAGGACAAAGAGTAGAAAGGAGATATAATCATAACTTCAATAATCAACTAGTTTTGAATTATATTTTCAATTAAAAGTTGAAAAGGGTTAAAGCCTGGTAATTTTATTTCACCGAGATTCCCTGACTTTTATTTTGAAATATGTCTTTCTGTAAAATTAGCCAGTATTCCATATTGATATCATGTAAAACATGTAGACTTAAAGAATGCTGATTTAAACTTTCATGAATGTGTTATAAAGTGTTTATGTAAGACGTTAGAAGGGTGTTATGTAGATGCCCTTCAGGTAAAGTGTTACCACTTACACATCACAGATTATTAGAGAAACTTCTTTTAGAAGGCGATCATACATACCTTAGGAAGGAACTGCAGTATTAACTACACTGTGTTCATTAAAGTTACTGTTCAAAACTCTTAAGCTTTTACAGGAACAGTGATGCAAGAACAGTAACTTTCTCAACACACTGCTGGTGAAAGGACAATGTGCTGTAAAGTGATTTAGACACTGGACTTATGGACTTAATTGTGAAGAACCTATTTAAAGTTTAAAGAACATTTACATAATGTACAACTTCTATTAGGATCGCATCTCATCCAAAGTTGTATGGTCTATGTATTATGTATATGTGTGTTGAATAAAAAATCAGCTGGAAGAAAAAATACAGACAAAAAAAAAAATCTATTACAGTTAAATACTTCTCTTACATTTATAAGGCCAAGGAAAGAACCGCATAGGCATCTTTTAAGATCACTGAGTATAGAAAATACACACTGAAAAACTTCTGCTTCTGATTGAGGGATATTTAAGTGGAATCAGATTGATTATGAATAGCTTTCATAATAGATACAGAATAGATATTGCATTATAATGTGTTTGTACACTTGTATTTTGACTAGAAATTAGACAAACTGAATAAATGGGAGGTTGCTGACTTTCAGAATCTCGCCCAGTACCATGTAATGATAATTAGAAATAGATGACATCTAAGAACTCAGCAAAAAAGAAACGCAACTTTACGGTCAATCCTCATGTCATGCTATTGGGCTGCCCTCAGAGCAGCTTCCATCAGGCACTGTGCATTGTTCAGATAGTGTGACACTTTGCCAAATTCCTTGACAGTTTTCTAAGACCTAGGGCTGGCAAATGGATTTATTAGGCCGTTTCCACAACATGTTTACTTATTTTCCCCGTGTCGGCATCACCGACAACAATTACTGCCAGTTTTTAGTTGACGAGTGAATGTCTTGGGGTACGAAAACTGGGGAATGGAAAGCCTTACACAGCAACACAACTTTTGCCTTGTCAACAGCATCATATATCCGCATTTCACCTTGGAGTTTATGTGCATCACCAATACGTTGATGTGTTTTCATCAGTTCCCATGCAGATCAAGCCAGGAGGCTTGATTTCTGACAATTTGACAAGCGCCTTTCCTTTCCCCATCAAGCGACGCCTAGAAGAGATCCGCTCTTAATTTCAAACACATGCACATCCACTATTGTGAATATTCAAGCACTGTTCCGCTGAGCTTTCTTGATGGTTAATTCCACCTCCTGACAGATTTTCAGCAGTTTTGACAAAACGTTATGAAGGTTGTTTTAGACTTGCCTATCAAAGTTAAATACAGCAATCACATATTTTATTCCTTGGCCATTTTTAGTCGTTCACTTACCACAACTGAGCGGTATACGATGTCATCTGGAGGTGGTATGTCACTATACCATGTTAAGGAATAGACAGGTGGGTTAAACTGCAGTCTTATTAAAGAGACACTATGGAATTTCAGACATATGCCTTTCAGAAAGGGTTGATATATTGCCAAGAGCGTTATATGGTCTATAAGAATAGGGAGACAGATTTTTTGGGGTTGTTTAGAACGAATATTGTTCCTTTAAAGAAACACATAGAGGAGGTTCTACTCCACCTTGCTATATAACATTGATATAACTGGTTCCCAACCCTGGTCCTGGAGGACCCTGTGCCATGCACATTTTAGTGTTTGTCCTGTTCCCAATGCACCTGATCCAGCTAATTGACTAATTAACACACACTTCTTGAGTTGAAGTGTGTTTGTTTTGGCAGGACAGCACAAAAATGTGTAGAGGGTCCTCCGGGACCAGGGTTGGGGACCACTGATATGAACTCTGCCATAAACGTGTCATGGCAGATTAGGTACCACTTTAATGCTTTATTTATCCACTGGGAGTCACACAGGAGCACGCTGATGTTTCCAAGCATTTATTCAATTTCAAGCTTTCGAGCCAAACAGAACTCAAGAAAGAGTATAGAACAGAACGGAGCCATTAACTCTCTGTCTCTGAAAAAGTCTGGAATGTGTCATTTTGTGCGGTTTTGACTTTGGCCAAAAAAAATAAATTTTGGTGCATCCTTAGTTCTTTAGTATAACCGTGTTGAGGTACTTTCCTATGGTGCAGCCATATACAAAAGTTGGCTTTCTTTATGCTTTAAATACGGAATTTTTCCACCTATTTTATTCTTTTATTGACTTTTAACCTTCCACAAAACTTTCAATAGAATACCTTCCCATAACTGTCGCAGAAGCCACATTTTCTGTGCCTATCCCCGTATGTTAAATTCTGCATATAAACAATAATTGTGTATTAAAATATGCAGACGTGTGGTCTTTGTAGAGGATGGCGAATTTTCAGCAGAAATTAGCATTAGCAACAGGTTTATGACATGTTAATGTCCAGTGTTACATAGCAGGGTTCAAAAAAAGTGGTACTGATGCCAGGATTTTGGGTAAGTACTACAATTAGATGATTAATTCTGAATTACTAACTGGACTGAGCTTCTTCATTGTAGTACACTGAGACCCAAAGGTCCTAAATAACATCCAAAAGGAACATCCTGACATTAACCCTTTATTTCTTTCCGCCAGGCCGTTAAGCACTCATAGTGCTTCGCCAATGTGGACAGCAAAACTAACTTCCTTTGCCAACCCCTAAAAAAGTGAGCTTCACAGGCAGATCTTTGAATACAGAGGTTAATCAGAATGCCAATGCCAGATCTCTGGACAGTGTTGATTTCCACACATGGTGTGAATGAAAGAATATGATTGAGTGTGATATTTGTAATGTCCAGCACATACCCGTACAGTGATAGTATGATATTTTACTCTTCATTTATTATTATTTCTCTATAAAAATATACCTTGGGCACTATACCTTGTGTGCATTGCACATTCTGGAGAGATCCACAGTTTATTGATTACTTCATAGTGTGCTGTTGCTTATAGAAATATAGAAATAGAAAAAGTATCACTGGTAGTTTCACCTTTTTCTCAGATGCAGTTTGGTTCACTTTTCTAGTGAGTTATTAGTGTTATTAATATTTAATTAATGTTAGTATAGTTTCTCTGATTAGCTGTTAGCATTTAAGTTCTTCATTTCTAGCGGCGTTAAATGCTGTATGTGCAGTATATGACTTACAAGGTTAATCATATTACAGGTAGGCCAACGTAGTGTTAGGAGTCTTGCCCAAGGACTCTTATTGGTGTAGCACAGCATAGTCACCCAGACCGGGATTCGAACCCCAGTCTCCCACATGCGGTGGTGGCTCCCTGGCGTGCAGTGGTGTTATCCGCTGAGCTACACCAACCACTTCATATGTCCTCATATGGATCGCCAGTTATGGTGGCATCTTTGCAATTACAATGACTGAAATTCACTCCTCTTCCTCACCCCAGTACTCCAGACTGAGCCACACAACCACATCTAGTAGTATTAAATGTATTAATATATTTATTTTATTGTAGAGTAAGAACACATTCAGGAAACATCACTGCTTATTGAACACAGCAGCAAGAAAGGCCTGCCGCTCAGCACTACGGAATGGCCAGGGCAGCAGGCAGGTCATCAGTAGCAATACATTTCAACAAGATAGCAGGCACTACCATCAACTGCCCCAACTAACCAGCCCTGACATGCATGACATAGGTTAATAAGCATACATATACAGCTTATAACTAATAACAACAGTATTTGCATGGTTTCAGTCTTTCTTAATTAAGCTACAGCACTTCCCAAGAGCCTGTGCATGCATCCGTGGCTTCTTTCCAGCCAGTACTGGGACAATGCATTATCTTAAAGTCTTTAATACGCATCAATGCTATATGCATGCATGGATCTGTACGAAACAAGGGGGTGCACAACAGGGAAGTTAAGATTCGGTTGGTGGGGATCTAATCTACTGCTCTAAAGGAAGCAATTTAAAAGTGAGGTTGACTTGTGTCCAACAAGATCTGCATTTCCAATGAATGCACAGTAAACTTCGGAAGCTAAGGATGAGTTGATTCCAGCTAGCTCTTCAGCAAGCATTTGGAGCTAGTAGCCATAGCCATTCGTTCGCTTTGCAGCACAGGCTATAAACTCTGCATGTGGTTCTGCATTCTACATTAGTTTACAGCGTCACCGGAGGAGATAGTGTTGTTTGTGCTTGTGTGTTTTGAGACCTTCAAACCCATCCCTTTTTTTTTCTTTTTTAAAGCCAAGGACAAGCATCAGAGCGTCTGAGCCAGAAGAGTGTGCTGGCAGTAAACGCTAGCAGCACAAACACACATGAGAGACTGATGCTGTCTGTACTGAAACTGCGGCTAATTTGTTTCACCGTCGGGAGCAACTTGGGCTTTGGCTCAGTGGAATTCAGCCAGTTCTAGGGTGGGTTTTCTCCCATCCGTTTAGGTTCTTCACTTGCTTTTACATCTTTTGAAGATTTGTCCCTCTGTGTCTCTTTTTTATTTCATTTCGCTACCCAAGCTGAAAAGGCCAGAAACCTAATATATTATTTAGTAGTAGGGCTGCAAGAGTAACGGTCTTAAATCAGGATGGGAAGAGTTCCCACAGTAATCAAGGGCTGTGATAAAAGAACAGATCAAAATACATTACTTTGTAACAACACTGGCAACAATGTAATGTTGGGAGCCATGCTTGGCTGAGCAGCCAGTAGAAGCCTGCTCTTCTATGTGCAGAAGCAGTGATTTGACCACTGGGCTATATAGCCAATTATCCACGTGTAAGGAGATATAATAAATTTTGGGACAGTTCAGCCACATTAAAAATGAACTGGTTTGAGGCAATGGTGGATAGCAAGAAAAGGCGGACCTTGGTGAGAACGTAATAATTTGATTGCCCATAAAACAACAGTGATGCCCACAGAACATGTATTAGATTTCTTTGTCATGAATTTTAAATATTTTACCCCCATTTGATTGGGTAGGTGTCTGATCAGTCAACTTGTGTGTGTATATATATATATATATATATATATATATATATATAAATAAACTATTAAATTGTATACATTCAATATATGTGGTAATTGTATTTAACTGTGGCCAATTAGAAGATTTAGAGAAATCACTGAGGCAAGAGACAAGGCCGGAAACCAATACTGAATGGTTTCATGATCTCTGGACCCACAGATGACTATGCATTAAAACAGATATGATTCTGTAGTGGAAAGCACTGCATGGGCTCACAGTATTTGTGAACACAGCATTTACAAATGCAAGTTAAAATTACCATGCAAAACCAGAAAATGCTGCTAGCATGCTATTATAACAGCATGGCTCCGTTGTAAAAGGGTCCGGGTGCTAAACTGGCTTGCCTGCAGTCCAGACCTGTCACTTATTGGACACATTTGGCGCATTATGAATATATGACAAATGAGACTGCTGAAATCCTCTATCGAGGAAAATGTTTCACTTTCAAAGCTAATGGACTCTTCAGTTCCCAAACACTTGGTGATGAACACTGTGGTAAGCATGATCCTGTCCCAGCTTTTTTGAAACCTTTTGCTGACATTGAATTTAGTTTAAAGTTGTCTTTTTATAATGTTCATTTAAATATATAGCTGTATTGGTTTGCACATCATTGCATTCTTCTCTTTTTTTAAGAACAGGGCTGTGGATAAACTTGCTTGGCACCTATAGCATAGTCAAACAAGCTACGATGTTTGTCAGAGGATTTCAATCACAGCATTTCATAAAAGCTTCACCTTCACAATGCTCAAACGCAATATACTAACCCATTATTCTGATGCAGTTTTTATGCCTGATTTGCTTTTATTTTCCTAAAAATGCTTGTGAATAATCACTCTTTGTTTACAAATGTACAGAAGTGTTGCCTTTAGGGTGGGATGTAAGGTAGAAGATGCAAGCTACTGTGGGGGAAGTGGTACTACTAGCAGGAGTACTCCTGCTAGGCCTAATTGGCATACTGCATCCTGTAGCATATGCAGTCTGCGGTGGGAGTCCATCTGACAGGAGGCAGCGCCGCTGGCCACCTACCCGACCGGCCATATGTAGCAGACAGAAGGGCTTCGTATGCTCACTGTCCTTTACTTAATATTTACCGTCCTGTTCTAAAAGACCCCATCCGGGGATACTTTTTCTCACCTTGTGCTTAGAGACAATGTACACATTTCCAAGGAGAGTTCCCCTAACAAACAGCGAACCTGCATCTGCAGTATTACCCATTTGAATATGGACTGTTTGCAGATGAAAGGCTTTTAGGTAGCACCTTATTTACAGGCTCCCTGCATCGGGACATGGATTAACACAATATACTGTACGCTTGAGTGTTAAGGAACAACCTGTTTGTATTTTCAAGTTTTATTAAGTGAATGACACAGTTTTGACCTAGAGGCCCTTAAACTAAACACATTTGTTTCATTTGGATCTTTCGTTTTTCTGTATCACTTTATTTTTTAAGGTGTTTTTCAAACTGACATACATTAGGAGACTTTAATATGGAGATGATTATAGGCCATTCATGATGCTAACATCCAGTGTTGTCTAGATACTGACATATGAAAAAATATATATATAAATATGTGACATTTTCGTGTACATAGGGACTTCATAACACATAAGCACAGTAAGCACAATATTAAATTATATTATATTGTAATTTTAGATTAGATTAGATTAGATTCAACTTTATTGTCATTGTGCAGAGTACAGGTACAGAGCCAATGAAATGCAGTTAGCATCTAACCAGAAGTGCAAGTACAGTATTATTTACATAAAGAGCCGTAATAATAAATATATACATATATAAGCATATCTATATACATATATATGAATGTATAGAGCAGCATTTACAAATGAATGTTTCAACTGTAAGAGTAGTGCAAGTAGACAGTATGTACACAATAAAAATAACATCTGAGGCAGAGATAATATGAGAACAGTATGTAAACATGACACTATATATATACGTGTGTATATATAATACTGTGTTTATTGTGCTTATGTGTTATGAAGTCCCTATGTACATGAAAATGTCAGTTTTTTCAATAGAATAAAGATTTTTTCATGCTGAATGCTGTCCAAAATACTGTAAACTGATAAATAATATATTTGATTTATTGTTTAAACACTTTTGTTGTTTGCAACATCCACAGTATTCAACGGTTATGGTGTTATGTCAAATATATTTTACATTTGTTTTTACAACATTGTTTATTTCTACATAACAGACATTAGCTGTATGACAGTGCATCCACATTTTTGAACAGTAGTACATGCAGCCTTCCAGTTTTCATGTTGCTGCCTTCAGAACGTTTTACTTTTAATGTAGGTAAAAACAAACAAACATAAAAAACTTTTATCATTTTTAGTCATTTAGTCAATTTTAGTCATTTTTGGTTATTTCTTTTGGTCTATTTATCATGACATTTCCACACATTGTAAAGGGCAGTAAAGTATTTTTTTTAATTATGTCAAAAACTGAAAAACAACAAATATTGAGATTTGTTTGAGGTAGTTGTGTGCTGGAGGTTATGGAACCAGCCTTATGATTGGAGGATTGCTGGTTCGATTCCCTAAACCGACAGTAACTACTAAAGTGTCCTTGAGCAAGGCACCTGACCCCCAACTGTTCCCCAGGGCGCCATGGATAGGGTTGCCCATCACTCCAGGCAAGTGTGCTCACTGCCCCCTAGTGAGTGCATGTGGGTGTTTCACTTCTCGGATGGGTTAAATGCGGAATACTAATTTCCCAGTGTGCAGCACAAAATGGCAAGAAATGGCTCAAATAAAATCCCTACTGGCCTCACCTCAATTGCGGCAGCAGCTTTATATATACAGAGGTAACTACGTGCAGTATTCTGTAATAGGACACCTTTCATATACCTAATTTCCAGTCACGGCCATTAAAACAAGATTTTCATCTTTCATATTGTTCATCTTCAGCCTGCTGCATAACAATTGATTTACAATAAGCAGACAATTAATATTTCCCTCCTAAATAGAAACACATTCTTAGAGCACTTAGCGCTTAGAAATATGAGACACATGAATTTGTGTTAGTCTTCCATAAAACAGATATTGATTGTTTGTTAGCTAATGAGTTAAATGTTAATTAACTGTGACCTTTCAGTTCTAAATGTATTTGAAATGCATTTCTGACATCCTAATCAAGGAGTATGAACAGGTAATAATTATCTGAATTGGCCAGACATGATAGCTAATGGATATGTTTAATGGTTTTTGGATCCTTTCATGCTGTAATTTTAAACTGCGAAAAATACTCTCCCTTGTCATGTGACCGTAAATAGGTCTCCAAGACAAAAGCAGGAGTCATCGCTAAAGATGACCGGAGTCACTCCAGGACAGTCTGGCACGACACCTTGCAGTCTTTGGCAACGTTGACATGGTGTTAAGGACAGTTGTTGTAACGGTCTGTGTGCATGTAGTCCTGCATTTACAGTTGTCTGCCAATGGTGCTGCCACTAACAGGATGACTCATTGAGGGCATCACTGCTTGCTGAATGTCCACAATCATGGATGTTTGGTCAGGCAGGTACAGCGACAAGGCCCATCCTTGCTTATCTCACATGCGCAGCTGACCGTGAAACTAATCATTTGCATGTCTCACAATGTCAAACCTACCCAGTGTCTTGTTTATACCCCTACCCTTTGTTTTCGAGTGTAACTCTCCTAGAAGGGGTAGTTGTTGAAATCTTCCCCCTATGAAACTTTTATGTAAACAGACAGAAAGCATGGGCGCTCGCAATTCATTCACAATCTCAGTTTTACACATCCATCAATCTAACGACTCATCCGATAAAAAAGAGCACAAACATAAAAATATCTTACTTCGTTATCCGATCTCATTAACATATTAACAGGCTACTTGCGGTGCTCTGAAGGCGGCCCTGCCAGTCTGCAGTGATAGCAGAGGAGGGTGAAGTTCAGCTGCTCACTGCTTAAATACATTTAGGGCATCATATTCCTTCAAACGGGGGGATGACAATTATTTATTATCACCCCCAAGAATTGTTAGGTGATATGAAGCTAACCTTGGCATTTTAATCACCAGGGCTATGATCGAATTCTCCCCGTTCCACCTGAGGTACCAGATTGTAACAGCTGCACTATTTACGGTGGAACGAGAAATTTTGCTAGGTAGCGACCAAGACATCAGCATATCACCAGCGATTCTTATGCATGCTGTGAAGAAAATTGCCATACAACACTATTACAATGGTTATCTTACAGTAAAGAGGCTTCTTAACAGAGATAATAAGTTTATATGTATCTTTGCGTTTGTGCAGCCATCCTGACGATGATTCATAGGGCATTTTGGGAATTTTCTCGTAACACTCCATTTGGACTGCGCCCCTGAGAACTGAAGAGCCGTGTAGCCCTAGCACTTCACCCTACCCCTCCAACTCAATAACAATCCGGAAAACCCTACCCATAGACGTGAACACGCAAAACAGAGGAGTAGGGCAAGTGTTAGGGGCAAGGGGTAAAATGGGATTGGGCCCAAGCTTCATTCCTGCCGGCTGACTCATTCTGGGCGAAACTATTTGTGCAGCTATACGTTTGCTGATAAGTGTAACTTTATTAAGTATAGAGTGTCCAAGCCTGGATATAATCTTATACCCATAACCAAAAATGAGCATTCTGCTCTTTAGGGTTAAAAAAAGAAAAGCTGCGTCCTGTAAGTCTACAAAAACAAACACGCCCACACACACAGAGGAATGAACAGCATAAGCAAGTAGTCTGATGCATAATGCTCTTTCACACACACACATACACAAAAGCAGATACAGACGCACACCAGTGCTCACGGTCACACATAAGCAGTCATTCACTGTCTCACACACCGGCTTAGGGATACTAAGAGGCTTAGAGAGCTGCTCTATGCTCTCTCTCTCTTTCTCTCTCTCTCTCTCTCTCTCTCTCTCTCTCTCTCTCTCTCTCTCTCTCTCTCTCTCTCTCTCTCTCTCTCTCTCTCTCCCACTCTCTCTGTTTAATTCACACCCACTCCTCCCTCACCCACACATGCACACACGTACACGCACTCCTAGTCGCACTGACACTCCTAGTTAGTGAGCAAGCTAAAGCCAGTGCATTGAGCCTGCAGCAGTGGCAGCACCCACCCCACCACACTGTCATTAGCATGCACAGCTCTCTTTGGACGTTTAAGGTTAGCAGCTCCCTAGGCTCATTCCCCTTCACCAGAGCTTAGCTTAGCGTACAGCTACTATACCCTTCTGAATTGCTCCAAAAATAATAGTTTAGCGAAAAAAATCACATTTGCCCAGTTACCCCCGTGCCCCAACTGAGCATGCCCAGTGGAGTTGAGCAATCTGAAATAGACATGTGGCATCTAGGTTACTTGATGCTAGTTGGGCTTAGGAGCGTCACTGTGTGCACCAAACGTGTCATGGATGACCGACTACATTGTAGAGTATTTGGGGGAACATTGTGTATTTACTCTGAGCTGTGGTAATTATGTTCTGTTCTCTCTATTGCTGTAGGCCTGTTCAATAAGACAGTGTAATTGGGTACTGGGGATGACTGATAAGATTACCACTGACTATGCTTTAAACATTTATTCATTTATTTATTCATCTTCTAAGCCACTTATCCTTCTGGGTCTCATAGGGTGCTGGAAACACCATGGACAGGCTACCAGTCCATCGCAGGGCCCAATTGAAACAGCTGTAATATGTTTCATTTCCCAGCACTGTTAAAACAATGGGTTATTGGAGTGCATTAATAAACTGTTCCTTACCGTGTATGCTGCTCTGATTGATCTGAGGAAACCTCTAAGCTGATAATGTATGAGCATATCCTACATCTCTAAGCATCTTTCTTACTTGGTGGCTTTGAGATGCATTCACTCATGCACATTTGGCAGTTTGAATTCATTTGTGTGTGTGTGTGTGTGTATATTATTATTATTATTATTATTATTATTATTATTATTATTATTATTATTATTATTATTTATTTATTTATTTATTTATTTATTTATTATTTATTTTTTAGTTTTTTTTAAGTTATGTGTTGGAAGTCAGTTGATTCTAACACAGTAAAGATTAGGTTTACACCTTGTTTAGGTTTAGGGCCAGGATAAGGGTAAGACTTGGGGTCAAGCTTTAGGGCAAATTATGGTAGGTTTCTGACTGTAGACCACTCTTGCATCAAAGAATTGCGCAGGTGGGCCAGATTTGGTGGATCTCTTCCCTGGCACAATTCTGAGGAGATTTTCCTGTAGACAGGGATTTAAGCCATGCCTGGTAGACTTGTATGACCATACGCTTCCATACACCTACAGGTCCTGCTGCTTCCTTCGTACCATGGCCTTTGGAACACCCAAATAGAATTACTTCTTTTAGCCAATCATTAACATCTGCTTTGTGCTCCATTCTCCACATATCGAATGAGACATTCACTGCACTGTACCACCTCTTCTCAAGATATGAATCCCGCCACTCGCACACTGCATGTATTTATAGCCACCATCATCCTCATGCAATGCCTTCTGCAGGAGCTTGACAGGACAGTTTTTTTTCCGGTGAGAAATATTACAAACTCAGGTCTAAAACATACAATCAAACCATCAGAGGCGATGTCCTTGATGTGTAAAATGTTTGAGATTTTCTGCGGAAGGTCAGAATAAATATTAAATTGGATATTTTGTTTGCTTAGTAGATGAAGAAGCACACAAAATGAGATTTATAAAGGTTTCATAAAAAACAAAACCAGGCCCTTTTTACTGCATGCAGGCACAGGTTTTTGGCGGCAGATACAGCTGGTGTTTTAATCGACTGCGGTAGGATTGAAAGGAAGCACTGATAGAAGAAGGAAAATTGTAAACGAAACTGGAAAGTGCCCAAAGGAGGAATCCATTAACAAATGTTTGAAGAATATTAATCTTATAATGGCCTGAAATGTCATGGAGTATGAGCGTGTTTTTGTGTGATCTGTTTATTCTAATTTCAAAATGGTTTAAATCCTGCATTTGTACACAAATGCATCTCACATTAAAATTACTTTGCGGTTCTGTGTGTGTTCTGGCCAGCATAACTGGTGGGTGGAAAGAGCACTGAAAAATTACACTGGAAAAACTGGTACCGGGAGAGGAGATGGTTTAAAAGATTATTTATTACGTTAATAAGTACCAATATTTTGTGTTTTAGTCTGACTGTTATTTGTTTTACTTTAGACTATTTATATTCTTACTGGCTAATATGATAAAAATACTTAGTATTGTTATATTAAATTATAATGTATTATTATTGTTATTATTAATATTATTTGTAGTATTTCTAGAAGTAGTAGTAGTGGTAGTTGTTGTTCGACTAAAGAAGTTGTTGTACAACTAAAGAATGAAATACATCAAACCTGTCAAAACAATAATAAATCAAATACAAATTACATGCCTGTTATATAAGTTTTATAATTTATACATTATTTGCACATTGTTTCAAAAATGGAAATGAAATAATGTGACACGTGACCCGGTTTAAAAATGAATGTAAAGTATCAAAAGTATCATCTACAGAAAGAATACAGAATTAAAACAAATTAATAATAACAACGTCATCAGAGACACTTGGGAGTTCATCAGTGTGCATCAAGGATAACAAAAAAATAGATCCTTGTGGAACCCCACATGTCCACCTCCAACTCCATTCCATGTCTTTAATGTAACTTGACCTGCTGTCTGCTTTTAAAGCGGGCCTAATACCAGTTCATAGGGACAGTGTTTAGGGTTTGTTGTTGGGAAGTTAGCAAGTTGTTCCACCAATATAAAAACAACTCTACTCCTGAAGGTGCAAACACCTGCTCCACACCGAGGTGGAATCAGTGACATGACAGAAATGTTGGGGTTGGCATTTTGGTGTGGCTAATCAGCTTTACATTTACATTTACATTTACATTTATGGCATTTAGCTGACGCTCTTATCCAGAGCGACTTACATGGTTAATCACATTACAGGTGGGCCAGTGCAGTGTTAGGAGTCTTGCCCAAGGACTCTTATTGGTGTAGCACAGCATAGTCACCCAGACCAGGATTCGAACCCCAGTCTCCCACGTGTGGTGGTGGCTCCCTATTAGGTAGTGGTGTTATCTGCCAAGCTTTCATCTATCTGTTAGTCAGTCTGTAGGCTGATCTTTCTTTCAGGTTTTTTTATCTTTCAGTCCATTCATTCTAGTGTCCTTGTTTGCACTCTTATTACCAGTTACAGGTGTTATTGCTCTGCTTGTTTGTTTCAGGGTCATCATTATCCACCCCTCTGCAGCAATTTGTCTTTCTTAAAAAAAAAAACAGTTAATCTGTTTAAAAAAGGTCTTTCTGTTAATCTGTTGTTTTCTCTCTCTCTGTCTGTCTGTCTGTCTGTCTGTCTTCCTCTCTATTCTTGCTTGGTGTCTGAGGGCAATCTGGCAGATATTCTCATAATGACTTAATAGTGTGCTGGTATTCAAGAGGAGGGCAGCTGTTAGCCGATCAAGACAAAAGGACAGCCCTTACCGGCAGCTAGTGCTCAGCGCTCATTTCTCTCTCTCTTTAAATGAAGCCACGGGTCTGTTTCAGAGCCTTGTTGAGGCCGCGGGCTATAGGCTGCAGATGTCGGTGCATAATGAGCAGGATGACAGGCGTTATGTGGAAATGCGATTCTGCTAGCCAGGTGCATCTGTTTACACCTTGTAGCTGCCGACACCCCGCTGCCTGCTGTTGCTTACCTGCACAAAGTCACACTGCTCACCCGGAGATGGACTTTACACCTGAATACAATGCCAAAGGCACCAGAAGCAGGTTGCTGTGAAAGAATGTCACGAAAGTGAGTAATGTCTGGAATTCTTGCTGATCTGCCATGGCAACACTACCTGCTAATAAGACCTCCGTGGTGGCAAAGTGCATAAGCGATGTACTGGAGCGAATGCGGGTCTGTTGTTGAAAAGACTGTAATGGCTTATATACGGAAGAATAATGATTTCTGTAGTCCTGCATCGTGCAGCTGTCTGCCAGTGGTGCTGGCACTAACACAATGACTATGGAGGGCATCACTACTCACCGAATGTCTGCAGACATGGGTGTTGGGTCACTCTGCGCATGACGCGTAATTCGTCAATTCTTTCTCTCTGTGCTTTAATTAGGTCTTCCAGATCCTTCATGTCACTGGTGCGTGCCTCCACTGCCACCAAAAGCGAGTTATGGTAGTATCCATATGATCGCTATGGTATGCAATACATTGATAAGAAGTCTCGCTTCCAGGGGCCCTACAATACAACCCCTCGCCAATTCCTCCAACAACTACGAATTGCTTTCAGACTCCTCTGTGAAGCATATTTCTCTTGCAGAGGATGCTACCAACAGAACAGTCAGAATGGATAGGATGTGCAACAGAACGACTTTATATAGTCAGTCAGGTACAGCGATAAGGCCCGTCTGAAACTTTAGTCATTCACAAAGTCAAACTTACACACACAAGTTTTATTTCTGTCAGTTTGTTCTTTCTGGGTACAACTTTTTTTTTGCCTTCAAAAGTCTTAAAAAGTCAGGTGCTGTATATGCTGATTAAGTAAAGTATCAATAAAAAAAATATTTATAGATCACATTATTTAATGTTTGAAATCATAATGCAAAAAAGTAAGACAAGTAAAGTAAGACAAATTTTAAAGTACTCAACTTACTGAAAAACTCCCTACCTTAGAAACCTGGTGGCACAACCAAGGACTTTTATTTTGTCATGCTATTAAGAAAGAAAAGCCAGGTAGGACCTCTAGTAACCATTATGGTGAAATTCCAGGGTTTAAAGTGTCCAAAATGTTTAGAATGGTTTAGCTTAACATGTCAGACGGTTCCTGGAAAACCAGGAAAACCTTGTACCAACAATGTATGTTTACATATTTAAAAAAAATACACCTTTAAAGGATGTATAGATTGTGATGTGGTCGAAGTAGATTCTTGGTTAGTTAAAAATGCACTTTAAACGTCATATGTTACAATCTTTACATCAAATGGTGCAACTAGACCTGAACAGTTTCAATAAAATATGCTAAAATACTCAATACACTATTAAATATACCAACCCTTGATAACAACAACAGTATTCAAGATATACATTTCATATATATATATATATATATATATATATATATATATATATATATATAGAAATATATGCATATATAAAAATGCACAAGATGTCCTTTTTTTCATCGTTTTACCTTTTTTTGTCATCATACATTTTTCAAAAATGTAGTTGAAAAAAAATGTAGTTGACGATGATATCTGGTTTATGCATAGCCCCCAGTAAAAAAAAGTATTTGCCAGGCCACGTAATTAAACTAAATAAAATATTAATTAGACAAACCAGGTATTGGATTATACTGATAATTAATAGTGGGCTTCCTTAAGGAAACATTTGGCAGTGGGTGTATTGTATTAATTGCAGCTACTATTGCAGGCCTGTTTAATATGTTATTTAAAGACAACTATAAAATATTTCTGCATTGTTGAAGTTATAATATCTTTGTAGCTACTACTACTAGATGAATCTGTTTTATCTCACTCTATCTGTTGTTCCTGAACTCTGAAGTATTAAATTCAAGAAAGCTATTGAAGTAAAGGCTGCCTTGCTTTAAATCCATACAAATCACCTTGACGTGAAGAGAACTCAATACAGTGAAACATAAGCTCCAACTCAGCGCACAACACCTTTCTGATGCTGTGTAGCACTATGCCAGTGGGTAAATCACTGCTTGTGTGGATTAAATATAACCAGGACTGTACTTTCAGACAATGTATCACTGCGTAGGAAGAAAGAAAAATGATCGCTTCCAAATTACAAGGAGTGCTTATACTTGAGCACATGAGGCACTTTAAGCATTAGGACGATGGAAAATAGTCATATACAGGTTAATACCTACTATTTTTGGTAGATAAATCCACACAAATATCAGAAGTGGACATCAGGAAGGGAAAGAATAAATGAACAATGTCCTGGGGGAGGGGAGTACTTTAGTGCAGTAATGAATTACGTCCTTCTTTACAGTCCTCAACTGCTGGACCTCCACATTACGGCCGAGGCTCCACGTTTCGCCTGGCATTGCTTGAATAGATCAACTGCGTCCCTTCTTTCATGAAAGCTCAGCTCAAAGCAGTCTCAGAGATTCAAACGCATACGAGCCCTACGTCTTAGAGTAAATAGATTGCAAGTTTCCGTATGTACTACTCCTTTTTGCTCCAGGCAAAATACGATGCTCTCTCTCTTGCACACTCCCGGTTTCCCCAAGGACCACGGTCGACCTACTTAGGAAAGTCTTGTGCACCCTAAGCATGCTCTCAAGAATATTTACAGAGTGGTACCCAGATTCAGCATGATATGATTAAATAATGAAGCGAGGAATAATTAGCCTGTCACACAAGAAGTCTGCTGTGGAAGACCTTGGCAGGATGCTGTTGTATGCAGTAATGCTCTGAAGTGAGGGATTGTGGGATTTTCAGCAGATAAATGAGTTAATATTAAGGACAAAGGTCTCGTTTTACGTACGTGTGTGTTTGTGTACAGATTAGCGCGGTCATGGTGAATTGATTTAGCTTGATTACTCTTCCTTTTCTTTAATTAGTCGTTTAATTAGCATTGGCATATTTGCCTGATCATGTAAATTTACAATTCCCTTACTTTTCCCTCTTTTATGGTAATATGTAGAGCTAGACTAACACATTCATGTAGACCGGTACTGTGCAACAATATTGTTGGATGTGCTTGGAGAAACTAATTTTTCACCAATGCGTGCAGAAGAACTGCGTTATGTGCCTAGGTAATTTCCTTAGTCAGGTCCTCATGCTTATGTAATGTGTAGTGAGTTATATAATTATTGGTCTATTCTCAGAAGATGTCATGTGCAGTATTGAGCAATATCTCCCCACGCAGGCCTTCTCTTCAAAAGTAGATATGTGAATAGTTAATTAGGCTCAGTTCTTGCATTTATAGTAGTCTTAGTCTACATTTAAAGACATGCGTCTTCTGTTGTGAGTAATAATTGATTACATTAAAATCACGTATGAAGCTGACACTTGCCTCAAGATAATTTGCTACCCATTTTCAACATTGTGGGTGTCCTCTTAATACATTAAGACATCTTAATTAAGACATCTTAATAGGCTTAAGCTAATTAAAATTAAATGCTGATTGTGTGCTAAAACATGTAGAGAAAATCAATTACTTTGAAAAATCTGTGCATTATAATTATTATTTATTTATTTATTTATTTATTTTTTGCTAAAGAAATACCATGAAAATGGGTCCACTTACGATTAACACTTTTAATAATATGGCTGGATTAATTATTTGTTCTACAGCAACTGCAGCTTTTCTCCAGGACCAGTATTACCTTTTTTACATACATCCATATTACACAGTAATGCATTTTTGCTCTTATTCTAAATGCTGCCTATTTTATAATTTTCCAAAACAGTATAAAGGAACGTTTAAAGGTAAAAGGTAATTTTAATAGGGTATAATGTACTTTAAAATACAGAGGATTTTTTGTACAACCAAATGTAAATAAGTAAAAAATGTTTGGAGTATAATGGAATTTAAATAAGGTGTTATATCCCAAAACATTTTTTGGAGTTCAATTAATTTGCTATGTTTGGCCTTTCAATGTATGATCAAAAAAGTTAAAGGTTTGTGGATTACAGGTTAAAACAATAGTACAACTGAGCACCTTCTACCTTCCGTGTCCTACTGTACATTAAATTCATTCCGCTGTTTTCTTCTGTTTTCTAAGTGAATGAAAAATGCCCTCCTGCTAAATTCCGGTATACTGTACGCTGGGTTATAGGGATATTATGTGATTAGCATGTACAAAGCAAATCATCTGTCACATTTCTTAGTTATGCAGATATATGAAGCACACATTACCTGTGTGCCATATGGTATGGATATTATGGAGTAACCATATGGTCTTGTTTTCTTTTCCAGGTAATTCTCATGCTGACCAAGCTGTACGACTTCAACCTGGGGAGCGTTACTGAGAGCTCCTTATGGAGGTAAGAGCACAGAAGTGAACAGGCATGTTCTTCATAATGGGAAAGTGGATAAGGAGTGTTTAATTGTTTGATGCAGTTGGTTTTGTGGAGGATATTCATGCATTTTTTTTGTGAAGTTCGTTTGACAAAGGTTAGTTGCTATAAATGATAATAATAATAATAATAATAATACTTTATATTGCACCCCTCACAGAGTGAATGAATATACCCGAGCCCTGGTATGAAACTATAAGCATAAACATATACAAAAAGTGAAATCTGCAAAAAGACATAGTGCTTCACATTTTCTTTTACCAGCTCTTCCCTCTATTTAAAGGAAGGCTTGGAAAACGACCGATGGTGAGATATATTTCATGTTTTAGTTCGTAGGCATCCGCGCTACCAATTTAATTTTTTGAATCCTTTTTTTTGCATTACTGCTTTCAAATGATCCACTTCATATGGATCCTATTATGCTATTAGCGGTTTCAGGCTATTTATGCTCTCTCTCAACCACACTCATGCTCAGTGTACCTCACTGCAAATAGATCTACCTCTTTCAGCTCTATGACTTTTAAACAGAGACTATTGGGTGTTAATAGACTGATAAAGCCACATTACCCTGTTAATGGTGCGTCCATCATCCACTGGCCGCTCTCTCACTCCTTTCAACATGCTGCATATAGTCCACATGGCCCATCACCCGCCAAGGAGGTTATTTATGGCTTGTAGAGTAGAGAGCGGAGTGGAGGTTTGTGACCTTTCTATGTCAATGTGCTGTTATGAAACCAGCCTTTTCATTATAAACCTTAGAAACAGTTTAACCAAACCATACTAACATAGCTACAGATGAATTTAGTTCAGGCCTGTCAGTAACAGAGAGGATATACCAAACAGTACATAACAGTATTTGTTAGCTCCCTAGCATTGTTAGCTCACCCAGATCATCATAACAAGCTGTTGTGTTTCTAAAATGTAGGTAAGAAGCTCATGTGATCCTCTAACATGTTCCAAAGAGTCTTATTTAATCACTGTTGCTTTTCAAATATCTGAATTCATAACAAAAATGATTATCTTAACCTGAACGTTGTACACCTGACCTTCAATGGTCAGGATAACCATACATGCCTTAGTCAAACACACTTCAGATAGTTCAGATATCTGTATCTTCAACACCATCCCTACAGAAGACCAGCAACGGATGCTTGTAGTGTGGCATGGTCATTTCTGAGTTTGTGAACTTGACTAAGCGGGGGCTTAAAGACAGAGAGAGAGAGACGGACAGAGAGTAATCTCAGAATGGAGAACAGCCAATGAAGATGTGATGGCATGCCAACTTCCTGTAGCAGAATGGGATAAGCACCAGAAGCTCCCCACCACACACTTTGGTAAATTAATTTGTGATCCTCTGCGTAGCTGGCATCTAACTCATAGATGCAGAATTGATTGTTTACGCTGCATAGTAGTAATTCAATTAGTGGCCTTACATTAAATATTCTCCTAACAGAACGTTGATTAATCAAAGGCCAATATGAAGTTGAATTAGTTACCCTCCGTGTTAAGATGAGGAGGAAACGATAATTGGATTGTACTGGGTGGCATCCTGACACTGCTTAAAGCTGAATGTCCTTGACTTAATGAACTAAGCTTCAGTATAATATAGATATCTCAGATGACACAGAATGATGTATAGGCCTATAATGTGGATAAAATGAGCGATTTCTATACTGCACCTATACTGAGTCCTGTTCTGCAAAATTCTACCAACCAATCGTTTCTCTGAGCTCCAAAACAGCATGTATGTTATACTGTGTAACTAGCATAGTGCTTTATGATGTGCAGAAATGGCAAGTTGATGGTTGTCAAGAGTTTGTCCAAGCTAAAAGGTGTGGGGCTGGTTTCAAAGACTTGTATTGATCTAGTATTGGAGTAGACTGTGGTGCCAATGATGAGTCACCATCTAGTTAACTGACCCCTGGCCCAAAACTCACACTTAGCTCAAGTATGTGCTTACACATTTCTATAATGTTGTCATAAATGCAGAGCCAGTACCACAACCCTGTCCATCTGCAAGTAAAGGACTCAAATTAGTGAGCAGTATTGATGCTGCTATAGCACCAGAGCTGCTGGTATACACTCTCAGAAGGAAAGGGACTACTGTCCAGTAATGTCATTGGGGTGGGATCTTCTAGGGTACGTCTTTAGTACCTTTAGTTAGGGAGCATAATTGTACCATATCCCTTTTCCCTCAGAAGAAAAGAAAATCATATTTAAAGGACACAGTTGCATCTTAAAACTACTGTTGTATCTTTAAAGGGGCATTTACATCGTTTATAAGCAACTACATATCAATCCACTGGCTCTCCATGACTGTATGCCATCTCTGGTCTTCCCACAGACTACCTAGATTATTGAACTGCAAGTCTATTCTTTGCTGTTCTCAATCACATTTTAATTAAGCATCTTTTATTTTGAAATTTGTTTAGAAATAAATAAATATCACAAACAAGAAAGAGAGAGAGAGAGAGAAAGAGAGAGATGAGGAATAAAGACCAAGGCTAATATGAAATGATTTTCTTGAAAATGTTGTTTACACTGTGCTAGATTGGACACAGCTACATAACCCAGTGTATTGATGGTATTGCTGGTAAAATTATTTACCTAACTCATTTACAAAGAATAACAAGTCAATGGGAGAGCTGTGAGTAGGAGATGAGAGATGGAAAGTGGAATCTTCTCCAATACTCTCTTGAACTGCTCCGGAAAATACAGAGCAAAAAAGCCAGTGGGCCACCTGCTTTCCCGCTCACTTTAACAGGGCCTTGATAAATAAAATGCCTTTTACACTTTACTGTAAATCAGAAAGCCATTTCAAAGCTAAAGAAAAGACATCTTTTTGAGCCAGAAGGATGTGGTGAATTGACTTCGTATGACACAGTGCTTTGCTCAAGGCTTCTAACTGATTGGTCCTAGCTAGGAATGTGCATTTAGAGTAATTTGCCTTCTTTTCCACTGAACAGCCTATGATTCCACGTGCTGCAATGTGCTGTTACACTCTTCCTAACCCCCACACACACTTCAAAACATGTTTGGTTCCCGGCTGTCATCTCCAGCATTTAACCTGTTAGATTGAAGAATTGATTCTTACTGAATGTTGGATCAGTGTATAGCTCATTACATCACCCCACCAAACTGTTTTGTGGCCCTGAACATGGGTAGCGAACCATGTCGAGCTCATCCTTCAGATTGTAAGTGTTATGTGTTGAATCGTGCCTGTGTAGGAATGCTACTAGAACGATTAACCTCAGTGCTTATAATAGATCAGTGGAAAAGTAGCCTCTTGTATTTGACTATTTGACCCCCGTGACTAATTTGACAATGGTGTCGGTTCTGCCGTATCGGTGTGAGCCAGAATGCCAAGGCAGGTAGAACAAGTTGGTAGGCCTCATCCACTTTTTCAAGTTAGATTGGAGCAAGACGTTTTAGTGTGGTAACTTTTTATTGATTGTTTTAGCTCTCTGTGAGTTGTGTGAGGGTGGGCATAGCTGGCTGATGGGCAATAAGAAATGTATTATGTGATGATGTCACCTTGTAACAGAGAAAAGGTGGAAAAGAGCTGGAATCCCAAAAAGGCACCTCAGGCAGTTGAGAAACTGGTATATGTGGAGTAGAGTTTCTCTCTCTGGTGTGTACTTTGGGCTTTATGACTTTGCAGACCTTTTACATGCACAAAAAGCTACATAACACACTAACAAGGAAAAATATTATTGGCCCCTTTTAGCACATGTAGTGTTGGATTTTCCAGCCCTGGTTCAGTGTATATTTAGCTCAAGTATTTGTGGTCAACATGTAATAGCAATTCCCAGCCATGGGTTATTATAATTGCAGTAACTTAGTCATAATATCTGTGCAGTTGCACACATTACTTTGTGGATTTTATGTTGTTACCTGATATACCTGTGAAAAAAGACAGAACAAAGTTTGCAAAAGCGAACTAGAGACCACCGATTTCAGGTGGGCCACAGATCGGTTCTTTAGAACTGTCCCAAGTTCAAAAACAGCTTTTACACTTGACATTCTGCACTCACAGAGTAAGCGTAGTCTCTAGTGTAAAATGGCCATAAATGCATGTCCAGTTCATTCATTTATGTGCAATGTAGTTGATTTGCGAATCACCATGCCACCAAGGTCATCATGAGTCCCCATCACTTTATACATAACGATATGTCACATAGTAGTAAAGTACATGCAGTGGTAAGCAAGTCTGTTTGAGACAGAAATACACAGCCCAGTAAGAGTTTGATCATCTAACTGGTGCAGAATCACCTTCCATTATTTGTTAGTTACATCAGCCTCATAGGTTCAGTGTAAAACCAAAGAAGCAAACTTTGTACACTAAGCACATCCTGGCAGATTGACTACGTTCGAGGGAAAAGTGGAAATTTGATATATTAGATTGTTGACTGCACTGTCATTTTAAGAGCATCTGGGTGTGAGTGTTCTAAGGTTGAAACATTGTTTTGCGTCCTTAAAGTTCAGACAAGGTTAAGGCTCTAAATCCCAGCACTCAGAGCAGACACCATCTATCTAAGGTAGACATCATCTACCTACCAGCAGTGTGCCCTTGAGCAAAGCACTTAACACCCATGTGATCCAGTAAATGCTGAAGCTTGACTGACCGGGTGCATGAGTGTTAGTGTTAAAGTCAACCTGATTTTTAAAATAGCTTTACGTCAATGTCTTTGGACACATTCAGATGAAATGTCTGCTTTACACTAATCTGTGGTTGAAGTGTAATTTCTTTTAATCTTAATATAAAATTAATAAAAACATCCATTTGGTTGGGAGTGTCTAAACTTTTGACTGGTAGTGTATGTTGAAGTACAGCTGTACAAATAGTCCTTCAACAGCAAAATAAAAGCCCTCCAGATCTGGAAATCCTTCATTAGTATACACACAGCTAGACCCTCGCAGTAACCTTCATGGCATAGGTAGAACGATATTCAAAAACATGAAAAACTGCTATAGATTTCAGAACTGAAATGAATGCTTATTATGTCGAAAGCAATGGGTGACTAAATCTTATGAAACCAAAGACTGTCCTTGAGCGTCGTTCAATCCCATTCACTCAAAACGGCCTCCTTTTTTTGCCTCCTTTTTTTTTCTTCTTTTTTACCCTTTCCTTCAAATCCTGCCTGCCATTTCACGGGCTCGCGGAGAAAATGGCAGCGACATTACAGACGTCCGGCCGAACGGCATTAAATCATACGCCATTTGAGATAGGCTATGAGGAGCTGATCGATAGAAAGATGATGTAATTTTCCCATAGTCCAATGTGACCCCTGTGGCGATGTGGTGCTGCGGTCATGAATCACCTCCAGCCATCTGGGGCCGTGGAGAAAGTGCTGTATTTCATCAGCTCTGTAACCATTTCATTATAAATCTGGGCAGCGAAAGGACCCTCTGGAGTCAGGCTATTTATTGTTGAGCCTGGCAGGAGTTTCTGTTTTATGCTGATCTGAGAAGACTTTTATGATGTCTTGTCATGCTTAAAACGCAACTTAAAGGTAAGTTAGGGTGGTTTAAGATCAGCATAAATGTGGGTAAACCTCTAGCCAAAGCATTTCTGGCTTAGGTTTATTTCTTGAATGATGGGTGTCATAAGTTAAGAGCTGACAATGGGGACAAAGAGTTAGTGTGTGTGGTGATGTTGTGAGTGGATCAGACACGGCAGTGTTGCTGGAGTTATTAAACTCCTCAGTGTCACTGCTGGATTAAGAATAGTCCACCAACCATAGCTATCCAGCTAATAACATCCTGTGGGCAGTGTCCTGTGACCACTGATGGATGATAAGAGGATGACCAATTAACTGTGCTGTGCAAATTTATAAAGTGGACAATGAGTGTAGATACAAGGAGGTGTTTTTAATGAAGTGCTCAGTAAGTGTATATGATAATACAGCTTTGGAGGGTCCTATACCATATTTCCATATTTCAAGGTCTCATATCAGGCATTTTTGCTGTGTAAATGTTAAAGCAGATCACGTTAACAGCAGTTCCATTTGTTTACATGTATAATCACCCTGAATAATAGAATTAATTTTGGGAATCCTAAATAATGTGAATACTTATGTGCTTATTAGTCATGCTTTTTGTTTGTGAGTTGAATTTTAAAATTGAATTTTATTAGTTACATGCTGTATATTCTGGAATATTGTCCAAACTAAATGTTAGGAAAATATAGGAATGAATCTGTCTTGTGTCAGCCAGTAACAGATTTAACCCATTGTGCAGAATCTGATTCACTAATCGCTCAAAGCTGGTGTTAGCTTCTAATACGGATTTCTGTTCCATTTTAGCTCCGTACAGGCGTCTGAATGTAACCGCTGCAGCATTTCAAGTGGAAAAGGTCCAACAAATAAGCAGATCCAGCTTCATCGTGAATAAAAACTGACTGCAATGATGTGGAGGTGCCAACATCTAATATTTTATTCAGAATAGAACACAAATCACAGATCAAAAGTTTAAACTGAGAGAATGTATCATTTTAAGGGAAAAATATGTTGTTTCAAAATTTCATGGCGTCAACAAATCCCAAAAAAGTTGGGACAAGGCCATTTTTACCACTGTGTGGCATCCCCCCTTCTTCTTACAACACTCAACAGACGTCTGGGGACAGAGGAGGCCAGTGTCTCAAGTTTAGAAATAGGAATGCTCTCCCATTCATGTCTAATACAGGCCTCTAACTGTTCAATCGTCTTGGGCCTTCTTTGTCGCACCTTCCTCTATATGATGCGCCAAATGTTCTCTATAGGTGAAAGATCTGGACTGCAGGCTGGCCATTTCAGTACCCGGATCCTTCTCCTACGTAGCCATGATGTTGTGATTGCTGCAGAATGTGGTCTGGCATTATCTTGTTGAAAAATGCAGGATCTTCCCTGAAAGAGATGACGTCTAGATGGGAGCATATGTTGTTCTAGAACCTGAACATAGTTCTCTGCATTAATGGTGCCTTTCCAGACATGCAAGCTGCCCATGCCACAAGCACTCATACAACCCCATACCATCAGTGATGCAGGCTTCTGAACGGAGCGTTGATAACAACTTGGGTTGTCCTTGTCCTCTCTGGTCCGGATGACATGGCGTCCCAGTGTTCCATAAAGAACTTCAAATCAGAGAGACACTGACACTCTGAGAAGCTCTTTTTATATGCAATGTGTTAATTGGTCTTCCAGCTGTTCGTTATATGCTCAATTTCCTTTTTCCATCCACTTATTGCTACTTGTCCCAACTTTTTTGGGGATTTGTTGACGCCATGAAATTTTGAAACAACATATTTTTCCCTTAAAATGATACATTCTCTCAGTTTAAACTTTTGATCTGTGATTTGTGTTCTATTCTGAATAAAATATTAGATGTTGACACCTCCACATCTTCGCATTCAGTTTTTATTCACAATTTGTTTAGTGTCCCAACTTTTTTGGAATCCGGTTTGTAATATCTCTGCATGAGATTCAGTTAGAATCTGGAAACTTGGGCTATACCACTAGAGATGGGGGCTGCTCCTTTAACCCCTTAATTACCAAGGACATCCTGGATGTAGCATTTAGCATTTGTCTGAATGTCCTGATATGTACTAAGTTAATAAAAAGTAATGAGTTAATATACTTAATGAAACACATGAACCTTTTCACTTTTTATGTTGATGGCCAACTGCAGGTGATCTACAGATTCATACTTTTGATTTTCAACAGTACAGTAGTGAGGTTTAGAAAGCTTAGGTTTTAAGGTTTGAGTCAATGTTAGCATTAGGCTAAATAGTCTTCAACACACTTAACCTTGAATTCAGTTGCATTTCACAGATATTTACTTAAATGTTAAATACTGTTATAGGCTGACTGAGTTAAATGTCATAGACAGTTATAGACAGACTAAGCATCTACGAGAGCACCCGCACCCATGTGTGCCAGATATTGTTTTTGAATTTTGCGCTGGAAACCTTCAAGACAGACTGTTTCCTCTTTGGCCCAGAGAACACAACATCCATTGTTTCCGAAAAAAACGGTTTGAAAAGTGGACTTGTCAGGCCATAGCACATTTCCTCTTTCGTGCCAATCCATCTCAGATGAGCTCTAGCCCAGAGATTTCTGGATGTTGTTGATAAATGGCCATCGCTTTGTGTAATAGAGTCTTAACTTGAATTTGCAGATGCAGTGACAAACTGTGTTTACTGACCGGGGTTTTCATTATATTCATATCCATTACGGAAATGCATTGGGTTTTTAAAGCAGTGCCATCTGAGAAGTCGATGCTAGCAGGCATTCTTTTGGCCTTGCCCTTTAATGCGCAGAGATTTCTCTGGATTCTCAGAATATTTGAATAATGTTGAGGACTGTAGATGGTGAAATCCCCAGGATCCCTGCGATCCTCAACATGAAGAAACGTCATTGTTAACAAACTGCTGGACTGTTCACTCATGCAGTTATGTATAAGTCATGTCTAAGCGTTCCATGTATCCTCCTTTATAATAGCATCACTGTACCAGGCGTCCATCCCCTGGGCACCATGAGAGGCACTGAAAAGATGATGCCCGAACCCAGCGTGCTGAGAGGCATGAAAGAAAGCCACGACAAATGGTGGGAAGAGCTTTTCAAAAACCACAAAGGACTGCGGAAGGATGGCAATACTTGCAAGTGGTGTAAGGGCACCTGTGCCACAAGCCCTGTCTCCTGTTCCACAGCAAAGCCACTGTATTATGCCTGACGCGCGATCCCGGTGGTCAAGCTGCAGAGAAGCAAAGGTGTTGGAAGGGCGGAGCAGCAAATTCACTCCTTCCCTTCTCAGCTCAGGTGCACTAATGAGCCACCTGATGATTGCTTAGCTTCAGCTGCGTGGGCACCTTTAAAAGAAGCAGAGAGGGATGAGCACAGGAAAAAAATAAAAAAGATGCTGGAAACCTATGAGGACAGAGGATGAATAAGACTAGCTAGAAGCTGGTCCAAGTTCCAGCTTTGGGATTTTGGTTTGGTTTGTTTGTGTTTGTATGCGTAAAATAGAGAGAAGGTCTGCTGGGACACTCTCTCCTGCTTCCAGCATCTGTCCTCCTTGTGGGGCAGCACATGGGTTGCTACAAATACCTGTTACCTATTCACCTGTTCCAAAACAGGTGCTCTTGACTGTTCCACAAACTTTGCAGTCTTAGATTGGATTAGGTTCAACCTTGTCATTACACACAAGTACCGAATGAAAAGTGTAGCATGAAACCAGAATTGCAGGTGCAGGATGTACAGGATAGATCGACATCCAAGAGTTTCTGTTGGGTGTGGGATATTAAAGCAAACCTGTTCTGTATAAATAGATGTTAAATCCGCAGGAATATACTGCGGAATCACAAAGTCTGGTACAGACGATGTGCTTGCGCTGCGATTTTGCCATGCATACCAGGAAGTTCCTTAGACTGCTCCGTCCCACCCATTTTTGGTATGTGTTGCAGACCTCAGAAATATCTTCTTCCACTGTTTTTAATAGAATGCCAAGTCACTGCTTTCTTCTGTTTACTTTCTTTACCTTGGTTTTCTTTTTTTTTTTGTATAATAAATAGTGACAGGCCCACCTTTAATAAAAACACAAGCCTGAGATATACTCTGCTATCAGGACACTTTTCAGTTTTGCTGCTACATGTCTTGATTACTTGTGCAGTAGAAGCAACAGACGTTTTGATTAAGTCTGAGCTCAAGATTTTGAGACTCATCCATAAAATTAGACTCAGGCGAACCCTTGATTATTCCGCCTTCCCCAAAATAGATTTGAAGTGGCAGCTGAGAAAAAGTTGTTAAAACTTTCAGAAGTTTCAAATGCCAGTTCTCAACAGAACACAAATTTCACATTAGTACTTTGACCAGCCTCTGAATATTTCATAACATTCACCTCCACAACTACTGTGGAGTGTTCACTGCGTCCCGTATTTAAAATAAATAAATAAATAAATAAAAAAGTCAGTCCGCTTCAGCTTTCAAGCAACACAAACTGACAGGTGTCTCTTTCTTTTGAACCGCTTGGACCGCATGCAGGTAGTGAACACATGCCTGGATTTGACTTGCCGCATTGCACAATGACGGCCATTGGCCAAGAAAGTGAACCCTTGGGCCAATCAGTTGCATAACAGAAAAGGCATGAAGTGACCCTGTTTGTACTCCTTTTGAGTCCTTTTGAAATGGTGAACGTCTATCTACTTATCTGTGTATTTGTTTTATCTGTCTGTTTATCTTATCGATCTGTTGGTCTGTTAGGTCAGTTGATCGATCCCTGATTTTCCTGTCTAACCACTGTTCGGTCACTCTGCCTGTATGATCATTGTAGTTAATTAGGCCGAATAAACTCAGGTTTTCGTTCATTACCCATTATAATTCAGGTTTGTAGTCACAAAGGGTATAAAGATTGCGGAAATAAGATGCAACACACAGTGTTTTCAAACTCATCTATTTGTACCATCATAATACACTCATAAAATATCACCATAATGTCAGTGTCCACCCAAACAATACCTCTCTGAACAGTGTCGTAAAATATAAAGAGAAATATGTGCTTTGTTGTTGTTGTTGTTGTTGTTGTTGTTGTTGTTGTTGTTGTTCTTATCAAAACAGATTTAAAGTGGCAACTGAACACAAATTCAACAGTAGTACTTTAATCAGCTTCTTAATATTATTACTGTCATTATTATTTGTTTTATTAAATTATTAGTATTTTTGAGGTATTTTATCTTGATTGTGTTTGAACTACTTTTCATTTTTTTAAAATACACGAGCACAAAATCAATTGCACAAACTGTCATCAGCTGAAAAATCTCATGCATGCGTGTTTTGTATGCTTATCTAACAATGAAATCTGGATATATTGTAATTCCTGTAGCACAGGTGTGTGAGCCAGATTCAGCTCGTAGCGCAGACTGTGCTGGAGTCTGGAGGTTCAGTCTATGAAGTGTGTTTTCCAATCTTTTGTTTACAGTACTGTAGTTTGTTTACAGGTCAAATACCCCCTTTGGTTTATTAAATTTCCAGCTAAATTTCTATTGAGTATGAGTTTTTTTCATAGAAAACAATGGATTTCATACAAACTAGGTACAAGGTGAAAGACAGAAGTATTCACTTTCTCTATTTTGTGTTTAATGTGTCTTCCCACAAAGCTTCCATCCTTTTTGAAAGACATGCTTTCAGTTTTTTTTCCCACAAATCCAAAGTTAGTCCTAGAGGTTGGTTGTATTTTCTGCTCCCTATGATCCTAGACAGACTAGCCCCAGTAATAACAAACACAGCCATTGACTCTGAAGTCTGGATATTCTCATTCTTTTTGCAGTTGGATTATTTTTATATTTTATCTCCTCAGAAATATCTTGAAAATGATGAATAACTTGCAGCTAATAGCCATTTTTTTGTCAGAAATGATCCCATTGGCCATAAATGATCTGTTCTTTTTGTGAAAACTCTGTCCAAAGGGTATCATATCATCACCCATAATGCTATCAGAAAACACACAAATGTAATTCTTAGTGTACAGTACCAGTCTAGTCAAAGGTACATTTTTTGCGTTTTTTTGCTCAATATATATTAGAGATGGTGATGCTGCAGAAATGCAATATTGTGAGAGATAAAGAGTATATGTTGTATATCAGAATATGTATTGTTTCAGACATCTCATCAGTAGGAACTGTTAAGCATAAGCCTGTAGAGTCTTTAAGATAACCAACATCATCCATTGTTGTGGCCAAACTATTGACTAGTGCTGTAATTTAATAACAGGATTCTATTCCAAGTAAGTTTAAACTATTTTAAAGATCCATTTGTTGTAACCTGGTTTATAAGATGTTATGGGCTGCTGTGATTATCAAATGGTGTAAAAGCCTTTTTGATAAGTTTTTGATATGACAACAAGATAATAGAGCTGTCACTTAATTGCAGAAAAGTCTGTAGATAGACAATTTTTACGCCTTTCACAGCAGCAAACCTCTCGCAATTCCATAAAGCACAAAGGTAAAGGAACGTGCTGCTTATAAAGCCTCGACCTTAGCCAAGCGAGGTCAAACTCCGTCTCGAGATTGCCTTGCAATCTGTGTGCATGTTCGGTCATCCTGAGTTGTCTTTATGCGGCAGGAATTTAGAGAAACACTTTTCCCATCTGTTTTAGGAACGAAGAGGCCAACGTCTGGGTCACTCTCGCTATACCTGAATAATTGAACGTTTTATGAGAGCAGAGCGAAAGTTTCTGTTGCCAAAAAAAAAAGGAATTTTCAAGACGCGCTCAACCCATCTGCCCAGAGTGTGTCTGTAGGTTTAATTGGCTCATCCTGATTTCCAAACATGTGCCGCGGATTAAATATATCAGTGTACGTGGTAGGAAGACAATATCTAAGCCACATGACGTATAGCATACCTGATCTTTCCTCGCATATAATGCACGGATGGACTTTAATTGCAGCAACTAATTCACCAAGTCTTCATTGAGTCCTTTCATTACGTTTCAGGTCAACCGACTATGGAACCACTTACGAGAAGCTTAATGAAAAAGTAGGGGTGAAGACCATACTGAGTTACTTGTACGTCAGCCCAAACAACAAGAGAAAGGTAAGTCTTCCTTTTGGTTTATGGCTGCTCTGTGTACATGGCTTTTCAGATTAGATCTTTGTGTAGGTTTGTCTTACCGTTGCTGTCCTAGGAAAACCCTGCAACTCGCATCCCATTTTCCAATTCCTTTCAGGTTATTATTGTTGTTGTTGTAATTATATTAACACTAAGTAGTCTCAGTTATCAATAACCCAGCGACTTCAACAATAAGCCAGCCATAACAAAAGCATAACATAGTTATGATAAAAAATTATTCTTTTAACTTAAAACTCATTTAAACTGAGAAATCCATCAGCAGCGTAAATTCTGAACTTTAAATCAATTCAAATGAGATTTAAGTGTTTAGGTAGAGAAAGAAGAAGATATTTCGTAATGATTTGAATTTAATAGAAAATTATTATTGTGCATATAACATCCATTATGTGTTTGTCATTGCTTAACATATGGGTAGAAACAGACGGGTGGAAAAAAGTCAGAAGCACAGCCTTGAACCTGTGAATGCGGTGTCGATGGGCTGAAATTGCTGGTGGCCTCTGGTGCTAACAAAGATGTGCATTAAAAGCAGCTTAGGCTCAGAGCTCGGATGTGATTCTGTGTTCTTTAAAACCCGCCTCAGTGCAGCTTCAATGAGCCAAAATGAACCTTTGTGCTTGCTTAGGCCTTCTTGTTAAGCTAACGCTAGGTTCTAGTAATAGCATTCAACAGTGTGTGGCCACCTGAGCATGCTCTTTGAACCCGATGTCGCTCCTCTGGAGCATAAGGGCTGAGACAATGAGGGGAGAAGCAAGAAGTTCCTCTGTCAGCTCATTTACTTCCATAAGCTGGGCTTATGTATTTTCATAAGCATTGAAAAGCATTTACGAACATAAGTGGGCACTCTGGGGCATCTAAACATGAGCCTAAGGTCACCACGCCCCATGCCAAGCATGATTTAGAACACTGGGCTGCTGGAGTAGTGGAACTGCATTTTCTGGAGTAATAGAGCTCCATCCAGCACCTTTGGGATCTCACTAATGCTCCTGTGAGTGAATTCAATCAAATCCTCTCTGCAGTCTTCCAACATCTAGTGTAAAGAAGAGAAGAGGCTGTTACTGTAGCAAAGTGTGGGTTGGCCCTTTCCTTATCACTGGATATGCAGGTGGCCACAAACCTTTGGCAATGTAGTCTAGTCAATTATTTGTACTGTCAATACTTTATTATGTACAAGACATACCGAAGATTTAAATTGCGTAGTGTAGAATAAATGTAGCTGCTAGATTTACCTGCTTAGATTTGGTTCCGAACTTACTTCAGGGAGGCTTCAATAAGAATTGCTCATGGTTTAGCCCTTTTCCTAAGCTAGCTTTAGCCTCTGGTGCTAAGAACTGTATTAAATAAACATATCTTTAAACGTAGCTGCTAGGTTTACCTTAGATTTGACTCCGAACTTACTTCAGGGAGGCTTCAATAAGAATTGCTTGTGGTTTAGCCCTTTTCCTAAGCTAGCTTTAGCCTCTGCTGCTAAGAACTATATTAAATAAACATATCTTTAAACGTAGCTGCTAGGTTTACCTTAGATTTGTCTCCGAACTTACTTCAGGGAGGCTTCAATAAGAATTGCTTGTGGTTTAGCCCTTTTCCTAAGCTAGCTTTAGCCTCTGATGCTAAGAACTATATTAAATAAACATATCTTTAAACGTAGCTGCTAGGTTTACCTTAGATTTGGCTCCGAACTTACTTCAGGGAGGCTTCAATAAGAATTGCTCATGGTTTAGCCCTTTTCCTAAGCTAGCTTTAGCCTCTGGTGCTAAGAACTATATTAAATAAACATATCTTAAAACATAGCTGCTAGGTTTAACTTAGATTTGGCTCCGAACTTACTTCAGGGAGGCTTCAATAAGAATTGCTCATGGTTTAGCCCTTTTCCTAAGCTAGCTTTAGCCTCTGGTGCTAAGAACTATATTAAATAAACATATCTTTAAACGTAGCTGCTAGGTTTACCTTAGATTTGTCTCCGAACTTACTTCAGGGAGGCTTCAATAAGAATAGCTTGTGGTTTAGCCCTTTTCTTAATCTAGTTTTAGCCTCTGGTGCTAAGAACGATATTTAATTAAACATATCTTTAAATGTAGCTGCTAGGTTTAGCTTCCTAGATTTGGCTCTTAGTTCAGTGAGGCTGCAATGGCTGTATAATACATGCATACGTAAGAAGGGTACTTGAATCTATATTTGGCTGCTATTGCACAGTTCCTCCATTTGCGCTAATACTGCTTACTGTACATATGTTCAGCTTCTATACCTTGTAGTGTTATATACTCTAGCATATATTAATAATATATTAATATAATATTTATATAGACACATATAATTTTCCTCTCTCTAGTCTTTTCTGTCTTATTTAGTATGTAGTATTTAAGTTGTAATTGCTAGTACAGTTGTAGTCTGGAAAGTGGTGCAGAGTAAGAATTTCATTGTACAGTGCAACTGCTTGTTCCTCTGTGCATATGACAATGAACGCTTGAATCTTGAATCAGAATTGCTCATGGTTTAGCCTTCTTCCTAAGCTAGCTTTAGCCTCTGGTGCTAAGAAAGATATCTATTTAAACTTAGTTTAAACAGCCCCAACACCCTGTTACTTATTCTGACCCTGATACCAGACCAACCTTTTATTGTGAAGCTAATATAACATGACTATTAAAGTTTATCAGCAATGCCTTTGGGAATAGAATTTATTCTCAGCCTCAGTATGTAGAGGATAATTTATTTTCTTGTAGCATTTATTACCCAACTCACAAACTTTTTAGACCTTATCCAATCAGTACAACTCAACATTCAGCCACTTTACAACTTTGCAGGGCTGTAAAATAGCACATATGAAGCTACTGCAGTCAGGAATATGGACCTTCTGCCAAACAGTTAGTTTACACCCACTAAAACACAGATGACGCTCAAACATATTAACAAGGGAAAAAAGCCCGGAATCTTCGTTTAGAGATTTAGTAGCATTCAAAGCGAAACACATGTGCTTCATTAATATTGATAAGCCTATAGTTTCTCCTCTCGGAAGGGCTGCTGAGTTATGAACGGTATGAAAAGAGACTCGTAAATTTGCAGTGTTTTAATCAAAGGCGAGACAAGAGAGTTCATATTTACAGCCAGGGTCCCCGCAGACCTCTCAGAGTGACAGCGCAGGCCATTAGTCTCACTCCTCCCTCTTCTCCGGCTTTCCTCGCATTACTCCTCCAAGCCTTTCCCTCAATCAGGATGGGCTCGTTTTCTCCTCGTTAATTACAGCGCCGTAATGAAGACAGAATGCGTCCCTGCTACTCGCTGTGGGACCCATGCGGAATGCATGCTCATAAAGCTGCCACTCCGGAGCATGGAAGTGTGGCAGTTTACTTAATAAAAACGAGTCCCGTTTCCTCAAGATGGTGCTCCGATGATCATCACTGTTTATGTGGTTTCTGCAATTACAGTACCAGTCGAAACTTTGGAGACTCATAGAACGTTTGTTCTTTGATTTGTTAACTCGTCTACACGTTCTAGACCCAGAGCAAAAACAACATGGCTGTTAAATAGCACATATGAGGCCACTAGAATCAGAAATATGGACCATCTGCCAAACAAAACTATTTTAAACCCACTTTGTCCTACAACACAGATGATTGTCTCAAACACATTAACAAGCTCAGACATTCTTCCAATGGACGTTTAACAAGGCACGCACAGTAATTAGGATGGAGTAATGATTGTGGTTCACTTTCAGTCTGAAATTCCAACAAAGTTGTGAATGGATTGGGATGCTAATTAAATAATGTATACAGCTCAATAATACATACAAAATTAATACGCAGGAATCACTATTCACTGGTGCTCTGTGACATTTGCGATTTCACACCAGTTTCAACCAAAAACCTTTTGAATTTTCCAGTTATTAAGTGAGGATGAAGGTAAAATAACCCTTTTATTTTCACTAAGCAACTCATGTACAGTGAGGAAAATAAGTATTTGAACACCCTGCGACTTTGCAAGTTCTCCCACTTAGAAATCATAGAGGGGTCTGAAATTTTCATCTTAGGTGCATGTCCACTGTGAGAGACATAATCTAAAAAAAAAATCTGGAAATCACTATGTATGTAATAATTTATTTGTGTATTACTGCTGCAAATAGGTATTTGAACACCTGCCAATCAGCAAAAATTCTGACCCTCAAAGACCTGTTAGTCGGCCTCTAAAAACTCCACCTCCACTCCACTTATTATTCTAAATTAGAAGCACCTGTGTGAGGTCATTAGCTGCATAAAGACACCTGTCCACCCCACACAATAAGAGTAGTAAGACTCCAACTACTAACATGGCTAAGAGAAAAGAGCTGTCCAAAGACACCAGAGACTAAATTGTTGAACTCCACAAGGCTGGAAAGGGCTACGGGGCAATTGCCAAGCAGCTTGGTGGAAAAAGATCAACTGTTGGAGCAATTATTAGAAAAAGGAAGAAGCTAAACATGACTGTCAGTCTCCCTCAGACTGGGGCTCCATGCAAGATCTTACCTCGTGGCGTATCAATGATCCTAAGAAAGGTGAGGAATCAGCCCAGAACTACACGGGAGGAGCTGGTCAATGACCTGAAGAGAGCTGGCACCACTGTTTCCAAGGTTACTGTGGGTAATACACTAAGACGTCATAGTTTAAAGTCATGCATGGCACGGAAAGTTCCCCTGCTTAAATCAGGACATGTCCAGGCCCATCTTGAATTTGCCCATGACCATTTGGATGATCCAGAGGAGTCATGGGAGAAAGTTCTGTGGTCAGATGGTCTTAATTCCACTCACCGTGTTTGGAGGAGGAAGAATGATGAGTACCATCCCAAAAACACCACCCCTACTGTGAAGCATGGGGGTGGAAGCATCATGCTGTGGGGGTGTTTTTCTGCACATGGGACAGGACGACTGCACTGTATTAAGGAGAGGATGGGGCCATGTATTGCAAGATTTTGGGGAACAACCTTCTTCCCTCAGTTAGAGCATTAAAGATGGGTCGTGGCTGGGTCTTCCAACATGACAATGACCCAAAGCACACAGCCAGGATAACCAAGGAGTGGCTCCGTAAGAAGCATATCAAGGTTCTGGAGTGGCCTAGCCAGTCTCCAGACCTAAACCCTATAGAAAATCTTTGGAGGGAGCTCCAACTATGTTTCTCAGCGATAGCCCAGAAACCTGGCTGATCTGGAGAAGATCTGGGCCAAAATCCCTGCTGCAGTGTGTGCAAACCTAGTGAAAAACTATGGGACCTCTGTAATTGCAAACAAAGGCTACTGTACCAAATATTAACATTGATTTTCACAGGTGTTCAAATACTTATTTGCAGCAGTAACACACAAATAAATTATTAAAAAATCATACATAGTGATTTCCGGATTTTTTTTTTAGATTATGTCTCTCACAGTGGACATGCACCTAAGATGAAAATTTCAGACCCCTCTATGATTTCTTAGTAGGAGAACCTGCAAAGTCGCAGGGTGTTCAAATACTTATTTTCCTCACTGTATATATTCAGTTCATAGTGGTGATTTGGTGACTAAAAGGTATTTACGAAGCAAAGGCTTTGCATTAAAGTTTATTTAGAAAGTATATCAAAAGGACTGCGATATACAGCATCATGCAACCCAACATTCAACAGCCAGTGGCTCGAAACATGCCAACAAGCATATACTCTAAGGAAAGCGATTAATTATTTTACTGAAATAATGTGTATTGTATCATATTTATGCTATAAAAAGAAATAAGCCACTTATGGGTGTTCATTACCGGGATTTTATGATGGGCATGGGGGCTTTAAGAACACCCTTCCCTGTGATAAAATCATAGTAACGCACGCCCTCAAGTGGCTCACTCCTCATTTAGAAACAAGACTCGCTACTGTTAGTCTTAAAGGGGAATACCCCTGCTTAATAAATGGTTGAGATATAAGCTAAAGCTATCAGATTGGTTTAATGTGAAATGCTCAGTTCTAAAGAAACATGCTGAGTCAGAATTGTTTGCAGTGTTGCTAATAGACACTGGATGTCTGAGGTGTTTAATGCGTGCCCCCTTATGGTCTGCTATTATATGAAGTGGTTGTGAATATATTGCACTGTTTTACAATTTACTGTTAATGTCCACTTATTGCAGAGGTGCAGAGTGTTACACACTCATCATCAGAAACGTAGTTGCAAAAAACAGTTAGGGAATCAACCCACATGAATGAAACTTGCTGGGTAGGCTGGCCTTTTAAGGCATGCGAATTATGAAGTTTCATGTGACATAAGCAAGGATGGACTTTATCGCTGTACCTGACTCACCCAACAGCTGAGACTGCAGGCATTCAGAGAGCAGTGATGCCCATCATGAGTCATCCTCTTAGTGCCAGCACTATTGGCAGACTGCTGCAAAAGACCATTACGATGACTACCCTTACCACACCAACATCGCCAAAGATGATGCAATGGAGTCATGCCAGACTGTCATGGAGTCAAGGAGTGACTTCAGTGATGAGTCCCACTTTTGTCTTGATGGAGACGACCAACAAATCTGTGTGTGGAGATAATGTGGTGCCAAGATGAACAATTTGTTGTCATGTGTCACACATCCAGAAGGACTGGTGTCACTCCACCTCCACCCCCACCACAAAATCTGCAGAAACTGTGTAAATGTTCAAACTGTATGGGATGGATTATCACAGGATACCATTAGGAAGCTCTACCACTCCATGCTAAGACGTCTGGCATGTTGCATTAGCAAACGTGGCGGTCCGACACCATACTGAGACACTACTTCTGTATGTGTAGCTCAATAAATGTTGCCCATATCAGTCTAAACTTATCATCCTTTATTGTTGCTGGTTACCTTTATCTTCCTTCCCAACAGCACCGCACTCAGACTCTTTCTTCTGGATTCAGCTGTTCTTTTGATGATGAGTGTATGTTAATCCTCATAGAACTTTTAATTAGTTGTATTTATACAGAATTTACCTGTATTTTACCATTATCAACATGCAGAATGGTCAATTTGGATAATATATAAAATGTCTTTAGATATGTTGTATACATGTGACCCCTGGTTCCCATCATAACGGAATCAGTGGTTAGTAAGTAAGTAACAATATAACATTAAGCCACTCGCAATGACTCAGTTTACATCTCGACCACTGAATTATCCAGACATTCTAAAGGGGAAAAAGAGTCATCGTTTGTACTGGTACTCTCTTCCTGTAGCTGCATTGATGAGTACTGCAGCGTATGTGCTAAGTAAACATTGTGGAACCATGTGATTTTCTTTTCCCCAGCAATCGTAATTGAACTTTGCCTGAGAAGGTTCATTTTCTCATATACATACACAAAATACTCTCCACAAGAGTCTCGCAATAGCCAAGCCAATTCCATTGTAAGGTACATGCATGACTGCCAAAATCACTATGACAGGGTGCTTCTTGAACTTGAAAGCACAGATAGGATTAAAAAATGCAGGAAGACTTTGAAATGACCCCGAGGCCAGCGAAACATGTGAGAGATGCAGCACTTTTCCATTTCCCGCACTCGCTTCCCTCATTTATGGCCCTGTAAGTAGAGAACTCCATTTTCTATTCATTACGTATAGCTCCGTAATGAAGATGGAACGCGCGTCTGCTACTCATCCCTCGCGCAGCTTCTCGGTGATCTCACCAAGCTTTGCCTGGAGCTATATGATAATTAAGGCCTGTATTGTCACTGAGCTCGGCTCCTCATGGGTCTGTGTAAAAGACACGGATGATTCTTTTCCCTCTTTCTTTTTTGCTGTGTGAACATGAATGGAGAGCCAGGTTTTAAAGCAGGGTCTTTTTCAAAGTTACAACATGCAACAATAAGGTGTTATGCGGGGTTGTGCCGCCGACTCTTTCATTCTCTGGTACATTTTGCCGTAAAAGCAACATGGAGTACAAGTGAGAGCCTAGTGCTTTAATTGGAGCTGCAGGGTTTTTATCTGAACTTGATTATGAACATGCTGCTCAGTTTTGAAACCGAACCAGAATGTATTCCTGCTAAATTCTGTCCAAACAGAACCCACTCTTGTACAGTAGATAAAGATTAATAAATCACTCAAGCCTTCACATACATGCACTGTAATAACCTCAGTTTATTGCAGCTCTATCCTAACAGTAATTAACAGTAAGCTAGCAACAGTATATGGCATCTCCTGTGCTACTGTGATGTAGCTGTGTTTTGCTGCATGCTTACACTAATAGACTGTAGATAAAATAGGGTAATTGCCTATATATGCAATGCAGCTCAGGAGCCAGGTTGCAGTAGTTTACAGTATATATTTATGAAACATATAAAACATACATATGAAATTACATGGTGCTTGCCAATAGTTTTATACTCAGTTTAATACTCATTTGGTGTCTTATCTGGGCCTGCATGATGTATTGTTTCAGCATCGTCATTACAATGGGCACATGCACAATATTCATATTGCAGGATGTGCAATAGTAAGGCATATCAGATCAAACGCATCACGCCTCAACTTTTTCCCATACAAAGGGAATTCGGCACAACGTCAGCAGAGCTAATTTTTTTTTTTTAACAAACAGCCACACGTTCAGCTCTGTTTCCTCGTTATTCACCACCAACACTGATGGGTTTTCATTGGCATTAAACCAGGAAATATATTTAAGGGGGCATGGCAAAGATAGATTGCGTCTAGGAATTTTTTTAAGCTACAGTTAGGGAGGAACAAAACAGTGATACAAAAGACTTTTTTAATGTAGATAAATAGTTACAGTGAAGTAAGCTGTCTGTCACTGCATAAAACAATATGAACAGATGAATAAAACCAAAGTTAAGTCACTCCTGCCTAAAAGTAGAACAGCATTTAGACTTTTTTTACTTTATTTTCACCCCAGTAATTCTAGGAACATTATCATTTCTTTTCAAATAGATATATTCAAGCCATCTGGTGGAAAATATATATATATATAATACTGCACAAGTATTATCTGTTTTATTGTGGCAACTTGTTATTACAGAAATTTTGAATCTTTTTGAATCTTTTTTGGTGTTGAACCTTGTATTTTGGTGTTCTGCAAGCTTTAAATAGGGTTCATGAGTGTGGCCTTGCACAATTCTATCTGAACCTAAACTCCTAACCACCATTGGCCTTGATATGCATAAATCAAAGGAGAGCTCTAACTGCCAATATTGTTGCATCATCATCTTACAAGTTGCTGCATTGACTGAGTGACTGGGGTGAAAGGGCCCCCTCCAGAGACAGCAAGGCTCTTATGCTGCTATGCACAGACTCCTGTCCACAGATGGCTGTGGCATCACTGGAGATTAAAAACTGTTAAAGTCTTAGAAATAGAGAGGAAGAATAAAATAAAGGGGGAAAATTACATCTATTGAAGGTGTGTGATGGATTATGAGAAACCTAAATGTGAAATCTGAGCTCGACGAATGTATGAGAACACAGCCAACCCCTCTGTGAAAAGTTTGGCTTTGCTGAGAAATACTTCTAGTTTGGTTGTGCCATGTGCCATCTGTGGTAGTTGGAAAGGTAGCAGGATTTTCGATGAAAACGCAGATTGCTGATTCAACATTTAGTGTCATTTTGTATCATGTTACTTTTTATGTCATAATTGAACTTTTTTACATTCATTATGTGACTTGTCATGCATATAATTAAAACAAACTAACAAGAAACAGTTTTCGAGATAAAAGCTTTCATGCTAAGGCTGTGGTGCAATGGGAAATGGGATAGCTAATAGACTAGGACTCACAGAAAACCTAGGAATCTAGGTAAACCTATAAATGACTCTGATATTAGCTTCAGATGCCAGTGTTTAAGCTACAACTGGCCTCAAATGAGATTATGCAAAAGCATTAGCTTGGCATTAACAACACTACAAGTTCCCCTAGGGATGCTAGCGGAGATTAGCACTATGTTAGCAGCTAATCAGACAATGCAAGGCTGCTTACAAAGCAGATTACAAAGGTTTTTGCATAAAACATCGTTATGCAACGACATACACAACTGGCTTATCTTTACAGTTTCAATGACTGTGCTATCCAAAGCTTCATTTCACATCCAGGTGCATCCATAGCAGCACCAAAGTTACTGTCTTACAGTTAAAAGCTTTCATACTGAGGCTGTGGTGCAATGGGGGCTTTGATTTGGAAGAGAATGGATCTAAATAAAAGGGGAAACTGTGCTAAAAAATAAATTAAAAAACAAGAACAGCTGAACGTTATTTTTTTTCCTGGAGGCAATGACACTTATAAAGACTTGTGTCTTGACTGAAGGTTTTCAGTAAATTACTGTACGCTACAGCAGTATAGCCTTCAGCAGGATAGAAGCATTTTTGACATGTTGAGCAAACAAATCACTAGGCACTAATGTCAGTGTCTTTTGTAAATTTACGCTCTCTGTTTCTCTGTAGCATCACAGCATGTAAGCCTTATCACAGAGGAGCTCACGCTCAGGCATTAGGAGAAGTTCTCCTTGCTAAATAGGGAGGCGTTAAAGTAACTCAGCTGTTCTGGCCTCACTAGAACAGGTCAACAGGTAGCTAATAGACTAGCTCGATTGTCCTTTCTGTCACATTAAACCTATGCATATAAAAAAGAATCTGTTATCTGATATTAGTTTCAGATGCCAGTCTTTAACCTACAATTGACTCCATGAGATTATATAAAAGCATTAGCTTGGCGCTAATAACCCTACAAATTCCCCTAGGGATGCTAGCAGAGATTAGCACTAGTCTAACAGCTATTCAGACAATGCAAGGCTGCTTATAAAACAGATTACAAAGGTTTTTGCATTAAATACCATTATGCTATGACATACACAACTTGTAGATCTTCGCGGTTTCAACAACAGTAAACAGTTCCAAGGAGCTCATGAAATAACTGTGCTATCCATCGGTCAATCCAACTGGGCTATCCCAGCAGAAGCTATGGACTTTTTAGCAACCCAAAGGGTTAAGCACATACAGTATGATCTCATGCATAAGAATCTACCTAAGTTACTGCACCCGCAAAAAAGAGAGGTTGGAAATATATGAATTTAATAGAAATGTCAGCTAATGATGATAAATGATTTGAAGGCCAGTCCTAGCTAGCTGACATGAGGTAAACAGAAAGTTGTCTCCTGATGTGGGTGGATCTGATTGGCATACGTGTCATCCTGTCCAAGTGATGGGTTATTGTCACAAACATGTCATATTATATTCAGATCTAATGGAAGTGAGGTGTGAGTCCGTCAACTTGCAACCAGAGTGCAGCTCGAGTTGCCTTCTCTATGACATTCTTCGTTCTTTTTATATCATAAAAGTGTCTTAAATGCCCAGCCCCCTGTGTTGTATCAGATCTCCATGCTCCATGTCTTTTTCATAAGGCTCATCAACTTGCGAAGTTCGAAATGACTGAGCGATGTACGGCAGATAGCCGATTTTCTCTTTCAATCTGACGGGCCATAAAGGTTACTCATGCTGAGAACAGTAAGAACATGGCAAAGCGGTCCCTTAGGCGCTACTTCCCGTGATGGCACTCATAGATTTACACAAGATGTATATACAAGATTGGCCCTGGAGCCTTGATGGCAAAATTAGGTACTAAAACTGAAAATTAAAAATGAAATTAGATTGAGATTAACAGCATTACGAGCCTCTGTTCGTTCTATTGCCGATTTAAGGAGTAATAAACATGTTTGTATTGCCTTGTAAAATTATGTCTTCCATGATGCTGTCTTTTTATAACCCTATTCATTTTTTTATGTCTTTGTGCTTGTACTGTGTGTGTGTGTGTGTGTGTGTGTGTGTGTGTGTGTGTGTGTGTGTGTGTGTGTAAGAATGTATCATCGTTCAACACCTTTGGCGAGTGTTTTGTAGAATTAACAAGTGGGTGGAACGATACATGAGTACTGGATCTTGATCCAGTTTCATGTTCCAAGTCTTGCACTCATGTCTTCCACTCATGTCCTGCTTTGCATCCTCTAAACAATTGCTCATTTAAAAAGAACAAATGCCATATTAAACACCCACTGAATCCCACTCAAACTGAAACACAAAGCACCTTCGGGACTTTAAGACGTATGGTGACCTCACATTGAGCACCAACATGACTCTGGATTGCAATCTGTTCATCTCTATGTAAAAGAGACATAATTGGATTGGAGCATACATGCCTACTCATAGAAATATTTTCCTTAGGTTAACATGTTACACTAACAGTCATCAAACTATGAAATCACATATAGATACTGTAGAAACTGATAAAGACACTGCTGTTTAACCAATGCTATCAGTTGCTTAATGTTCATTTAATGTTATATTATTTGTGGGGTGGATTTACCCCCTTAATTGACCCCCTTGAGTAGCAGTTTTTAAAAGTACACATCAGTGCATGATAGTCTATAATCTTCGCCATATTAGGATTCTAAACAATGAAAACACTGCTACAAAACGAATGGTGTTCAGAAGGACAGTTTAAGAGGATGTTCGCACATCTACAGTCAGATTGAAGATCAGGGAAGACATTTACAAAGAGGAAATGTGATGCTCCGAGGTGTAAATAAATCACTGAGAAAGAGATTAGAAGTCTAAATTTCTGGACTATATCTATGACATATAAAAAGGGACAGTTGCAGTTTTATGTATGCTGACCATGGTAGATGGTAGACAACGGTGAAGGCTGTCTGATAAAATTGGACAACTTTGTAAATCTTAACATTTTTAGAAACAAAGCTGCAAACTGAAAAGCGTCTTAAGAGTCCCTAAATCTAGCGGCCTAAAATAGGGATGAGGCAGGGATATGTTTATCATAAAAGGTTTGATGGATGTATGAGCCAATAATTTATATATATATTACAGATATATAAACTCTAAACACACCCTTGGACTAGCACCATATCTGGAGAGACAGAGATGGCAGCTATCAACATATGCCATATGTCATGGATTGCCTATTTGTAGATCACATGGCAGCTACATTTAAATAGATTGTGTGGCATTACAAATTTAGAGCACAAGTACCTACTCAGGTACATTGAGCCAAAACTAGCCCCAGTTTTAGCATTTATATATATATAAATTTATATTTAAATTTATAAATTTATATATATATATAAATGTAAAAAACGCAAATGAAAACTGAAGTGATCAGTATAAATACAGGTGTGTGTGTCTGGTTGAAGTAGTGAAAGAGAGACAGAGGGTGCTATGTGTATGTGTACATACATGGTGCCAAAATCCTGAACCAGTTCTGATGCATGGTTTTTGCAGTAGCTGTCTGAAAACAAGCTAGTAACACTATGATCTTTCAAAACTTGTCAGACAACAAATTCTTGCAAATCCTTCATGGAACCAGGTTCCAAGTGTTTCCAAGATTTCACAGCTGGTAAATAGTATATCAATAAGGCATATCTTAATTTAGCCCATGGAGGAAGGAGTGAGATAGCTCAGTACCTTTGTAATAAATCCTATAAAACAGAAACGGTACTGCTTCTGACTGGCAGGTTGTAAAAGTGTTGTTCGTTGGCTCTTCTTACCCTATAGGAGCACTCTGTAGTTCTACAGTTACAAACTGTCATCCATCTGTGTCTATGCATACTTTATCACCCTTTCACCCTGCTCTTCAGTGGTCAGGACCCCCACAGGACCACCACAGAGCAGCTATAATTTGGGCGGTGGATTCTGAGCACTGCAGTGACACCTCCGTACAATGGACTGACAACCGAACTGACCTTAAGAAGATCCCCATTTTGCCTCATGGAGACAATGAACTCAGAATGTGAGCCGAGAAAGCATTCGCTAGCACTGTGATGGAAGTGCGCAGGCCAAGCTAGAGGAGAGAAAAAATAAAACAAAGCTGAACATCTGTTAGCCTCTAGGCACAATCTCGAAATGCCTGCAAAGAGGGGAGAGACAGAGAGAGAGAGAGAGAGAGAGAGAGAGAGAGATTGTCCTGACAATTTTCATTTGTAGTCTATCGCCTAGTCACTCTGTGGTTAACATCAAACACTTTGTCCAGACAAAAAATATAATATAAAACATTACTTAAAGACTTCAGCCATTAATTACACCTCAAAATATATTAACGGGGGTAATAATATTTGGTCGTCTTGCATCCATTAACAACTAACAATGTTCACATTAGGACTGAACAATAAATCCATAGCATATTAATATTGTGATATGAGAATGTTCACCATTCATGATTTCACATCCATGGAGACCCTCTGTGTTTTCTATTTTGTGATATTGATTCAAGTCATTTGATTTTAGGGATAGAGATAGTTTGCAAACATTATGGTTGGCTATACTTAGCGGGTAACATGAATCTGGTCACCGATGAAAGCAATAAACCCAAATACCAAAGACATAGTAAAACAAGACCTAGTGAGGTTTAGTTGTTAGGGGCTGCAGTTGTAGTTGTTAATTCTCAGTGCAGTCTCCAGCTTGCTACTCTGTGTGCACTCGTTCAATCTCAGCAATAAATGTAACAGAGCGTGCTAGTAATCTAGAACAGTAAAAAGCATATTTGGATTCCACCTGGAATTACAGCTGATTGGTGTCACAATTTACACAGTTAGGAAGGCATGCCTGACTGCGGTGTTTTTATCCGAAGGGTCTGCTGAGCAAAGCTGGCAACTGAGTGCTACTGGTGACCAACTATCATTTGGCCTGATAAACTTGGGTTTTCCCACAGCAGTGCTAGTTTCCATTACAGGGACAGTTTCTTTACCCATCTAGTTTGCAGTTTTGAACAATAGTAACACCTTACATGAAGTGTTGCCTGACTAATATGAAGTATTGCATTAGTTAACAAAAGTAATTAGTAGTACATTATCAATGGTTACAGTGCTTAACTAGTCTTAAGTATACAGATAACAAATAACTACAAGTAAACAAATAACTACACGGCTGCATGTTACGTAAGCTGTTACATGCTTATGTAACATTAGTTAACCTTTATTAATGTACTACTCCATCTTAACTAATGCATTACTTTGTTATTTAGACAGCACTTAATGAAATGTGTTACCAATCATCCTAGTTACCAAAGTCAAGACATGTACTCACACATATTACTCAAATAATAGTACTGGCCCCAGAATACCCCTGCACTAAACATCTGAGTGTTTCACCGCTATGAATACTCCCAATGGACTAATAAACTCTACCTGTGTTGGGTTATTAGTTACTAGTGTGTTAATGCTTCGTGGAAAAATAGCAAAAGTACATTAATATAACCCCCTTTCCAATTCTGATATCACCGCATGCCTAGGTACCATACTTTATACTGTATTATTGTGGGCTACTGTAGTTTGAGGATATAGTTACTTCTCGATTTCTAATTTCAAATATCAAGTGTGACCTGTTGTCTTGTTTAATTACACTCACAATAAGGGCTCACAATGTGTTCATGCTCAATACCCACATCACAGGACGGGCCAGGCTTACCGACACAAATTAAATAAATCATGTCATGCTACAACTATTTTACTGCTTTATACAAATAAAAAAAACTTGGACTCTGGTTTAAGTCTTCTTGGATACACAAAGAAGAGTAGCCACAGCGCTGCTAGTGTGTTTGGTGCACTAAAACCGATTACAGAGCATTAAAGTTCAAGAAAACACACTAACAAGAGTGTTAAAAAGTAATTTCTCAGCTTATTATTGCTATTATTTTTATTAATTTAACCCCAATCATTTTACAGTAAACAATGTTTTTAAATAATGCTGTTAGAGTAATCTAGTTTCAAAAAATCCAGATTTTATTTTCAGTTGTTTCCAGTGTTGTGCAGACCTGCTTACAGTTGTATCACAATATAGCATTTGATAAAAGTTGGTTAATGCTGATTCACTTCACTGTGGCTACTGTGCTAAACACCTGCCTTATAATCGCAGGGTCTGTACGAGCTGAAAACAGCTTGCTGTACAAGTCAACTTTTTGTGCATGTGTGTTTGTGTGTATCTGTCAGAGAAGACGTATGTGTGTGTGTGTGTGTGTGTGTGTGTGTGTGTGTGTGTGTGTGTGTGTGTGTGTGTGTGTGTGTGTGTGTGAGAACGAACCACACTGCAGCCCAATTACCGGCTAGGGGAATCAGAAGCGGTGTTTGTCCAGTGCGAGTTTGGGAATGGGCAAGAGCCTGTGAGTCAATTAGCCCAGACTTCAAATGCCTCTCTAGGATCAAACTGCACTTCTCAAGTTTAATGATGGAGTTCAAGCGCAAGAGTCACCTAAAGAGAGAGTCAAGGGAATCATCACCTCATTAGGGAGAACAGACAACACATGAAGTGCAGTCTTCAGCAACGGCACGGACATTAATTAAAGAGACAGGAAAAGAAGTTTATTATCTTTAGCAAAACGCCACAGATTGCGTGTAGGCCATCGTTTGTATCTCGCCAATGGCATCTTTTGATTATGGACGTTCAAATGAGTCCTATTACTTTTTAAATCTCGTCTTTCTGCACAGCCTTGCTAGAAGGTCATTCTTCAGTAAATGCAGGAATCAGCAATGCTAATAAGACAGCGTGTCCTGCTAAGAAACAAATTGGACTTTTTTTCTTTCTTTTTTCTTTCTTTCTTTGCTTTTAATGAACTGGTTATGTTCTCTACATATTTTCTTCAAATGCAACCCACTAGTTAATTATTTGTGTAAAGTAATGATGCACCCAAATTATGGCTGAATGAGAAAGAAGTCCGTGTAGACAGTATCAGACAGTTTGACGAGCAACTAAGCATAAGTGGAGTTTAAAAATATATGTATGTGGCCCATATATGTGCATATTCACACAATATATTATTATTATTATTATACTATATAGAATACAGCCAAACGTCTGAAAGCCCATGCTAGCACCCCAATGTCATCTATAGCCAGTAAGGTACAAGTAAAAATGTCATATTCAATGTCCTGGATAACCAGCCGTTATCTTTTGTTAAGCGTTTGGATTTCACGGCACGTACTGCAGCATGTGTACTGTAATCTTTTTAAACCAGTGTGGCTTTCACACAATTTTCCATTTTACTCTAATAGTAGTTGGTCAGTAGATAACATTAGACATGCCTGGTGTCTGATTGGTGTTTGGTTGGTGTCCGAAGTTCTTCTTCTTTAGGGTTTTCAGGCTAAACGTAAATAAGAAGTATCAGAAAGGTTTAGCCCAGGTTCACACTAGGAGGTGATGAGTTGCTAATGTCGGTAATGTGTCCTCTTGTGCATGTGTTTGAGTCTGCATACATCTACTATGTACAGAACTCTGCAAAAATCAGAGACCGCCCCTCATTTCTTTCATTTACGCTCAAAACAAACACCTTGTAGATCACCAAAACTGTCGCCATCTGATAAACAGTACTTAAAGCTTTCATCTTTAACAGAGAGGAGGAAAACAAGCTCCACTCCACAGATGTATCTGTCCACCCTTTCACTGTGGATGACTCAACACTATGAGCTGTCAAGAAGTTGAAGAACAAATAGACAAAACAGGAGAATATTTGCGACCAGTGGTAGACCACCCCAGATCCAGACCCCAACTTCACTGATCTGCAATTTTTTTACCACTGGTAAATGAGTAGCTTTGGCACTGTGGTAAATGTATCACTGTGTTTCTATATGGTTACAAATATGTGGTTTGCCAGTTTCATTTCCATAGTTTGCACAACTCCATTGAGTATATGAACAAAAACACTAAAAGAATGACCATGAGCCTCAGACAACATGTGCGTATGACTGGTTCAAAAGATCTGCTGGACGTGTTAATTTGGATTGTTGCATCATACTGCAGCATTTGCGTAAATCCATGTCACTTGTTGCTTCTGGCTAAATTGGAGCTACAAGTCACCTACTCCCATAGGCCATCTGCTAATGTGATCACATACACCTCATCAGCATCATACGCTTGCTTTAAACTGTGCCAAGCAACTATCAAAAGTGGACTAGCTCATGTAGCCTCTAGCACTGCATTAAATATAAACTAGTCCTGCCATAATCTGCTCAACAGTTTTTTGCTAACATACTTTTAAATTGATCTTTTCTTATTTTAAGCTGTTGGACAAAGGTGTTTTCCAGCAGGTGATGCTCATGAGCAGCTACAGCTCAGAACCAGTAAGCCTTTTTTAAGCATTCTGCAACAGATGGAGTCAAAGTCATTTTCTGGCCAGTGTAATATCACCCTGACAGTTTTTGCCGGTGATGAATTGAAGGGAGTGTGCGTGATTTTCAGGGACCCTCTTAGTTTACTCATTTTGTTATTTTCTTTTGTCATTTATTGCTCGGCAGCGCCTTGGGCTAAAGAAGGCTGTTCCTTTTTCAGCTCCTGCTTGTTAGCCCGTCTCTACACGCCTTTCAATCACGACCAGGACCTTTGTCCAGCCAGCTCAGGTCTGCGGCTGACATTTCTGCCTCTCGTGTGAAGAATTCACTGGTGTATTTTCCCCCGTTGCACTTTTGTCCCCTGTTGCCTGACCCCTTCTCCCCCAACCCCCTTTCCCCGTAGGCTTCAATTAGGCTCTTCCACTCGGTGCCCTGGTTGCACCTCTTCCATGCTCTGGCCCTGACTATTTTTCCTTCCCCCTTCCTAACCTCTCCTGCCGCAGACAAGCGAGTACACTCCCGTTTCTGTCTTCCAGAGCGTAATTGTCAGATAACAAGAGGCTAGTCTTTAAAGGAATATGGTTCTGAAGGGCAGCAGTGGTGCTGGTGGTGGGTTGGTGGTTTGGTGGGGGGTCATTGTAGGGAGGGAAGGAAGGGGATGCACGAACAAAGAGAATAGTCAATGGAAAAAAAAAAGGAGTCTAAAAGTGCATTAGACAAAAAGCAGACGCCTAAGCTCGGGGCTTTATCATGAAAGATTAACACAGTGATTCTGCCTTTCTCTCTTTTTGTCTCCCCGTTTATGGAGAGAATGAGGGAAGCCTTCAAAACAGACGTCGCCCACAGATTCTTTTCATCTGACTAATGTTTCCTCGCTACGGAACCAATCATGTTGTTAGCATCTTGCTCGGAATTTGGCAATTAGCATGCTTGTAATAATGCCTCTCGTTTTTCAGCCCAGCGTGAGTGGTTAAAACCAGCATTTTTAAATTATTATAATTTTATATTTTTATTTTCCGGCTAGCCTTGCCGTGGCATTTTGTGTGAACGACAGGCGACTGTAATCATGGTTTCATTTGTCGCTTGGCAACCCTATTACAGAGAACTGTCCATTCCTTCAAAGGCTCCTCTTTCCGAGGATGACACTGAGGCTACTCTCTAGCAGATGACAGGACCTACTGGTGTTGTGGTATGTACATCTTGAAATAAAGATTTCCTTTGTCAGCTGTCTGCTTCACTTCTAATGGAATGTACGCCTATGCTTCTTAGAATGAGCCTGTCAGGTCTTTTGTCCACTAGATGAGGTCTTTTTCTGTAGAACTGTAATGATGGGTGTGTTTTGTGCAGCAGGCTTATGTGCATTGGTAAAAAACCACAAAATGGGCTGATTGAATTGATTATGGCTTCAGGATATAGGGCCCATTGAGATAGATATGACTGATTGATATCACTTGCCTTATGAACCACTTTATTCTTTTGGGTTATGGGGGTTTCTTGTGCCTATCCCAGTATGCAGTGGTGTAAGGCAGGAAACACCGTGTACAGGCCCCCAATTCATTGTAGGGCAGACACAGACATACAAACGCACACATAGGGGCAACTTAGTATCTCCAATTAACCTGATGCCTGGAATGGACTATGGGCGGGAACCGGATCACCCTAAGGAAACCCATGCAGGCACAAGCAGAACATGCTAACTCCATAAAAGGATCCTAAAGCAACTTCCACACCAAACTCATCAAATCATGTCTTTATGCAGCCTACTTTGTGTACAGGGGCACAACCATTCTGGAACATGAATGGTCCCTTACCAGACTGCTGCTATAAATCTTTAAAGAATATAATTGTCTAAAATGTTAATATTGTAGCTTTACACTTAACATTGCACTGCACTGGAACCAAGGAGCCCAAACACCAGACCCATTATCCCTCCTCCACCAAACTTTACTGTTAGCACAATGCATGTTCTTCTCCAAACCCAGATTCATCCATCAGACTGTCAGATGGTGGCCCATGATTCATTACTCCCGAGAGCACATTTATACTGCTTCAGAGTCCAGCGGCGACATGCTTACACCACTCTCGCTGGCAGTTGGCATTGCGCTTAATTACCCTATAGGCTTGCGTGCAGCTGGCTGTCCATAGAAACCCATTTCATGAAGCTCCTAATGCACAGTTCTTGTGGTGATGTTGCTTCCAGAGGCAGTTTGGAAGTCCGTAGTGAATAATGCAATAGAGGAGAGGTGATCTTTACATGTTACACACTTTCACACTCAGCACTCCTGTTCTATGCATTTGGGTGCCCTACCACTTTGTGGCTGAACTGTTGCTGCTCCTACATTCTTTCATTTCACCCATATTTCTATAATAGCACTTGATCAGTTGACCAGAACTGATAAATTCAGAGTAGAGATTATATGAACTATGACAAATTGGCCACATTTATAGCCATTGAGCTTTTCAATATGAGCCATTCAGCTGTCAGTATTTCTCTATGGGGTTAGCAATGGACATAGTTAATGGCTATCTGCTTGATTGTATACACCTTTAAGCAATGCTGGTGGCTGAAATACCTGGACTTAATATTTTGGAAGACTGTCCAAATACTTTTGGCCATGTAGTCCAGTTACATTGAGGGTATCCAGACAATTAAATTTTTGTTATTTCATATTTTAACAGTGCATAGATTTAGGGTAGGGTACTTTGAGATATGCTGTTGGGGCAGTACTCTTTGCACATGTTGTCATTGTAAAAAAAAATTGCCACTGGGAAGATTTGGTGCCACAAGTAGCAGTTATGGTGGAAATGAAGGGGCATCCTGAGGTTTTCAGTGGACCACACTACTAAACAAAACTCTACAAAAAAAAGCTACAAAGATGTTGCAAAAACATTACTGTCTTGTTATTTAATAAATTCACTTAAAATGCAAGTGGATAGTTAATGGAACCACTGCCAATTATCTCCAGACAGGATTCCACAACACATTCTCAGACTAATGTCAGCTTGAAGTCTTTTGAAAAGAGTTGACGATGACTTATAAAGGCAGCAATGTTCCTATAACCCTCATAAAACAGAGATTTAAAACTGGCACACACATTTAAAATTAGCATGTGTGACCATGTATGTGGACAGAAAGACTGTGCATACGAGCCCAAGAACACAAAATCTACAGACAAATATCAAGGTGGGCACATCATGATACGGGGGTGATTAAAAGCATGTATGGAAGCATTAAAAAGAGAGACAAGCTGATTAGGTGAGCAGGGTCAGTTGTTGGTGCGAAACTGGACTGTGTGGTGACAGTGGCAGAGAGAAGGACACTGCACAAACTGCTGTCCATTATGGATGATGATGGGCACCCACTGCATACCATCATTAGGGACAAAAGGAACAAGTTCAGTGGCAGGCTGCTGTCACAGAGCTGCTCCACAGACACACTCAGGAGATCCTTTGTCCCAAGAGCCATCAGAGACTTCAACTGTTCCCATTGGGGCTGGAAGAGGGAGGAGGACAGATGAGGACTGGATCTCTTATGTTAAATCAGAGGTTTATTTAGCTGCACTGCTGACACTTTACTGTATACCCTGTACATCTGCACTCCTAGACACTCTGGACACTTAAAAAACAATACATGCACATGTTGATTATGTTTATTCAGTATTGTCATTTTCTGCTGAAACCTGCGTCCCTAGCACATTTTACATTTTATTGTTGCACTGCCTTTTTATCCTCAATGTCTTACTTGTCTACAGTTATATTTCTGTTTTTTGTTGACAGACTTTCTTGTATATTTTCTTATATATATATATATATATATATACACACAAGCTTGGGCTGAAGGTGCAGGTCAAAGGAATCACAGGAAGGAGCAATATACCTAGACATTTTATTTCATCAGCCAAAAATACAGTGAAAACACTGTACATGTAAATACCCTTTTTTACATTCTCTTATATGTTTATTCACAAGAAAGCCACCTACGGAGTTCATAACTTCCGTATAATCAATTCATTTATGTTCAAAAAATGTATTTACAATGGAATCGTTTATACCAGACCAAAGAATAAATAAAAGTATATATTGTATTATGTATTTTTTTTTAATCTTTATTGTTTATTGAACACTGAAAGATTTTCTGACAGAGATATTTTACTTGCATAAAAAATGTTGTTTTTTTTTAGGGTCAAGAAATTTACTGTGCCCACTCTGACTAACATAGAAGGCTAGCAACAAGTCTGGAAAATGCAAAGAATAGTCCACCAAAGAATAGTGGTAACACGTTATATTAATTATTGACTAACTAACATGATTGATCCATTAAGTAACATGTAGTAATACATTAGCAACGGTTAACTAATGTTAATGTTAACTTACACTAATGTAGTTTTTGTGGTTACTTGGTTAAACATTGTAACAATTTCTACTGTGTTAGTTCAGTGGCATGTTAACTAATGCACTACTTCATGTTAGTTGGTCAGTACTTATTTTAAGGCTTTACCAGACCCATTAAAAGTCTTAGAATCTGGACTTTTGCCTTAATTTCTGCTTGTTTCAATAAGCTACAATAAACTGTCAGTAATAATTCACATAAAATTGCACCCAAGTGAAGGTTAGTGCTAACGGGGTGAAGGTCATTTTGTTATTCGTCAGCTGGTCTTGGTTCCAGCCTTCCTGAGTGCCGCAGTGACATCTGGACCAAATTCAATTTCTCCTTGGAGTCAAGTGGAGTGGAATCTGATTGGTTCTCTCTGCCGTACATGAGTAGAAGATGTCTGACTGATAGTATTTTGCTCCAGTGACTGTCCATTCTATTTTGGCTCCCTCCTGGGTGGTTATGTGATGCATTGGAATGAAATAAACTTGACGTGACATCTCGTTTCCCTTGTAGGGAAAAGACGGATGCCATCGAGATGGTGCATGAAGTCCAGGCTTGGAAATCAAGTCTGTAGATAAACAACTAGCAAGAATGACAACATGCAGCTTAACCCTAAGATGCTGCAGTTATCGCCAGCAAAAAGTTTAGCTTGTTGGATTTTTATATAGGGTATTTTTTTTACACATAGTTAATTGAAATCACGGGAAAGATTCTGTTTGAAGGATGGTTTTAAAACTTTCAATCAATATCATTAGTGTTTAAATATAAAAGAAAATATTTTATGATTTTAATGTAATCGATAATTTACTTTATTGTGGTTTGTCTTGGGTTTGAGACATGCTTTAAATTTTTGTTGTTTTTGTAATTGGTAATTGGACAAAGAGTAATTGGTCATGTCAGATTTAAAAGGGATTTCGGTAGGGCTGCGCTAATAGCGTCCGATATAGGCTCCAATACCAACACTTGAGCTCAGTATTGCCAATAGGATTACTAATGGATTCCTATAGACTGACACCATAAAGCAATTTCTATCATGCTCATATACTGACACATGTATGCATGCCAGTAGACATAACTCAAGAACACGCTGGCAGTGTGGAGTGAAAGGCTGCACTAAAAGTGCTCATGGTTAAATCTGTAATGCCAGTATTTTATGGTGGGAAACATGTTAATGGGAGCCACTAACCTGAATGGCTGAGCCAGGCTTCTTTCTGTAATCACTCATCTGTTGCTGTGTTGTCACGTACAGAGTTAATGTTACTCTAGAGCTGGATTTCTCACCTGTGGCCCTCCAAGAACCCTGCCCAGCACATTTTAGTGGACTCCCTGCTTTTACACACACCCTGCCACCTGGGAGGGCATGTTGGCATGTTAATGAGATGAGATGAATCAAGTGTGTTGGGAGCAGGGGAAGCACTAAAATGTGCAGGGCAGGGTGCCTCCAGGACCAGGGTTGAGAGACATGGCTCTAGATTGCTATAAAGGGAGTGAAAGCAATCGCCGGGGAACTTTGATTTAGCCTTTAGCTAGCATAGCAGCATACTGGCTCAGGCTAGTGTATCTATTAGTCCCTGCTGTGGAGTAACCGTTGGTCTGCTGTCTCACAGTCCTAACGCTAAAAACTGGGGCTACTGACGGCATGAGGATAATATTTAACTCAGAAATGTAAGAGTGACTGAACACGGCGCAAGTATGACACATTATTTAAGAAATTCGTATGTTAAGCAGCATTTAGTGCTGTTTTGTCAAGTCAGAAAAGCTGCTGGCTAGTAGGTTACCTGTAGGCACATAGGGTTTCTTAAGCATCTAATATGTACAATATAATAATTTAACAAGTAAATAACATTCAGTCAAGTTAAGCATGTTTCATTTGGGACCCAGGATATAGATTTTACCTGAACAAATAATTGTAAAAATGATGTTAAATATTAGTACTTGTATGTTAAGTTAGATTAGCTTTAGTATCGGTCTTGGTACTCTTTATCGGCCTACATTTACATTTACATTTAAGGCATTTAGCAGACGCTCTTATCCAGAGCGCCTTACAACCGTGCTTAGTGTTCTGTTGGATAATATTCCAGCTAGTAGGAAGTTTAGAGCCTAAAACTCACCACGAGCTCAGACACTGCCCGAACAGGGGGCCAGGGCTGGTACCTAGAGATTAATACACAGACGTAGAGCAAGTAAAGCATTACCTAGCAACCCCAGCCCAGTGCTCATACCTATAGAGGAGAAAAGGTTATTATAGTGCAGTACAATACACACAACTTACACTTCTATTAGAGCTCACTCACTTAAGTGCATTACGAAGAGATGGGTCTTCAGTCTGCATTTAAAGACTGCGAGAGACTCCGCTGTTCTGACGCCCAGCGGGAGTTCATTCCACCATCTGGGAGCCAGGACAGAGAAGAGTCTGGGTTCACCGTGTCGAAGGCTGCAGACAGGTCGAGCAGAATCAGAACTGAGGACAGTTTGGCTGATATGCCCTATACCAGGTATTGTATCAGCAGGGGAAAAGTGTTATCAGTGGATCTCTGGTTTTAGGTGATGGATCATTTGCAGCACTACATTATCATACCAGTGTCACTGCAGTGTGAGAACAATTAATATCTGCTCATTGGGGGTCCTAACCAATTATGCAGGGAAACAGATGGACCACATGAGTGAATATTGCTACCATGTCCGTAAAATTAAGCATACAGCTGTGCTGTCCCCACAGACAAACAATCACAGAAGAAGGGATCGTACTGACAGCTAAATGACTTTAAGGATACCATCATAGCATGCCACCTTTCCAACAAGTCAGTTCATCACATTATTCTGCCTGACTAGAGCTGCCACCGTCAACTGTAAGTGCTGGTATTGTAGAGCAAGTACATATAAGGTACATATAAGGATCATCTAAAGCTCAGGTAGACCACACAAACTCAAAGAATGGGACAATGGAGTGGTGAAAAAGTAGTACTTAAATAAATATAAATTTTTTATATTTAAATTGTGCTCAGGAGCCGTCAAAGCCAAGCTCCAGACAGAACTCCTCTAGTGATGTTAGCACAAGAACTGTCTTGGCGAGAGCTTTGATCTGAGTAGCCTCCACAGAGCCATGAGCGAAACACCAGTATCTTTGGGATGAATTGAAATGGTGACTGGGAAACAGGCCTTGTTGCCCAACTTCAGACCTCACCAATGATTTTGTGACAGAATATGAGCTAAGACAACCAGGCAGAACTAGAAGAGTAGAGAGTGTAATAACAGCAAAGGGAGGACAGACTCAGGGTAAAGCTAGTACATATGAGTGTGATCATGCAGAGTGTGTGACTACAGGCAGACAAATTAAGGAAGGTCCTACTGAGGTGTTGACCACCCAGAAGCTTTTCCTTCAATTAGTGTTTTGATGGTGGTGAAGAGTGATATTCTAACACGTTGATTCCAAAAACTGCTATAAGTGATCCATTAGCTTGAGATCTGGTGACTGTGAGGGCCAAAGCATATGATCCCCATCAAGCCATTCTGTAACCATTAGTGCCCTGTCACACATCTCTTTAGGCAAGTACTGAAGATGTTTGCCCCACTGAACTCTAGAATGTGTATTTGTCTTGTCATGAGAGGTTTATGCGCTGCAACCCTACAGTAATGTCTCACTGCACAAACTTGTAGACAGACTGTTCAGGGATATTAAGAGCATGCTGAGACACGATTTGCATCTTTCCCGCAGATCTACATGTACACTCATCATCAAAAACATGTGACGCAAGCAAGGCCTTATCGAGGTACCTGACTGAACCTCCAGCCATGATTGTGGACATTCAGTGATTAGTGATGGCCTCCATGAGTCCTCCTGTTAGTGCCAGCACCATTGGCAAATGGAGGCACGATGCGGGCTACATGCAAGCTATTACAACAACTGCCCTTAACACCATGTCAGCGTCACCAAAAACTGCAATGGTTGTGCCAGACTGTCGTGGGCTTAGATCAGTGGGTCATCCTCAGTGACAAGTCCTGCTTTTGTAATTGTGGGGCGACTTACAAGATCGATACCAAGATTAACAGTTTGTTGTCAAACATCACATGTATAGAGGGCCTGAGGACCTCCACTCCTACCGCAAAATCTGCTGGAACTTTGTGAGAACTTCCAAATTGCATTGGACGGATTAGCGGAGGACACCATTAGGAACCTCTATAACTCCATGCTGAGACATTTGCCATGTTGCTTTAGCAAACATAAAGGCCCGATGCCATACACTTCTTCTGTATGTGTCATCATTTATTGTTCCTGGTAACCTTTGTCTTCCTTCCCAATAGCACTGCAGTCTGACACTACCTTCTGGGTGTAACTATACTTTTAACAAAGTAAGATGCAGGAAGTCTAAAAGTTTAAGGTTAGCCTAAAAGCTAACCTCATTAACCAAAAACTAATAGTTCTTTTATTTCTGTCTCCAAAAAATGAAAATATGAAACTTTATATTTTGTTGATCCTGACATTGTAGGCTATCCCAGTTATCCTCTGGTTCATATAGAAGAGAACACACACACACACACACATGCACTTCCTCCTGTGTAATTCTAGTATGAATTACAAAGTCCTAAACAGACTCGGTTAACTTGTACATGCGCCCATTCCCGCACTCCGATCACCTCAAGCAATGTTATTGACTCCCTTGGTGATCTTAAATAATGTTCAGTGCAGTGTTTTTCGAGCTCCTTGAGCGGCCATGCGGGACACGAAACAGGCTTTATCCCCTAATTGGTCAGCTCTCTGCTGAGAAGCCAATAGCCTTGGTTAATAAAGCAATATGGAAGGCCTTAGCATGAACTGCATCCCTAATCAAGTCCTCTTTGGCCAGCCAAGCAAAATACACAGCGTCCGCCAGTCCCGTGAATAAATTCACCTTCTTTACAATAACGAGGCTGTTCTCATATCTGCTGGATCATCACTGAGGGTAAAGCTGGCAAGATATTTTATGCTGTGCACTTTTTTAAAAATATATAGTGTTCTTGAACGGTTCTTGGCTTGGACATACACCTCTAGGAAAAACCTTTAATTGGTTTGGAGCAGGGACCTCCTCCAAAACAGGTGTAAACTGTGAGAACCAAAAGTATTTCTTCTGTGGCATTGCTCCAAAGACCACTTTTTGGCACCTGTGTTTTTTTTAATCAGTGTGTATTGTAAGCACTTGAGTGTGAGGCTTTTTCAAGAGGGCTGTAAGAGCTGCGGAAATACGAGAGTCAGCACGGAAAGAGAAAATCAGTGTGATGAGCAGCATGTAGCCATCTGAGTAATACTGTTTAAACCGACTGTATACGCAGACATGTACTGTTGCTCATATTCTATGGACCAGACACTCCACATTTCATGCACTTCAGCAAAAAAATTCTGTGTTTGTAACCAGGCTTAAGTCCCGGCTAATCACAAATCCAATATTGGCGGATTAACGCTCCTTAACACGCCAAATTTTCAGCATTAAAACTGACGTTAGCAGGGACAAAGTCCATCACGCTCTCCCCAAACATTAACAAAGTGCGAGAAATGAGTATTCTCGTTGAGACGGGTCTGCCATATTTAATGCCTGGGTTTAGGGTGGCTGAGACAATCCAATTAGTTTGGACTGGAGAGAAAACATGTGCCTAATTTCATTAATATTCTATCACAGGCTATTTACGGTCACATGGCAAGGGAGACTCAAGTATTCCCAGCCACGCTCGCCAGTGTCCTCTGGTCGGCCGGGCTGAGAGCTAGTGCTTAATTAACCTTTGTCTTCTCAGCCCCCTTTGGCTTTATAATTTAGAAGCACTGATAGGGATTCTGCACATGCTACTGGGAGAGATCGGGAGAGAAGGTGGCAAAACTGTGAACCCAGTGCCCCAGTTTGAGAGGAACCTAAGAAGACTAGTGATGATCATGTGGAGAAGTTCTTTATGGGAGCTGGAACAGTTTTGAACTGTGCCAGGCTTACATATAAATATATATATTTACCATTGGAAATTATGCATTTGCTTCCCATCAGCCAGGAACAGCACAGGCTACAGTCCGTCTGCAGTAACGACACTCCTTATCGCTTCAGTGCAAATGTTAAATGCTGAATGGACGGTCATATGAAAACACACTCATGGTTGTGACGTTAACCTTATGATGAATTCAAAAGCTGTATTTGCAGTTAGTTCCTGTTAACCAGAGGTGGTGAAACTGTGATGAAATGAATCTGATAAATAAAAAAAATTTTAAATTTAATTAAATACTGATTTTTACAAGTATAGAGAAACCATAAGTTTACTGTTAATGAATGCATTTTATCTGGCATCCGCTCTGTTGACAGTACATTAATTGATTGATTGACTGACTGACATTATTCGTCGCAGAAAATCAGAGAAGCATTTACTTTTTTTTCATATTACAAATAGTGTTTTATTAGGGGGGCAATGATTTTCTTATGGTTTAGCTGTCATAACCCCCCCTAGTGACTTTGTATGAAAATCAATAAAGTAGTTTTGACTTTAAATTTAAATTTTTTGTCATAGCCATTACGGTGACTTTGTATATAAACCAATAAAATATTGTTTGCCATTTTCCACTACTTTTCTGTAGGATGCTGTTCATGGTAGCTAGATAAGCTTGTTATAACAACTGATATAATCCTACATAATGCTACTTTGGCTCTCTTTGATCAAGATCAAGGCAACCATCACAATAAACTTGATAGTGAATGACGTCTATTGTAATATCCATTTGTACACAAGGGTTAAGTCATTAATCACGACAAGCTTATGTAGTCTTATGAACAGCACTCTAGAGAAAAAGTGTAATCGATTTTTTTGCCCCAGACATCAGTACATGTGTATTATGTATCTTATTATGAATTCTGTAGATCACTGTAGAATTTCTGAGCTCAGTAAAATAAAATTTAATGGAACTAACCCACCACAGCTAATCTATAGAAGACATAGAATAAAGTCTGGAGTAAATCAGTCCTTTAAAGCGCTTTGAATGCTTCAAAGTCTATCTGGGGAAACATATAATGTTCTTGGTGTGCTCTTGTTAACTCTTGTTTTGTATTCCTGGCAAAAGTGCCTTCAAACGCCTCCAGCAGCGCTGCATCAATGTTATCAATTGAAATCATTCAAACTCTCAGTGTGTCTACCCCTGAGCTCTAGTTTCCAGCTGTCTCTTCCCAGCTAAAGGTCAAACAGGCAAATATCAAACACGCACTGCGTCACTCTGTGCAGTGTAATAAGGCTTAGTCTTATACTTTTCCAGGCTGGAGAAAGTCATTTCGAAAGAGACTGCCTACAGTGACCGTGTCCCTGAAGCATGACCCATCCACTTACTAATATTGTGTGGTGAGATGTGCAGGTCAAAAGGAAGCGAGAAATCTTTTAATCCAAATTCCTATAGTGAGCTATGGTCGTCATTCAAATACATGAAGTAAAGGTTGTGTACAGTTTATAGCTGTTAGCAGCCGCCAAAAGGTTTATTTGTACAGCAGTTACATTCTCACAATTACAGCTCCAAGTAAAGATTTCAGTAATTGCTTGTCAGCTATACTGTAAATGTGCAATCTAACATTTTTAGGGTAAAGAAGCCTAATTTATTTGCTGGTAACAAATTGAAGTAATAGTTTTGTTCAGGTTAGACCAGCAAAACAAGTTTTAAAGTGTTCCTTTAAGTAGTTCTCTAAACTAACTAGGCTATTCCTGACCCAGTGTTGCTTTCAGTGAGATATACTGTATTGTAAATGTAAGGACAAAAGAAGCTCAAAATTAAATACTTCTTCTTGGAAATTAGTATAGTAAAAGCTGTAGCAGTGTTAAGAAATAAATGCATATTGATATATGGCCTCATGACAGACAATAGGGCTTTCAAAGATAAGCAGGCAACAGTCTAACTTAAATGAAGCAAGATCAATGTCAGACAACAACTCAGCCAGCCAACTCTGCCCACATCACTGCTGCACACTGAGGTGTTGGGCAGATGTTCTCATCCAGAGTGATTTACAATTGTAGATGACTGTATGGGGAGTTTTAGCATGGGGAGCTTTTAGAGCCTTTTAGAATGACCTTCAGTCATTTTACATGTGGGGCTGTGATGGTATGCTGTTGCTGAATAGGGCAATTCCAAAGTTATGTGACGTGTCCACAAGTGAATACCTGGAAGCAAAAAGAAGTTAAATAATCTAAGCAAATGATGAAATAAGTAAAGTAAAATAAGTAATAAGTAAAAATAAAAAATATGTATTTTAGTATATATATATATATATATATATATATATATATATTTATATATATATATTATATATAAAATAATAACCAACAATTATGTAATATCCGCTTCCTATGTTTTGTCAATTTGTGACTGCACTGCTGAAAACTATATGGTGATATATACAGCTCTGGGAATAAATAAGAGACGAATCCAGTTTAAATCAGCAGATACAGTGAATGTCTGGTTCATAAGAACAAGGTCGAGCAGCAAACACACAGGACAACAAGCTACAACAGCTATGACCTCAAATGACCTACCAAAAGACTGGTGAGCAGTGGCTGGGGTGAAATGCACAGCGAGCATGGTTTAAAACAGGCTTCTGGAGGTCATTAGTGATTTTCTAAATAAAGAGATCTACAATACAATATCTGATCTGGAATATGGGAGACATGTGTCCAGTAGTGTATGGAATAAAACAGAACTGCTCATTTTGGGTTAAACACAAACCCAGAAACTGTACAACTAGAGAAACAGGTCATTTTCAGATGATCTCTTAAATTTTTCCAGAGCAGTGTATTTGCATATCTTTAAAATAGAAGCTTCTAGTCATGTTCTTTAGTTTTAACGTATTTTTTAAACAATGTAAATGACAGCTGCTGAGCTGAAATGGTACAGAAAAATAAAAATTGCTTGGACAGTGACATTATATGCATGTATGCGTGTGCATGTATGTGTGTGCATCTGTGTGTTTATTACACTGTAGTCCATCTGTTTCCCTGCATAATTTTATCAACCCTGTTCATTAGTGGTCAGAACCCCCGCAGGACCACCTCTGAGCAGGAACCATTCTTAGCACAGCAGCGACCCAGACATTGTAGTGTCATGTCCATAACTAGAATAGAAACGTGGTGACAAACTGAGACTATTCACATTTAGACACTGCATGTTCTTATTAGCACCTGGCCATTTTAAATTGGTCATCCTTTCAAACCGAACTGCTTCCGATTGGTCAGTATGTAGGTCACGTTTGTAGCTGTGTCAGGAGTGATTGATGAACTGGTGTTTTGGGTTGTACCCACCATGGTTAGCATTAGCATGTCTTGTTTGACGAATGGTTCTGCGCCCCTGATCTACTTTATGATGCAGCTTGCCTGAAGAACTGTATTAGGTGTTGAATTTAAATGGAAACCAATTCCACAGTGAACACTTGTTCTGGTGTTAAGGAGAAGGGACACAGCTCGTAGGCTGTAGAAGCCCATCAGGCTTACCTAAGGGGAGCCCTATTACTGATCAAATAGATGAGTGAGATTTACATGCACCTCAGAGCCACCGCAACTGTTCTGGAAGGGTGAGTGGAGGGGCTAGATATCTGTATTCTAGCACCACTGACAGTTCTTTGCAATGGTTTAGATTGCTAAACTGATACTGTGCATCGATTTGTCAGTTACAGAACAACTACATCTTTTTAGAGCAACACCTTTACAGGAAATACGGAGTAAGAATGAGGAAAACTAACCTACTAAGAAATTTTACTTTCTAGTTAGTAATTAAAGATCAATTCTATACATCAGTTCTATACAAAAGACTTGTATAATTCTATGTAAGTCTTTTGTTGTTTATTTGTCTATTTTTTTTACCCTGATTCTACATGTTTCTGCAGTAAAAAAGTTAATTAGTATTTAATGATAAAAGGCTGAATTTATTTGACTAGTATTTATTGACTAGTAGTTTTTTGGCACATGCATTTTTTCTGCAACTCAAATTGAATCCTTCTTGTTCATTAGGAGATGTTTGCTGTTCCTTTAGGTGATTATTAAATTTCCAAACATGTAATAAACTACAGTTGCTATAGTTTTGTTTTATCATTCATGGAGCATTTAAAATAAAATATGAATTTTTCAGTTATTAATACCCCCAACAAATGAACAGAAAAAAGACGATATCCTTATTTTCTACCATTCATTAAACCTGTCAGCCATTTTAGAGAATGTTTGTATAAACCAGGCACAAAGATGACATTCCTACTCCTGTATTTTTTGACATATGCAAAAAGTTTGGGTAGTCCGGGTTAGTAAATGTATATTAATTTGCTGAATTTAACAAAAAACTGCATTTTATGTTTTATTTTTTTTTCTCTAATTTGTTAAATACTAGTAACATGCAAATAAATAGTGATTGTACACAGTTAGCAGAAATGTCTTCTATTATCTATATTGGCTGCTCCGAAATGGGAGATTTACAGGAGAGGGCAAAAACCTTATGAGATTGTAATGTAAGTCAATGGAACCAGATTTTTTGCCAAGCAATTCTGGGTCATTTCTGTTGGTCCGTTATTCATGAAATTTTCACCCAGTGTAAAGAGCAGTTGCTGTGTTCAAAAGATGCATCAAAACAATAATCAACAAAAATGGAGATACATGTTTTCTATTGGAGAGCGATGATATGCTAAGTGTCTGAAATTGCTAAATAGACAAAGGCAACAAAAACAACAGCAGCACTTATCTCAACGCCTGAAAACTTCAGCCTGTAAACTTTAGCTTACAGACGAATTGAAAGTTTAAGACCACTGTTGTTGCTTTTATTATCTTAAGCCCTGTTCAGATAGGATAAGGCGACGTATTGTCATTTCACTACAGGATGTCTGTAAAATTTGTGACCAGTGTGCACGGGATAAGAAATCTTGGCATAAATGACTGAGACTACCCAATAACATAATAATCCCAGGTAATTACATTACCCAGCTCCTCGTGTAAAACTAATCCTGTACACATAGAGCTATACAGTCCCAGAAAACCATATCAGCAAATCTGTTGGAGATTACTTAACTCATTATAGTTACAGACATATGAGTGGTATAGGTTTGCAGCTAATTGGCACAGTATTTGCTTCCATTAGTTCCAGGGTTAGCTACATTAGCCTCATATCTCGGCAGACTGAATGCGTTTGGGACAAGAAGAAAACTGTTTTTCAACCAGACTTCTAGGTCTGCTCTTCTCTGGTATCTTAACCTCCTAAGCCAAGCCCCCTTATGAATCATCATCAACATTCATGCAAACAGCTTACCAGGTGGTCTAAACCTAATTTGATTGCACATAAAGATTGATTAGCGAAGGCAGGGGGCCAAAGAGTCTCATGGTTTGAATGATGCCGGTTTATTGTTCCGGGTAATTGACAGAGTTTGACCTTTAACAAACTGTTTTCTTTTTAAAGCAGCTATGGGCTAGCGAGCCAACCTTGTACACTGTCACCACCCACTATCCCCCCACCTACACCTTCACTAAGGTGATAATGACAAATACAAACAAATTGATTGAGCATGCAGCCCACAGACACAGACATTCACTGTGCAGGGTTAATGATGAGGCTTTCAACTCCCAGCGTTTGGTTTTCAATTATAGGTGTAGCTGATTATATCATTTGAGATATTGAGTTTTATATGCATATAAAGATCTAATGGGAAATCACAATTACAAGATCCAGTTTGTTAGCAGGTTGGCAAGGGAAAAGCCAGGCCGACCTGACTACTGAAAGTGATAAGAGATCTCTGAATGAACTACAGATTGGAAATAGAGATATCAAATGAACTTGAGCCCGTTAGACTTTAAAGACATTCATTATTACTTGCAAATGAGGCACGCCATGTTTCAATCTGTCATTTCCATGACCTGTACCCTGACTGAATAAATCTGCAGTTGGGAGGGAGTCGTGTCGTTTTTCTTAATGATGTTTCGTCTGCTTTTACATTTTTTGATTTTTGCAACCATATAATATTCACTACTTTTCCCTCTGGGTTTTGAAGAGAAATGTGTCAGTGCAGAAGCAAAAAAAACAGGGGAACTATAAGTTCTGATTATCCCCTTTATCGCTTTTATTTATTAATATTTTTCACACCGTTTGGAAACGCTGGCTGTGCTTTACATTGTAGGACAGTTTTATGATTAATGGAGCAATAGAAATGTTCCAAAGTTACTGACACATTTAAAATATTGCTACACTAATTTACTTTGGGACTTCATCTGTCTTAATAAAGTGCTACGTTCTATAGCTCCACTTCCAGCACAGTTCTCTAATGTTGCTCTACAGAATAAACTAGTTGCTGTGATGCTGAGCTGTTTATACCCTTGCTTCATTTTGTCTAGGAAGCCCTAATGGGAAAAATGTACTTAACTTAGTTTCCTGTCTATATAACTTTCCAAAAACTAAGCATTCTTAGCTAATACTTAGCATGTTACAACAGCTTTGACCAGTGGGGGCGACTGTTTGTCTTCTCTTGTCTTCAGCCTCCACTTATGAAGCTAAGAACCGTTTATATTTCTCCTAAAAAGTTACTTTTGCGAAATACAAGATGTCTATGTGACAATGGACATGTGGATGTGGATTAATACGGATGTGGCTGGTTGAAATCTGAATGCTAGTTATGTTAACTGGCACCTGCTTGAATTCGTTAGCACAGAAGGTCTTTGACTTTGCTTTTGTTCATCCTAACGCTTCCTCCTACATCCATCTGTGTTCCAGATCATGCTGCTGACAGACCCGGAAGTGGAGAACAGCCTGCTGATCAGCACTGATGAGGGCGCCACCTATCAGAAGTACCGCCTGAGCTTCTACGTCCTTAGCCTCCTTTTCCACCCTGAGCAGGAAGACTGGATACTTGCCTATAGCCACGATCAGAAGGTACGATGTTGGTTAATGCCTTGGTCACTAAACATCTTCCTAAACACACAGAGATAAGGTGATAATCTGGTCATGTGGTCATGTAAGCAGCATACTACAATATCCTATATCAGGGGTCGTTATTTGGCAGATTGTGGGCCAAATGCTAACCGAAGCAGCAATACGATGTAGCAAAGTCGGTGTTATACTACTCAAGGTTGTTACTTAAATAGAAGGTCACTACTCGGGTTGAAGCAAGTTTCTGACATTGGCCATGTTGAGGCCTGTTGTACAAAAAGGTCAGGTGTCTTTTTTGGCTTATCTCTTGCAGTGAGCTCAGGGGTGCAAACGATTCTCAGGTGGATTTGATCTACTTATTAGAGGCTTTAGCACAAACTTGAGTCCATGCAGCTCAGGTGCACACAGTCCTTAGAACAAGGAACATGAAAGTCTGAAATGTGGGTTAGAATGAGATTTTACTTTTCACTCAAATTGTGGGGTTAAGGTAAAGGTAGCTCATCAGATCAGAGGGTCAGGAGGTCAGTTCCCTCACTTGTTTTATAATCCCATTTACCCTCCTGGGTCGTGGTGGGTGCTGGAGCTTATCCCAGTGCTCATGGGGTGGAAGGCAGGAAACCTAGACAGGTCACCAGTCCATCACAGGGCAGACACCCAAGGCTACATATTCTCACCTAGCAGGCAATTTAGCATCTCTAGTTCACCTGACCATATATCTTTGGACTGTGGGCTGGAAACCAGAGCACCCGAAGGAAATCCATTCAGACATGGAAAGACCATGCAGACTTCACTCAGAATCGAACCCAGGCCCTCCTTGCTGTGAGACAACAGCGCTACCCACTGTGTAAGCATGGAACCCAGGTCCTTCTTGCTGTGATACAACAGCGCTACCCACTGCGCCACCATGCCGCCCACTCAATTCAGAAACCAAATCATTTCGGATACTCCTGTAGGTTTTTAGGTAATGACCACACAAGGCAAAAATGGAACACGCACAGTCACATACTCGTGTTCATTAAGTCGCAGTCAGTCAGTCAGTCAGTCAGCCAACATGAATTTCTACATTCCTTCAGATTTAAGCAAATGGCTTTTTCTTCAGGCGAAGTTTACTTCTATTCGCTGTGACCTTAGCTTTAGCCTGATTATCAGTGTACGCTGTTTAGTCATCTTTCATTACCACTGTAAATGGTAATGCATTGGTAAGAGTGCTTTGTCCTTGGCTTCAGCTGTACTGTAGTCACTTAAGTGTCAAATTCCAGGGCAGACAGATATTGCATTTACTAAAATACTATGTCTATTTAGTTTCATTTGGAGCATTTTTCCAGGAATTCAACTGTGAACTGTGTGCTCATATTATTCTATTTTGTTGTTGTTTTGTTGTAGGAAAATTCTCTAAAGATGATATACAATTGGAATTGTACAAAGAGAAAATAGACGTGCTGAAGCAGCAACGTTGACACGGGATGTCACCAAAGTACAAGGCTTTCCTAATTAAAAGCACTACTAGAAATGATGACAGATTGTTCAAAATATCCTAATTATTTCTTCAGAAGGAAACCGATCAATGTGAGAGGTAGTATGCACTCGAAAGCCTTTTGCAGTTAGTCTAAAGACTGCAATTAAAGCAATTTATGGCTTCCTAGTCTCATGGAATTACTATTAATAAAATGCTCTCCTTCCAGCCGAGCTCTTTCCGAGCTTGTTTTAGAGCTAATAAATTATGGAGTGTATTTTTTTCCTCCTTTTTTCTGGAGAAATGTTCGCTGCATCAACTTCACGGATTTGTTAGAGCAGGAAACACGCGTCCTTAAATGGAAGAAGCAAACCGCAAACACAGAGGAGAGTTTGTTAGGCCCGTAGCTGATTAGCTCGTGTCAGTCAGCTAATACGGATGTTTTCTTAGTTTACTGCTCAGTCATTGAGCTCCAGCCCAGAATAATGCAGGTTTATGTTCATTTATAACAGCATCATATGGCAGGAGAGCGCATGCAGTGACATCACAGAACGGGGCATAATTCCGCTTATGCTATGTGAACGCAGCTTCAGTGGCTTTGAAATTAACATTGACTTCACCCTTGAGGGGAGACCATTGCAATACAATTAAGATTAAATAACCACTAACAAATAGCATTATCATCCAATTGATAGATAATTGCTGACTGTTTGCACAGCACGCATGGGTGCCCATGGTTGAAACGGCAAAAACTAACACAAACAAAAACACAATCACCAACGTAATTAAATCCCTGTCTAAATCTATACCCCAAACAAATGACTAGTGTATTAGTGTTGACAGATTCTTTCTCCAAAACAGACAGTTTTTGAAAGTTATTGGTGCGGTTGTTGCAACGTCCACACTGGTTTGAGACTCGTGGCAAATACAGTCGACACTCACTGATAAAGTTAATGTAATATTTCAGACAGAAAAAAAATATTGGGTTAACAAACAGTAAAAGGCAGATATGCCAACATTCCATCTGCATTATTATTAGCATCTTTGAGTCAAGTGTGCCCTTAAACACCTCTGCAATGTCTTTTACTAATTTTCAGATTTTTCGTCAACTGAGAATGATATCTAACGTGTCCTTCATTAAAGCATAGCTCACAATGAATGATATGAGTATTCTAGCCTGTAACTCCATTTCAGTTATGGATAGACAGGACAGTGCGAAAACATTAGGCACCTGTATATAATAATAAATATATTTTAAAGAAAAAGTAAGAAAAAAAGCATTTTTTCAATAAAGAAGAGATCAATATTATAACCAATACAGATAACATTAATGTAGTAAGTATCGATTTGGGCGATGTCTGTATGTAGCCATTTCCAAAATGCTTTTTGAGGCAACCCAGTGTTATTTGTAGTTACCATCCAATGCCTGGTTTGGCTAGTCAGTGCTTTATTGAGGTAAATCAGGAGTGCTGGTGAAACGAGCCCAGAAGGAACTGAGCAGAAATCTGGAGGCAAAGCTCTAACTGGCTCATATTATTCGTCCTTAGCATTTGTTTGCATGTATTCCAATAGTAAACATTTCCTCCAAATAAATGTTTTATCAATCTTCTCAGATTCTCAAGTCTTTTGGACAGTCCTGTGTAAGTGATATCCAAACCAAATCTTTTGATTATGATCTTTTTAATAGTGGGAATTGAGTTGATGGCTCCTTTGAAGACACTACTACAACAAAAATAAAGAGTCATCCTAATTACTGCTAACTTCTGTCCATTAGCCACATTAGCATGCTTGCCTGAGCTCTTGCTTAACCTTGTTGGACTTCAGACATCCTAGACTAAAGTCAGCTCGTTCAAGAGCATACTCTTTTAGGAAGTGGGCCACGGTTGACTTCTTTCTTGTTTGTTCTGGACCTGGTTCCACTGCAGCCTAGTCAAGTCCATTGTGGCTCAAGTCCTCATTTAGTTTCTTTCAGTTCTCTTGCCTTGCCCACAAATCTGTACGGAAAGTGTGACCCAGCCCCATCCACCCACAGGCAGCATGCCGCAGTGGTAGCGGGTGCCTGTGCGATTGTGATATTTCAGCACCCTACTGATACACTGACGTGCCAACACAGGCTGCTATGAACCCCCCTACTGTGTTAGATCTGCCTCACTAAGCCTGGTGAGACCATGCACGCTTGTTGTGAAGAAGCTTTTTCCACTCAGAAACACCTCCACACCTATAGATTGTACCAAGAGTGCTGCTTAAAAAATTGTTTTTCAACATTTTTTTTGTTGTTTTTGTTTCTCCGACACTGAAATCCTGCTGGGAAGACATAAACACAGCTGTTGTCTAGTTTGTCAGTGGGTTATATGATGTCTCAATTCAATCTAAAGTAAGTTCCCACATGAGCGGGTACTGTTTAAACAGATTTGAGCAAGTTTGACTAGAAACACTGTGGATTTCAAATTTTAGGGTTTTTAAAATAATATTTTCATCAAAACAAAATCATCCACTTTTTATTGTAATTCTTCCTACACCAAATGTAGTCGATCAGGCAAGATGTTTCTGAAGTTTGCTTGGAGCTACAAGCTAATGAGCTTCATATTGTATTACATGAGGGTACACACAGAATTCAAGGTGAAAATACCAAGCAAAAAGTTTATTTGAGCGGAAGTCTGGATTTAATATTAAACATATTCAGCTTCCAAGTATATATATATATATATATATATATATATATATATATATATATATATATATATATATATATATATATCAGACAAAAGACTTCGAGACTGACGTGTGGAGAACTAAAAACCAGGAATGGTTTATTGCAAAACAGGCAATCACAGCAAGCACCAGTACACAGCGAAAACGATGGGAGAAGCTACATCAGAGTCAGGGACAGGCGGAGGTCAGAACCAGCTAGAACAATCAGCAAGGGCAAACAGGTTTACAGGGAAAGACCGAAGGGGGAAACCAAAGTGAGGAAGCAGAGATACAAACCGTAGAGTCCGAGCCAAAGGGATAAAGCGAAAGAGTAGTAGAGAAACGAAGGGAGTCGAAATACCAGTAAGGAACAACACGAGAACACGAGAACCGCTCAGAATTGCTAACCTAAGTTTGGCAAAGCTTCGCAAAGTGTGAGTGTTTGAGAGAGGCTCAAATACAGGAAGTAATTAGATACAGCTGAGGTTAAAACTCGGCGATCTAGAGCGAATTACAGAGTCCGACCGGGGGCGCATAGACATTACATCATCGAGCGTGGCCCTCTGGGAAGTGGAGTCCTGAAGAGCGGAGAAGCCGGGGAGACGCGGAGGCGTGACATGAGTCTTATAAATAATAATGGATATCACAGATTTTCTTTGTTTTCAAGCAAACCAAATTATTTACATTGATCTGCCTACAGCAGTTTACTCCCACCTATTCACACCCATGTTAATAGGAGTGTTTCAGCCTGGCCTTCTTTTTAAATGGACTGTAATAGAGGGCTGCCAATCAGAACTCAGCTAATTCATGACCTAATGTATGTATGCATATCTTCTCAAAGGTGCAGCAAATAAACCTTTATTAAATTCCAAGAGATAAAGAGAGGCTGGAAAACCGTCAGACAAAAATTAGTTCTGAATTTGAGGGGAAAAAATTATTCAAGAATTGAAGAAGGTCTCTTTATGGGTGTATAGATTTTATATAGGTTGGCTGATTGACCACATTTGGGGTCAGTTTAGATTTCAACACATTCTTCCTTTATTGACACAGCAAATAGTCCAACCATTCTGGGGTTTATGTTCTGACCAAGCATATTGACACCTCCTTGTATCTAGACCCATTGTCCATTTTATCAGCTCCACTGACCATATAGGAGCACTTTGTAGCTCTACAGTGACAGACTGCAGTTCATCTCTTTCTATGCCTACCTTGTTACCCTTTGTCTCTGTTCTCCTATAGTCAGGACCACCACTGTACCACCACACACCAGGTATTATAAGGGTGGTGGGTCATTCTCAACACTGCAGTGAACTGACGTGGTAGGGTGTTAGTGTGCGCTGTGCTGGCTTGAGTGGACCAGACACAGTGCTGCTGGAGACCTCAGTGTGACTGCTGGACTGAGGATAATCTACCAACCAAAACTATCCAGCCAGCGGTGTTCTGTAGGCAGCGTCCACTGTGACCACTAATGAAGGACTAGACAATGACCAACACAAACTGTACAGCAGCTCTGACTTTACAAGGTGGACCAACAAGATAGGAGTGTCTAATAGAGTGGACAGTGAGTGGACACAGTGTTTAAACACTCCAGCAGCACTGCTGTGTCTGATTCACTCACACCAGCACAACACACACTAACACACCACCACCACGTCAATGTCATTACATATTATTCGCTCTGTGGTGGTCCTGAGGGGCCCAATACCGTAGTAAGCAGAGGAACAGACAAACTACAGTCTGTAGAAGTAGGACTACAAAGTTGTCCTGTATAGTGGAGCTGCTGAAATGTACAGTGAGTGTAGATACAAGGAGGCGTACCTAATGTAGCGGCCGGTGGGTGTGGGGTGTGGTCTCCCATGTGTGATTTCATTTATATAAACAACTTTATTCTCTCTCTCATTGTCTCCTCAGCTCTACAGCTCGGTCGAGTTCGGACGCCGGTGGCAGCTGGTTCATGAAAGAGTCGCTCCGAATCGATTCTATTGGTAGGTGCACACAACAGGAATTCCTTGTGCTGAATACTCAGCATCGATCACTTTAACTGCTCCCAGTCTGCAGCGCTCTGAGATATAAATAGAAGATAAGGACATAGATTTTCATTCAGCTTTGATGTGAAAAGCTCCACAGAGCTTACCCTCCCTGGGGGGAACATATCCCAAGCTTATTTTCCCCGGGGGAATACACTGGTGGTCATTATAGCTTATCATGGTTATGGAATCAGCCTTTGGCATGCTGTACTGGGTGACTGGGTGTTTGTAGGAAATGTGTCTTTGTAAGTAGACAAGTTTCAACATGTTTAAGGTGTCATTTAGCTGGGTTTACTGAGGGGAACTAACAGTTAGAGGTAGACATGCATTATTTATGATTAAATGTGCAATTCAAGTGTAATTATGTAATTGCTAGGGCTGTTAGTAGATTAAACCAGCCAAACACAATTAATCCCATTAGGTTACGTAAGTATTTGTGCTTAATTGTATTTGTCTTGCTCGATTGGACTCTATAGAAAGATTCATTCTAATTAAAACGCAGAATACTCGTGTAGTTCAGCACCATTGGGCTAAATTTGACAATATCACTGATGTTCGATTCCGGTTGGAATTACCATTCTACCTTAGAGCATATAGCAGCAATTTTGCACTGACGCCCAAACGTAACTACCTCATCATATTATGTACGGGAAACAAGAATAAGAAGCTTCAACCACAAGTTCTTAAGAAGAACTTCAACCAGTTCTATCCAGTGTATGAGATGATCAGCAACCAGGGGTTATATCACTTAGGGTGGGGGCTGCCGGTATAACCCTTTATAATGACTTTATAATTTGAGGGTTCTTGTGCCGTGTGTGCGTGAGCTTATTTAGTGGCACACAGTAAGCCATCCAAAACTCTCCCGGCCCAGCAGGAATTCTCCTGGCTCCCCTGATTAGCCTCTCTGGCATTGGTTCCTGTCAGTGAGCGTATAGAGTTGTATGCAGAAATGTTGGCACCTCTTTGTCAAATCATTCTGTTTAAGTAAAAACAGGTTAATATCCTCTACAATAGGACACACACATGCATGGGTAAAAAGTAAAGGTTATAGTAGATCACTTTCTTTCCAATATAGCCAATTGGCCCACCCCCTTGCTTTAATTTAAATCCATGATACAATAAGGGGGTTTAATTAAAAGAAGAGGTTGTAATAATATCTTGCAGTAATGTTTTATACATTTTTATTCATTCGTTTTATTAATTTATATAGTGAGCTGAACAATGAACATATTTGATACACAAACACACAATATCCTCTACAATAGGATACATATACATTTAATATATGGATATAATGTATAGGTATATACATATATATATATAGCCAATATATATAATATATATATAAAAGAAGGGGTTGTAATAATATTTCATACATGTGTGTGTTTGTGTGTCAAATATGTTCATTGTTCAGCTCACTATTATATTTACATATATACATATATATGTATATATACAAATGTAAAAAAGCAGACTTAAGGTTTTTATATATATATATATATATATATATATATATATACATATATATATATAAACATGGCATATAATGTTTTCTCGTTTTCATAATGTATCTATTTATAGAACAATTTTTAGCAAACGTAAGTGATACTCTAATGTTAAATCAATTAAACGCTGCACAATCAACAGAATAGAATGTCTCTGCTCGTTTTTTTAATTTACTATGAGTCAGAAATTGTATTGCGTTGTTTTTATTACTGGCATTAACTGCAATATCTAGGCTTTAATCTACTTAATGTACAAATATAAAATCTACTGTTACTCTTTTTACACTCCTGTTACATCTATCACATCACACATTAATGTTTGACTGAGCTGTTCTTCTCTCAGGCTGATTCTTCCTCTCCTGCACTTGTTCACATTCTTCTGTAGCCGGCCCAGTGCCAGACAATCTGGAACAGTCAGTTCCAGCCGTTTAGGGACGCTCTCTGCCAGGCTTAGGTTCTGGAGAACACTTTAGTCAAGTGATGGAGGAACTGTCAGAGCTTTGGCTTCTGAGCATAAGCCATGAGGGCTGCTAACAAACTGGATGCTTGTGTGAGATTTGCTTCAGAGGTCACTGATCATACACCCGATCATTTTTAGAGGCTTCTCGCCTGGTTATGGCATTCAGCAAATGCCATGCAGGGAAAAGAGTGATAGAGCCTTCCTAAAATGGGAGTAATTGATAATAAAAGAGAACTCGGGGCTGCAGTAGGTGGGGTGTGTTAGATACCATTTTCAGATACAGATTTTTTAAAAATAGTCTTTAGTAATCTATAAATCAAATATTCGGACGACAATAAGAAATCAGTCAAATGTGAAGGCCACAGAATTGTGAAAACCCCACCCACTCACTTCATTTAGACTGAAAGAAATGTTCGGCTGGCCAACCAGCATGTATATATACAAACCTCATGACCTGCAGATGTGCAAGCTAGCCATGCAAGCTAGCTGTGTTTGTTTTGTTTGTAGTCAGTCTGCAGTTTGAGCTGTGCAGTTTAATGGTACTGTGGTGTTGCCATGCTGCATGGTAAGTAGTTGAGTTTAATAAAAAAATTTCCAACTGTAGTAGGTTTATGTTTACAAGGACTTTTATATTGAAAAGCCTGAATACGAGTGGGGACAAGCGAGGAGAGGCCAGTGACGTGCACCTGTTATTTTGTTGTGTACTTGGCTGTGTAAGAAAAGCATGGACCAGACCTGTGACGTGACGACTCATTCTTGATGAAATAGCCCATGTTACAATGTGTATCTTCTATTGGTCTTCACTGGATTTGAACAGGACATTGTGCCCCTCTCTCTAAAGCTCTCTGGCAGGACTAGTCAGGCCCAGCAGGTTCATGGGTTAATGGGATGTGGCTTTATAGGAAGGGCTGAAAAGTTTTTCTTAAAGCTCCTCATTTCTACAATATCACCCACTACAACTTTAACTGAACAGCAGGAAAGTATTGGGGACCACTACCTGTGAACACGGTCATAAATGAGCTCCTTGAAAGACAATACACAAGGTAGAACTACGCCAAAGTTGTTTGCCCCACTGTGAAGATCTTTGTCATGTTCACAGATCTACTGATAATAAACTCTTCCCGGATATCCTATTGTTGATGGATGTTTCAGATGGGAATGCTTTATTAAAATTCAACCACATCAACAGTTTAATTAACTTTCATCGTCCTTTGACAGTACTCTCCCATTAACTGTAATCACCCAATGAATGCCTAAACAAAGTAGAGGCAGAGAAATTGTAAACTCCTTTACTCCATGCAATTAAAACAGACTTTCGCCTAAGACACACAATTATCCGTCCTGGAAGCCTCATCTTTCCTCCGTTTCTCCAATTTAAAGAACTAATTCATCCTTCCAGGATGGCAAATCAGTTTCCAGGGAGAATCAAGAATCAAGGAGGTATGATAGAAAGCTCCCCCTGCTGGAGAAACTTCAGACTGCTACACATGCTCTGCTTGTGAGTGTCAAAGCACACTGTATGTAAATCGCTCTACGATTTAGCCTACACTGTACCAAAAGTGGTTAGGGTAGTCAGAGGCATGTGGATGCTTTCGTGGCACAGAGTACAGCGCCTCTCCTGCTAAAATGCTTGCCATGTAGAAAAAATTTGTGTTATGTAAATGCACCGTATGTCCATGAGAACTTCAGGCTGAGGACAATGGGGCTCTTTAGAATTGTGCCAGGGAGGGTATCCGCCAAATCTGGCCAACTGAGCAGTTCTTTGAGGCAAGAGTGGGTGAACATTGACGTCACCTACATCTAGAAACGTGTGCAGCCCATGCCAAATTGAATCACTGCTGTTATTGGTGCTTGGGAAGGTATGACATGCTATTAGGTATGTTTCAATCACAGGTGACTAATTTCTTATCCAGTGAGCTTATCATGAAAATATACATTTATGATGTTATATTTTTGTCATGTGTCGGGTACGGGGGGCTTAAAACTGGTTTCAGGACAGCTATACGGCACCACTAGGTTTCTGCTTTTGTCACAAGTCATAGAACCTTTCTTTTGTACTGTATTGAACCCTTTCTGTTAAGAGTGCACTGCTAGAGAAGTAGGGCAAGCCCACAGCAAGCTGACTTGTTGTAGTATCTTGGAAAACCGTCGATACTCCGATAAATGTCCTATAAAGACGGAGACCGCGGATGCCTCTGCCTTTTGTATGTTCCTTTGCCGGAGCGTTTCCCTCTGATTCTGCAGTCTCTTTAATACATTTTTCATGCTATAATGATTTTTTTCCCCCCATAAAGTTAAAGAGAGCGAGAAAGAGAGGGAGAGAGCTGTGTGCAGCGCCTGTGGGCGTTCTTGAGAAGCAAATGAGAAGAGTTTCTGGTTTAATGATGGCAGGATGTATCCTCGACTTCTGTCAGAATGATGGTGGAGGCCCTAGCGCGTCGCAGGCTAGTCAGAGATAGCTTCCCTCGCTTGAAGTGGCGCCTTCAACCCGCGAGCGCGCGCACAGGGCCGTTAAAGTAGAGGCTCCAGTCAGGAGTGAAAGCTGCCATGCTCGCTTGTGCCTCTCGCAGGTTTGCAGCGGGAGAGACACCTCGAGATCCATTTGGAATTTGACTGATGATGCCAACTGAAAGACTGTGGGTAGAGAGAAGAGAGAATAGTGCATTGATCCCCAAGTAAATATAGCATGTCAGCATCCTGCATGCTGCGAAAACTCTGTACAGATCAATTTCACTGTGGATGCGGGGCAAAAAATGATAGGTTGTCAAGCTGAATTATCTTAAATCTAGTGGATATATATCTACTATATTTTTATATGATTATTTAACTTAGACATTTTATTACTGATTTAAGAAAATCTAATTATCTCACTATATTGCCGGATATTCTTGCTCAATTTTAGCAATATGCTTGGGGCAAGCAAAAGTGAGATCATACGACTTAATGCATGCAATCAAAACAAGTTAAACATGCCTGCAAATATAATAAATAATCTTAGAATAAGTTTACAATAGTCTCAACTGGAGGAATATTACACATATTGATTAGATTTAAGCTTGTTAAGTAAATATTTGTAAAGTACTTGACAAGCAGGGTAGTTGTTTTTGCAGGATAGTGCCTTTTTTGCTAGCGTAGATGGTTATGTAGCCACACTGCTACTGTAACTACAACATAAGTAATTTCATTGTATATTATGTTGTATAACATTCTGTGGCCAACACTGACTTTAAAGGGGAGCCTCCTAGAATTCACAGCAACTTTGTTGATTTGTGTTTATCAGCTAAGGTCAGATGAGGTTGCTTTTCTGTTTTTGCCAGGAATTCAAAAACAAAAAATAAAAAATAAAAAAAACATCATACACAAAGTCAAAGTCATAAAGTCAATAACATCACACACAGTCATTGGCAGCCACCACATAGATAGTAGTAGTGGTAGCTGTAGTAGTACCACTAATAAGCTAATGATATAAAGAGATGTTAACTTCTTATAGTTAACCTTATAGTTCAACTTTTATAATGTTGACTGGCAAGCTTTTCTATGGAAATGAAAATCCAGTTTGTTCCTGATTTTGTCAGTGATGCATATTGCAGCTAAAATATGTTTTATCAAGGTTATTGAGGAAAAATTCATAGTACTGAAGGATCTGGAAGGCTGAAACTGCATTTTACAGGGTTAAAGGATACAATATTAACCAACATAAATGAACGCACACATAATGTAAATTTTATGGGTATACTGATAATATTCAGAAATGTAAGAGTGGCTTGATAGGGTGTTAAACATCCCACTCATCATCATCAATGCTTTATCAATAGGATTTTTACTGTACTAGTAAATGTACAAGACGGCAGCACTGATGTATTTGTCAGGCCTTACAGTACACAGGATTTAGTAGGAATTTGCTGTACTGGTTAAATTAAGTACTCGCTTTTTTTTTCATTTGTCTCTTCACCCACGCTTTCACTCACGCTATGCGTCTTTCTTCCCCTCTCTAGGTCCAAAATGGGTCTTGATAAGGAGCCTGGGCTGATTCACTTGGAGACCAGCATTTCAGAAACACGTAGGACATTTTGTCCCCTCTAATTACACATCATTGACCTCCCTGTCTACATTGTCTACTTTCAGCATGCCATTCCCGATTCCTTCAGCAAGTGAGTCAAAGATGGCCCAGAGACCGGTTAAGGCTGTAAGACAATAATGTCCGCTGGCATTAACAAGCGAATCGTCAAATTTTCCCAGCTTGCTGGCAGTTTAGCCACAGCCAGCAATTAGGAGCCGGCACCATGAAAGCGGAAAAAGGTTCGGGTTGCTCATGTGACATTTACCCAGTGACTCCACATGCCTGTTGACTGACAGTGGGCCTGGGAAGGGAGGGTTTGTGGGTAAAAAAAAAGGTAAATGCTCAATACTACACCACCAGACAGGCAGTCAGATGGAGCAAGCACTCGCTAAGGCCACCGTAATGCCATCACTATTGATCTAACAGCGTTGAAAAGGCAGGCATGTACTTAGCTGAGGCTAGCAGACAAGGACAACATTCTCCCTTCTGTCGGCAGCTTGCAGATAAAAATGAACGAAAATCACAGGGCTTTCGTCTCAAGTCTTTTTGCCTCAAGGTTCCATCCCCCCTTCCCCACAGCCTCCTCCATCCCAACCATCCCTCTCTCTGACTGGCTCAAAGGAAAGACGCTAACAGTGCTCTGATGTATTCCACCTGGCTAAAACCCAAGCTAAAACCACAACATTACAAAATGATTTTCTTTTTTTTGCTATTGTTTATGTGTTTCTTCCTTTCTTTCTTTCTTTTTTTCCAGAGGCTCTTTATATCACCTGCAAGCTGCAGAACTGCACCGAGGCCAACAAGGGCAAACCGTTCCCTGGCTACATCGACCCCAATTCCCTGGTGGTGCAGGACGAGTATGTGTTTGTCCAGGTGAGTAATAAACGGAGGTGACACGGCGGGGGAATAGAGCCATGGCCCACGCCAAAAAGGGGCAGCGGAGGCATCAGACGCTGTGGAAAACACCAGCGCTAAGATTGGGTACATGAGCAGACAGGATTGTTCCTTTTCTGTTTTTTCAGCCTGTTTTTTCAGCTGGTTAGCTTCATTTGCAGGTGTAGATTTCTGTATTTTTCCAACACCTTTCATCCTTTCTAACTGTAGAGCACATACAGTGTTGGGCCAAATTGGTGAGAAAATGCAACACGACAAAGTGACTGAGCAATTTCAACCTGATAAATTGTATCTAGCACCTGTGCAGTTAGCCCTAGCAGCATTTACGGCCCCTGTACCGGTCGCTAAATTGTCACCTGGTCTAAAAGTGGCCTTTATTATTTTTCTCCCTCCCTCCCTTTCTGTTTGTGGCTGTCTCCATTACCCAAGGTGTCAACGGGCGGCCGGCCAATCTACTACGTGTCATCAAGGCGAGACCTGTTCACACCCATGAAGCTGCCCAAGTACACCCTTCCGAAGGTACCTTGTACTATTTTGGCAGCAAGCGGAAACAGTGACAACGTAAACACACATCACTCTATCAGCTTCTGCTCTTCTCCCATCCTCCATCTTAGCTTTCCAAGCCGCGAGCCTTCTAATAAACTCCTTCAGACCGGCAGACTTTTCTCCTTGCTTACAAACAAGCGCTTAAAAGCCGTGTACTCTTGACTAGCTCAACGTTATTCACTTAAACCGAAAATGCTATTCCTCTCGTCTCGCTCTTCGCTCTCTTTGTCTCCTATGACAATCAAACATGTTTTATTCAATCAGGTCCCTGGCACCCCAAGCTCCTTAAAACACCATCCCAGCGACGCCCTCACAGTCTGAGGTAGATGAAATTCGCAAATTGTCAGCATGTGTTTTCGATGCTAGCCAAGGCTGACAAGCTCAATTTAAAGCTAATAAAAATATTAGGTCTGCGCCTGAGCCGAGAGGGGCGGGCAAGAATGAGGCCCGATAGTGATTATTAATCTGATTCGGTGCAGCGGGGAGGGATCGTCCCAGCTCTCCAGCCGCCCCTTCACTGCAGGCCACCACATTCATATTCGTCCCCACTTGATTGCAGATGAAAATCACATTAAGGTTTCCCGTCCCTCCTCCGATGTATGTAAATTTGGTTGAAAGGCAAAAAGAAAAAAAAAGTACAAATATAAATAATAAATAAATAAGACGAAGGTGTATTTGCAGATTGTGAGCTGAAACATGTAGGCTTCAAGTTGTTTGGAGTCTGACCTACTTTGCTGGTTTTGTGATATTTCAAGTTTGAGCTTTCATCAAGTCGAGCTTGTTTAAAGTCGTAAATCAAACTGTCAGTGGCTCTGTAAACGGTTTATTAATGGAGCGCAGTGGCATTTGATCAAGGGACTGAGACATTGCCCCGTTTCCTTTATAATGGCTCGGTATTAATAGACATAATTTCTGTCAACATTTTGCCTTTATCATAATTAACAGAAAAGACCTACGTTCTGGCACGTACTTAAAATTCAGGCACGCGTTCGCATCAGTGCAATTCAACAGAGCTTTGTGGTTTATAAGAACAAAAATAAGTGCCAGCCACAAATATAGCTGCATAAGACCCTGAAATGTCTAAATAAATGTAAATTCTATGAATTATATAAAATGTATATGTATAAAAATCATATATACACTTTACATATATTTTTTAAAAAATGAATACATATGTATAGCTACATGATCATATATCTATATGAATATCAAGCTGACTCTGATCACTAGTACCAGTTACAAAAGCCTCTAATGAGTAGGTTAAATCCATCTAAAGGTTCTAAGGGTTAAATATCAAATGTCAAATTCATTTATAGATGTAATTTTTATTAAGATAAATTTATAGAGCAATATTAAATATTAAAGACAACAGCTGTTGACCAGAGTGCTGTAGAATCAGCCTAACAAAACCATAAACAAAACAGAGAAAACAAAAACGAAACAAATAAAAAACATAAATTCAATACAAAACATAAAACTGTGACACTGTACACCTTCCACACAGGATTAAAAGAGAAACAGAGACGAGATTTGAACACAGACAGCAACTCGTTCCAGAGTTTAGGGCCTGTAACTGCAAAAGCTCAGTCACCCATATGCTTCAACCTAGATTTGGGAACAATCAGTAGAAGCCGGTCCACTGACCTGAGTGGCCTTAATAGAATGTGTGACTGTAATAGGATGGAGAGATAGGATGGAACTAGCCCCATTTAGCAACTCATAAGCAAATATTAAAATCCTAAAATTAATCCTACACCAAACAGGGAGCCAGAGAAGGGAGGCATGCATGGGAGAAATGTGCTCATGCTTGTGTGTTCCTGTTAAAAGATGGTCTGCAGCTTTTTCCACAATTTGTAAGCGTGAAAGGGAGGCCTGGCTAGCACCAAAATAAAGAGCGTCACAAAAGTCAAAAATATAAAGTAATAAAAGATTTTAAAAAAGATAAAATAAAAGATTAAAAAAGGATAAAATAAAAGATAAAATAAAAGATAAAAAAGATAAAATAAAAGATAAAAAAAAGATAAAATAAAAGATAAAATAAAAACATGTACAGCCCTTTCAAACAGCCAGATTTTATAACTGAGTTAATCTGTTCATCTAGTTAAAATTCTAATCTTTATCTAGTTTAAAATAATGGGTACTTCAAAGCTGCTCACACTGTTAATTAAAAAGCAATAAGTGTTCATTTAACAATATGGAAAAGCCTTTCATTCCAACATTTAAGAACATATCAATATGATGTCCAGTATTTTTCATGTACCTGTCTGCTGATGTAGATACATGCATACGTGAGAATCAGCACTACAGAGCAATGAAATATTCTGTTTACAAGGTTACCAAAAATAAAAAATAATAATGAATAAAATACTATTTATTTTTACGCGGCAGCCCGGCAACACCCAAACAATCAGCACTTCCAGAGTACAATAAACACAACAGCACATATCAGTTACACATACCTGAGGAAAAATCCAGTGATGATATTTGTAAGCAGTTATCTGCAGATGTTGATATTAATGTGCAACCCTGAGAAACGTGTAACAGGTTTTGACACTGTGATTTGTTAATGATAACAAGGTTTTGCTCAGCGTATGATTCAGCTCATTAATGACACTGGCCTTAAACACCATACCCACACCTTAACCCTTTCAGGACCTGCACGTGATCAGCACAGACGAAAACCGTGTGGTGGCAGCAGTCCAGGAATGGAACCAGAATGACACCTATAACCTGTACGTCTCTGAGGCTGGAGGAATCTACTACACTCTCGCTCTAGAGAACGTCATGAGTAGCATGGGACCAGAGGGCAATGTCATGATTGACCTGTATGAGGTATCCGTCCAAAGCCAGTTCTTCCTTCTTTATTATCTGGATCCATGATTATGACTGAGCTGTCAAGAGCAAAGTTCTTTTAGTCATGTTGGTGCTAGTTTAGAAAAGTGTGGCTATTCTGAGGAAATAGTACTAGTATAGATCCAAGGTATTGAGTTGTAAGCAACAGGAAAGCATTACTAAATACAAAATCAAATTTGTGTCTACACTCTGCCTTTATTACTGCTTCCATCTTTTAGGGGGGAGACTTTCAGTTTCAGTTTTACAAAGAAATCTACAGAGATATTTTTCAAGCTGGCAGCATTTTTTGTTTACTTTTCACAATAAAAGTCCCAAGAAAAGAATCTTTAGGATATACAATGGTTCTGTTTAGAACCATGGATTTCATAAGCTTAAACATTTCATGCTGTAGTGGTTATTTGCATTGTGAAACTGTTCTTTATTTTGATGGCGGTTGTGTTTTATGTGGTTCTATGTAGATTGTTTTTAAAGATGGCCCCTATATAGCACCTTGAGGGCTATATAAAAAACCGAATACAGCGAATTATGCCACACAATCAAAAAAACATTTCACCATGCAAAGAACCAATAAAGCATGAAATGGTATCTATGTAGGGCCCATTGCCTTTAATAAGAACCTTCTGTCTTAAGAGTTTATTATTGCCTTCTGTCCAGGTTTTTAGTTGCCTGTACAGGAAAAAAATATATATATATTTTAAATTTGAACACAAATGTCCAGGAATCCATATAAGGCATTCTTATATGTAAGGATTTCCTAGGTTTAACCTACTTCTTTTTTTCCAAACCATTTGTATGCAGTAAATGAGAGAATGAGATTAGTTTAGGCTCCCCCCTTAACATATTCAACAGGTGGGAAAGGTGTACTGCTGTGTTTAGGCAGAAGGCAGTACTACGGTACAATAACCGAGAAGATGAAGTTTGTGCTGTATATCTTTCTGACCACAGCTACATGCTCACTGAATTTCATTATTATTATTATTATTGTATATTTTTAAAAAGTGCTTGGTGTACACTTTACACTTTAAACAGTGTTTTAAAACATACTATTCTCTTTCCAGTCCATCCACACATAGCCCCAAACCAGCCTGCTTTAAATAATATGTTTCTGTCTCATGAAAACAGAACACACATATCTGCCTGTTTGGCCTGCAACAGTTCAGCTCCCCCATTTACAATACAGTAATACGGGATGTTTTAGCTCTCCGCTCTTTTTGGTTTAGACACAACACATGCCAGCCAGTCAGAAAAGAGCTCATTTTGCCTCATTCCAAAAGCAGTTCGGGCCAAACCACTCCTTATGATTTCACTGGAGCTAAACTGCTGTAGGATAAATATTCAAATATGTACATGTAATGTAGTTTTTATAACATTACTAACATTTTCAGCCTACAGCAGTTTGTCCATGCCTATTCATACTGAAGTTATAAGGTGCATTTCAGCCCAGGCTACTTTTTAAATGAAGCACAATCTGGGTTGTCCAATCAGAACAGAGCTTATTTACATATATTAAGGTGTGAAGGTACAGTAACAAAAGCAGATGTGTAGTTTTAAGAAATAAAGAGAAGTTAGAAAATGGTCGTGTCATATAATAATAAAAAAAAAAATTATACCACATAAATCCACATGTCATAATTGGACTTCATCATATGTGGGAAAAAGAGCCATTCCTAGGAAACGGTGTTGCTTCGGAAGCCATTAAGGTCGCATATATGTAAGTCATATGTAAAGCTTATTCAGGCCAGCTGGAAAAAGCAACCCAAACCCATGCTTTTCATTCAGCAGCTTTTGGTGACTGGGTCATGCTATATGTGCGGTCTCATACGTGTATTCAAACTTTTGACTGGTACGTGATATACTTTCATGACAGGGCAGCTGCAGGAGGGTTTTTTTTCTTCCTCTTCAAAAATGCAATGGCTTTTTCCTCAACTCCTCGTTGTTTTCAGATCTATTATTCAAAGTGGTTGACCTTTTCACTGTTTAGCTCTGATCAATGTTTCAGGACATGCTGTTCTGCTGAACAAGTTCAATTCTCTGCAGCTCGAGAGGAGATACCTTTTAGCTAAAGCAGTGCCAAAGGAGTGCTGCTGCTTCAGACGGCTTTGTAAAAATACGGAGATAGAAAGCGCTGACACAATCCGGCGCTAGCGAGCCAGTGATATAAACCTGGAATAGATTTTCCCTCTTCCCTGGGATGCTTGGTTTCTCTGGAACATCCGTTCATCTCTATTACTCTATTACTTGCCTTTTTTTCCCCTCTATTTCCAAGGGTGGAGCTTGATTTTCTTCTCTCTCTCAAAGGTACAGAGACTGTTGGTGATGTTACTGGTGGTTTTGTTGGGTTACCAGGTCTTGCATGGTTATAAGTAGCCCATTTATTTCTTTGGCCCATTCAGCCTGTTTATTGATACCTTTCAGAAATGTGTTATCTCAGTTTTGGAAAGTTACTTTTTTAATGTTTCCTTTGACTATACCAGTGGATTACTTTGTATTTAGTCTCCCTAGAAATATCTTGTGCAATGTTGCATAACTTCTACTTCTACTGGCCATTTTGACTTACAAGTGGTCTCTGACTTTCACATAGTAATGCACTGTATTGTAGGCAGAGCCACCCCCTTTGTCATGTGAAGCACAAGAAAATGAATGAAATTAGAAGAACTGTTAAACTTATAAATGTAAGCTTGTACAAATCTGGGGTATAGTATTGAACTACCAGTCAATTTGGCACCACAGGAGTGAGTATACAAATGAGTGCATAGATTGCAGACATTCAGTGAGCCCTACGTGAGTCACCCTGTAAGTGTCAGCAGCATTGGCAGACGGCTGCACAACCCAAGACTACATGCACACAGAGCATTATGACGACTGCCCCTAACACCATGTCAGCATCACCGAAGACTGCAATGATGTTGTGCCAGACTGTCATCGAGTGACTCAGAATGGCAGCCGGTTATCTTCAGTGATGGGTCCTTCTTTTGTCTTGGTGGAGATGATCAATGAATCCTATGGTTTGGAGACATATGGTCAGCTCCAAGATTAACCGTTTGTTGTCACACGTCACACGTCCACAAGACCTGCTGTCACTCCACCTCCAACCCTACCACAACATGTGCAGGAACTGGGTGAGAATATTGAAACTGCATGGGATGGATTAGGACACCATTAGGAACCACCTTCATGCCGAGACGTCTGACATGTTGCATTAGCGAACATGGTGGCCTGAGGCCATACTGAGAGACACTACTTCTGTATGTGTATCTCTATAAATCTTGCCCATATCAGTCTAAATGTATTATCATTAACTGTTCCTGGTAACCTTTACCTTCCTCCCAAAGAGCACTGGAATCAGACACTTCATTTTATATATCCAACATTAATGAGCATGTTCCAAATTGGAACCGTCCCTATGAAGATAACGTGCTTTGGGCAGCTCTCAGCTGCTCATTATTAGAGTGAGACGAAGGTGTAAAGGGTCAGTTATGTTGCCTTACCACCGTTAACTGGCTTTAACTTCAGGTTCAGCACTGCTGCCACATTAACGCTGGTAAGGGAAGTGGAAGAGACAGGAGCTTCTCTCAGAACTAGAGCTCAAATGCAGTGGCCATGGATTTAACAGGGAATTGTGGGGCATGGAACTAATTAAAAACTAGAATATGAAATTAAGAAAAAGGAAAAATGTCCTCCAAAAAGGGCACTTATTCAGTCAGAGGCCAAAAGGTCAGGAGCTTGAGCACCACCTGTGTACGTGCCTGAGTGTCTGCATTTCAGCACTTGCCAATTGACTTCTAATATATGTGTCTGTCAAGGATACAAGCACTTTCTGCATGGCAACACCTCTATATTACTGTCCATGGTAACCGTTCCATATGCATCAGATGCAGCAGGTAGAAATCAGTTTGATGCTGGAGACGTCTTTTAATTCAGTGGGGGCTGCACGCAGTACACAAAGCAGCCTAAGATGAATTCCAGCCTAGGCTAGCGGTGTCAGGCTATCGCCCAATCAAATAATTAAACTGTTGATGATAGCGTCCACCCACTCGTCTCCCCCCACCTACCGGTAAACTCACATTTGGCCCGAGGAGAGGCTGAGGAATCCAGTGGCTTGATTGAGGTCGCCACCCTTGTGTCGCATATGCTAAAAAATCTCCGCCGCCAGCCAGATTGAAGTACTCCTCAATTATTGAACAGAGAGGACTGATCGGAAGCACTTTCTTGCATTTCTCTGCTTCTGCCTGGCCCTGCAGACGACTCCTATCAGCTTGTGCTCAACAGAGGCTTGGATTACTCCATCTGTTATTTCCCCACTGATGGAGCTAGAGTACATGCGTTCTGTGTGCACTATATGTCCTGCTCATCTAACACTCTAACATTCTTTTCCTGACATCAAGGATATTAATAGGGAGCTTGATCCCCACCCCCCTGCTGTAACAACCTTGTTACTCCTCTGGGAAGGCTTTACACCAGATGTTGGAACATTGCTGTGAGGATATGATTGCATTCAGACACGAGCAATGGTGAGGTCAGGTACACACGTGGGATGATTAGTTTGTAGAATCACAAACACTATTCCAGCTTGGATGGAGCTCCATCAGTCTAGTGAACTCAGTGCCACTGCTCCATAGCCTCAGGGGCTTTATAGCCCTCTAGCCAATGCTCAGCACTGGACATGGTAATCTTATGCTCATGTGCAGCTGCTCCAGAGCATCCCATTCTATTGCTTATAGAGTATAAACAAGCTACAGTATGTATGTATGAAAGCCTATATTAGCTGAATTCACCAATAAGACAGGCGTTTGGACAGTTTTGGACATACCATATATTGAGACCATATTACAGGGGTTGGACAATGAAACTGAAACACCTGGTTTTAGACCACAATCATTTATTAGTATGGTGTAGGGCCTCCTTTTGCGGCCAATACAGCGTCAGTTGGTCTTGGGAATGACATATACTGCGTCCTGCACAGTGGTCAGAGGGATTTTAAGCCATTCTTCTTGCAGGATAGTGGCCAGGTCACTACGTGATGCTGGTGGAGGTTCGTCCTTCTTAGTGGTATGCTGACATTACCCTGGATACCGTGGCTCTTGATACATCACAAAGACTTGCTGTCTTGGTCACAGATGCGCCAGCAAGACGTGCATCCAAACAATTTGTCCCCTTTTGAACTCTGGTATGTCACCCATAATGCTGTGTGCATTGCAGTATTTTGAGCAGAACTGTGCTCTTACCTGCTAACTGAACCTTCACACTCTGCTCTTACTGGTGCAATGTGCAATTAATGAAGATTGGCCACCAGGCTGGTCCAATTTAGCCATGAGACCTCCCACACTAAAATGACAGGTGTGTCAGTTTCATTGTTCAACCCCTGTAGATCTTAAATGGGATTCTAACACAAAGTATAGGGTGGTATATGCATTGAAAAGAAGTAGCATCTCATTTTCTGGATTTGAGTTCAAGTACTGGTATGAAAGCTGCTCCCAAAGATGACATTATGTCCCACTTTTACACCAATATTCAATATTCATATAACAATATTCACACCTCAGCTGTCCTGCAAGTTTCTTTCTCACTGTCCGTCTAAAAGATAATTGGCTTTCATAAGGAGGGAGAAAATCAGGGAAAGGTAAGAAAAAAACAGGAGGTGCCATCTGGACGTTTAAAACCTGCTGAACAATGGGACCTCCTAATAACTATGCATGACCTGGTAGAATGTCACCATCAGATAAACTGTACGTGAAGCTGAAAAGATCCACATGGGTGATCTGTCCGTCCTTCCACTGTGTGAAGACAACGCAATGCTGTAAGTGTAAAAGGATGTGTAGCTGTCAAACGCCCCTTACCTAGATAAGGAAACACACAATAAACAAAAAACTAATTGAACAAAGGAGCTGCTGGTGTTCTCAGAACAGTAGACCATCCTGTCCAACACTGAATAGATTTCAATGAATTTTCTATGACAGAGAAGCAGAAAATGGGACCGATTTCAGAGACATGACTGCAATATCCTGAAGAGCTGATCCTACTTTAATATCCTGAAAGCAAGTCACTAAATACTAAACCGTCTACTGCATTTAATTGTTGAGTCATGAATGAACAAAGCCTCTGTTGTTTCACTGCACTGTATATGCCATATTGTTCTATAGTGGTTCCCTTATAACTTTTTTAATCTGGTTATGTTTGTTTGTCATTTCATTCTTCGGCATCCTAGGTGGCAGGAATCAAAGGAATGTTTCTGGCCAACAAGAAGACGGATGAGCAAGTGAAGACATACATCACCTATAACAAAGGCAGAGACTGGAGGCTGTTGCAGGCGCCCTCTACTGACCTAAACGGGAACAGCATCCACTGCATATTGGTGAGAGAGAAGTGTAAACAGAGAGAGAGAGGGGGAGATTCGGTAAAGAGGATGAAAGACGGGGGGAGAACAAGAGAATGATAATGAGAACGCGAAGTAGAGGGCTCGTCAAATCCCGCCTGTCTAAAATGTGTCCATTGCGGTCTGAGCTAAGAATCAGAAAGAGCAGCGCTCATCAGGCCTGCTCATCAAAGTTGAATGTGATGGAACAAACCCTGCAGTAAAAGGTCAGGTGACAGACAGTAATGAGTTGACCACTCTCTCCAAGGAGATGGGCTAGTCATGGCGCTGGTATTTGCCTCTCAATCATTATTGCATACTTTTAATTTGTTCACAAGTCGACTGAGCAGAAGGTTGTATTTATATGCGGCATATCACGGCTGTCATGCCTCGCACCTTCAGTCTAATTCAGTTCATTGAGTACACATTTCATGTAGAATGAGCCAATAGAGAATTAGCCAGTCACTTCTAAAATCTCTTCACATAAACCTGCATTACATTTAAAGGATAACTTTGAGCTCATTTAGCCTCATCTCTACAGTATCTGTACCATACCGTTGGGTACTGGGGCTGCAATGCGGATGTTACAAATTTCTGTTTATTGGAAAACTGCAAAGCAATTTAAATAAGTAAATAATTTCACCTCATAATTCATTATAATTCACTGTTTTATGAAACAGGATGCTTTCATGTGCAGTCTGATGAGGAAAAATATCTTAATTAAGCTAAATGCTAAGTTAAGCTAAATCGCCTGGGGCCAGATGAAATCTCGTGATGAGAACCTCAAGGGACCACTCCTAAAAACTTTGGGCTGAAGGTTGGTAGGAACATAGACTTATTAAGATGGGAATAAACTGAAACTAAAATCTCCATACCAATCCACTGCCTCCTAGCGTAAATTAGCATTCCTAATTTTTCCCTCCAAAAATTTTAATATTTATAGAAAAATCATCTCTTGCAAAAGAATTTTTTTTTTATTTTTATTTTTTTGCTAAAAATATTCATATTCAATATTCAAAGCTCAAATTGCTTGTGTTATTGGTTATACTGGACAATAATAGTGCATGCACTAGAGCAATTTCAAGGGCAGGTTCAGTTGTATTCAAGAGTTTGAATGCACCCGGTTCAAATTATTTATTATTTGCTGAATTTTGAAAAATACACTTTATTGCCAAAAGTATTTGGTTCTGTTGCCTTCACACACATTACTTAAGTGACATCCCTTTTTTAAACCATAGGGTTTAATAACCAACCTTTGCAGCTAGAATGGGCTTCAGCTCCCCTGGGAGGCTTTCACAAGGTTTAGGAATGTGTTTATGGGAATTTCTGACCATTGTTCCAGAAGCACATTTGTGAGGTCAGACACTGATGCTGGACAGGAAGGCCTGGCTCACAGTCTCCACTCTAATTCCTCCTAAAGGTGTTCTATTGGGTTAAGGTGAAGCCAGTCAAGTTCTTCCACACCTAGCTCGCTCATCCATGTCTTTATGAACCTTGCTTTATGCAGTGGTGCGCAGTCATGTTGGAAAATGAAAACTGTTCAAACAAAATTGAGAGCATGAAATTGTCCAACATCTCTTGGTTTGGTGAAGCATTAAAACTTCCTTCCAAGACCAACTCCTGGAAAACAACCCCACACCATAATCCCCCCCTCCACTAAATTTTACACTTGGCACAATGCAGTCAGACAAGTACCATTCTTCTGGCAACCGCCAAGCCTGGACTCATCCATCAGTTTGCCGACCGGAGAAGCATGATTCATCACTCCGGAGAACACGTCTCAACTGCTCTAAAGTCCAGTGGCGCCGTGCTTTGCCCCACCACATTCAACGCTTTGTATTACACCTGGTGATGTAAGGCTTGGATGCAGCTGCTAAGCCATGGAAACCATTTCATGAAGTTCTCTACACACTGTTCTTGAGCTATTCTGAAGGCCACATGAAGTTTTAAGGTCTGTAGCTATTGCCTCTGCCAAAAATTGGCAACCTCTGCGCACTATGGGCCTCAGCATCCACTGAGCCCTTTGTCATTTTACATGGCCTACCACTTTGTGGCTAAGCTGCTGTCATTCTCAATCACTTCCACTGAGTTATAATACCACTGACAGTTCATTTTGGAATATTTAGTAGAGGTGGGGGTGGGGGGTGGTTTGCGACTGGACTTGTTGCACAGGTGGCATCCTGTTATGGTACACGGAGCTCCTGAGACCCATTCTTTCACTAATGTGTGTAGAAGCAGTCTGCATATCTAGGTGCTGGGTTTTATACACATGTGGCCATGGATGTGGTTGGAACATCTGAATCAATTATTTGGATGTGTGATTAAATACATTTGGCAATATAGTGTATATTAGGGACAAAAACAAAAGCTAAAATATAAAATGTACCATAATATGAGCTATTTTCCCTCCAGTTATGTTAAATTCAAAGTGTTTGTACATGTTTACATGTTTTCACTTCAACAAAACTTGATGTTTGGCCAGGGTGCCCAAACACTTGTAAGCATGTAAATTAAGATAAGACCCTGCTATCAGGATTTTGGCAGGTAGAATGTATACGGCATTATTAGGCAGCACTCAAGCAAAATTAACAAAAGCATATGCCTGTTGATCTTTTAAAAAGGCCCTTCTCATCACCTTAGGCTGATTGTTTTTATAATGAGACATGCGTTGCAATGTGAGCGATGCTGAAGCGGTATTTATTTTGCCCTGGGTAAATATGACTAACGGCAGTCTGTTGCTGCAACAAAGTAGCACTCATCCACTCCACTCGATGCCGAAGCGAAAATAATTACCCTTTGATAAATTTGACTAATTAATGGTCTCACATCCGGCCTCGCCTTCATCCCCCATTATAGAGTTATTTGTCAGAAAATGTCAAAGTTTTAATAAACCCCCATAAACAGCCCGCACAACATGTGCTTACCATTGGCATTTGCAGACTTATAATGAGAATTGTGCCGCTAAAGGTTACTCCAATCAAAATTAATGTTGGGACGTAACTGGTTGGGAGCGTGTACCGTTGTGGGATTTGTAATTAGGGGCTTTATGTTAGCCTAAGCCTGTGCCCATAGGGTGACAGTGTAGTTGAAGCTGCTTAACAGGAGTTTTCCTATTGATTTAGACACTGTAAGTGCCTTAAATGATTTTTTTGCATGAATATGTGTGTGTGTTTTGTTTGTGTGTGTGTTTGTAGCCATACTGCTCGTTGCATTTGCACCTACACGTATCGGCAAACCCCTACACATCCGGAAACATAGCCAGCAAGGAGTCGGCACCTGGAATCATAGTGGCGTCAGGTGAGTGGCTGTGGTTCTCTTGCAATATTCAAACTCCAAAGAGCTTAATCTTGTATGGGCGGCAAAGAACATGTGAAAAGGCAGCTGATGTGCCTCCGAGTTCACAGTGAGGTGCGTTTCACAGGGCGCACATGACCAAAAATCAGCTTAGCGCAGTAGAGATGCTGTGCCTTCCCAAAAATGCACATTTTTTGTGTCACTATTTAAGCCTCTTTGTGTCAGGTCACAGGAGCATAGCGTGCGTCTGACACAGTCAGTGTTCTAAGCCTTTGTAAAATATTCAAAGGAACAATTTGGAAGAACACATAAAGGCACATCAACTTCGCTTCCGCATTACCCTGATAAACCCAGTCACTAATAATGCTTCACCAATCGGAAGTGTTCTCTGAAAGAACCGGCACGCTCACTCAAAAAGAGTACATCCAGTGATAAAGGAAGCCTTCGGAATCTTTCATATAGCGATAGGAGATACGGTAGCTCACAGAAAGCACCAATTCCATTGGCTGACGTATTTCACTTGGCCAGCATGGACCAACAGCTTAAATCCTGGGTAAGCAGGTTGAAGGCCAAGAGGTTTTTGATTGTATCACTGGTAAGACCCTCAGTTGATGTGCTAGAGGCCTTAAACCATACTAAACATGCACATAAGAATCTGAACCTGTTTTTTGTTTATTTATATGAAGATCCGATCACCAGGTACCTAGAATTTCAACTGGCTCCTCTTAAGAAAATTCAAGGTTAAGCTTTGAACTGAAATGTTTACTCAGAGATTCACTGTAACACATACAAAAGCAAGAATGTTACTTGACTGTCTTCCAATGCAGATCTGTGGTAAACCCAATGCAGGACAGCACAGTGTGTCTTAGCACTCAAACAGATCACTCCAGCAGTTTGACTAACATTGCATCTCAGTGATAGTATAACACGTAACACCAAATCCTCCTACCTGTGATGAAATCCACTGTAAAGCATGTCCACAGATGGCTGTACTCAAAGGGGCACTAACTGTGTTGTCCTTATCTGTCTATAGAAATAACACACTAGTAGAGGCTCGGATGTGCTGCCCATGAAGTGTGAAAGGATGAAGCTGTCTGAAAGGCTGACTGTCGGACGTAATGATCGATTTAGGATTGTATTTTGCTAGTATTAGTAGTTATTTCTGTGGAAAAAGTGACAGACGTTCCAGAACCATCAGCAGAGGACTTGAACTCTCTTAGGGTCTGTTCTGCACTGTTGATCTGAGATACAGTTCTAAAGCTCCGAAGTCTGACATGTGATCGATTGCAAAGCAGTGCAGATGCAGTCACCATCATAACAATGTAAAAGAAAGCGTATTAAGTATTTCATTCTTCTCCTTCTTTACAGTTTTAGGCACTTCTGGCTTCCGGAAATGCATTGAACATGCATCACACTTTTTTCCCTTCACTTTTACTGGATCAACATTATGATGGACGATGGCACCTACAAAGTAGTTAAACCGTATGACTTTATACAATAGTAGCATGTTGATGGAACTATTGTGTACACTTGTCTGCAATCAGAACGGTCGTGTATTTAAAAATAAAAATAAAAAAAAGGTTTTCAATTTTGTAAACAGAAGGAAAAAAAAAAACACCTGCTGTTATGGGACTGTGCACAATGTTGGTAATGACATGATCTGAAACACCTACTCATCCTAATCAGGCAGATAAGTTTAGAAGCCTTTATTGCCTATTAAATTATTGGGTGGGTTTTTTGCAACTCAGTGTGACTGTGCAGCCTTTTTAAAGATGATCACTTGATTTAGGTCCACCTACCTTAATATCTATACTCATTGTCCATTTATCAGCTCCACTTACTGTATAGGAGCTCTCTGCAATTTTATATTTACTGACTGCACTACCTTGTTCCAATGCATAGTTTGTTGTTCCACCAGAGAGCAGGTTCATTCTCAGCACTGTCGTGGTGGTGGGGTCTTAGTTTGTATTGTGCTGGCACAAGTGGATCAGACACAGCAGTGCTGCAGAAGCTTTTTTAATATCTCATTGTCACTGCTGGACTGAGAATAGTCCACCAACCCAAACTACCCAGCCAACAGCATCCTGTGGGCAGCATCATGTGGCCACTGATGAAGAACTGAGGGATGACCAACACAAATTGTGCAGCAGCAGATGAGCTACTGTCTTTACATCTACAAGGTGGACCAGCCAGGTAGGAGTCTCTAATAGAGTGGACAGTAAATGGACCCAGCAGCACTGCTGTGTCTGATGTACTCACACCAGCACAAACTAACTCACCACTAATATGTCAGTGTCACTGCAGTGCTAAGAATGATCCACCGCCCACATAATACCTGCTCTGTGGTGGTCCTATGGGGGCCCTGACCATTGATGGATGGTGAGACAACAAAGTATACAGAGAAACAGATGGACTATAGCCTGTAACTGTAGAACTACAAGGTGCTCCTATATGGGAAGTGGTAAAATGGACAGTGAGTGTAGAAAGAAGGAGGTGTACCTGAAGAACCGCTCAGTGAGTGTATAATAGAGAACACAGTATTACAGATGTAAGATCTGTTATTGTTTATTTTCTCAAAATGAATTAAGTTATCGTTAACTCTCTCTATCGCTAACCATCTCTCTCTCTCTCTCTCTCTCTCTCTCTCTCTCTCTCTCTCTCTCTCTCTCTCTCTATTTCTCTCTCTTACTCTTCCTCTCTCGCTTGCTCTCTTTCTCTGGTTTCTGGAACCTGAATAGAAAACAGGCTTAAGACTAATCAAAAAGCACAGCTAACACAGTCCTGAGAGAGAACTTAACAAAGGAGTCTAATTTGGAGAAAATCATTACTGTGATTTCTTAATCAGCTTAATTTCAGTGCCTTTAGAGAAACTAAAACAGAAACACCGAAGTGTTACGTACATCGGTTACTCTGAGGTTAAGCTAACGTTGTTTTCTTTTTCCTCTCTATCTTTTCCTCTTTCATCGTAGGCTTTTATGACACTGTTATTGTTGAAGATGTTCATTTTGAGCGTGTGCAGCCAAGGGCTCGGGATATGGGCTATAAACAAGATTAACACGGTGCTAGCATAAACAAGCAGATATGCTAAGTGCTGCACTCTGCGAAAGGAAAGAGTCTTTAGAGTGCTCTCCGCCTCTTCCGTTTTCCCATCCAGCTGCTTTCTCTTTTCCGCTCTTAACTGCAAATGTTTATTCTAGAAGATTGAAAGCACTTGTCACTTTTTCTATATGACCTCCACAGCTGTGTGTCTTCCACAATATTCAAAGACAATATTGCTTCATGGACGAGCGCAGATAAAATATAAATGTCTCGGCACGGCAACTTTCCAGATAAGTAATCCTCAGTGGAGAGTCTATTAGATATTAGCCTACTTGCCACACTGGCTTGATTGATTCGATCGTTCTATGGTCCCTCGTCACGGGGACGGCGGATCTAACTTATTTAAGTTTTCGCATAAAGTTCTGCGGTGGCAGGAAAAAAAAAGTCTGCAGTTAACTTGGCAAGAGGGGAACATTCTCTTTGTCAAACTTTGTCTTCTCGAATTCCCATCTCTGTGAGTAATACTGAGCTATAAAGCTTCAGCCTGAGAGATCTTTTTATTCGCTGCAAAGAGATTGCAATAACTTACACTCTTATGGCCTCCCTCTTAACTTCATAGCTAGCTTTACGTAGTTCCGCTTTGAGAGTGATGTAAATCTCTTTGCAGTTTTTAGTCGGAGCTGCAAAGTGCCATTTTCCCTACAGTACAGGTTCTTGGACTGTATAACACTTGTTCTGTATATGGCCCACTAATCTGTAAAATTCAGTTCTGCCACAGCATAGCTTAACATTGACTTTCTGCTAAAACTATTACCTAAAACTAAGACCTGTACCCCAAGACAGATCAAACATACCTTCAACCAAATCATTTTGACCATTAATAACTTTCAAGCTCAGATATAAAAACACAAACAACTTTTTCTCTGACTGTTTTTTTAACTCTAGGAAGTCTGCAGTTAGCTTGAACTGGCATTTGTTTACTTTTTGTATCAACAGGTTGACCTGTCTGTCTGTCTGTCTGTCTGTCTGTCTGTCTGTCTGTCTCTGTCTCTGTTTGTCTATCTATCTATCTATCTATCTATCTATCTATCTATCTATCTATCTATCTATCTATCTATCTATCTATCTGTTTGTTTACCTTACTCTAGTGATGAGACAGTCAACCTTGGCCAGGAATCCAAAAAAGAGTAGCTAGTTGTTTTCTCTAGTCTCCCTTCACTCAGCATTACTTCCAACATAGACAAATCCTACATAGGATGTAGTGTTCTCCTCCAAACATGTTGCTGTCTGAAAAGATGTGGCTCCTTTTCACATATCTCAGAGGGAGATTTGGTGCTAGTGGGCAGCACTGGTCTTGGTTTAATATTGTACAAATGAACTTTTTTTGCAATAGATTGATAAAGCACACATATTAAGCTGGAAAATCTAAATGTTAATCAGCTGTATGTGTTAGTCTAGGAGATATTCATACCTTCACCCAAAAAAATGTAAATGTCTGTTGTGAAATCGTTAAGTGAAGTTAAAAATAATTTAAATTAGCCTCTCTTATGTGTCTAAACCTTTGACCAGTACTGTATATTTTGTAGAAGGTTAGCCTTCATAAATCTGTGTGCTGGTACTTTTTAATAGTGACATGGGGTGATATATAATTACATGGTTCCCCTGGTCCATGAAAGTCTTGTAGTAGATTTTGTATTGTCATAATTGGCTGGAAGATGTGTTCAGAATCAGAATCAAGCTTTATTTGCCAAGTATGTTCACACATACAAGGAATTTCTCGTTGGTTATACATAACTACAATATGTTGTATAGCTACAAAGGTGTTCTAAAGGTGTTGCACTGAGGCTGACAGAAGGCAAAGCGGTAGGAACATGTGCAGTCAGAAACTATTTTAAGGTGTATAATAGAAATGTGCAGTATTTGCAGTGTCAGTGTTTCCACTGTGTTTAAACAAGCCACGCTGCAAACAGCATGCACATGTCCTCCTGTCTGCCTTGTGTCACGAAAACTGTGAACAAAGAATACTTGGAATGTTTTCCTGAGTAGGTTAAAAATAAATCTGTTGTCAGCCGAAATTGCACATTCCAGCTTAAATATTCAGTTATACCCAAAACAACGATCAGTATAACAGTCACTGTATATATTCAACTCAGAAAAGTTCATTAACTACAAACTACAGAAGCCAAGGTGGCAGAACCTGACCACTGATGAAGGGCTAGAGGACAGCAGAATTGATAATAAAGTCAAACACACTGAAAAGACCGCAAGGATCAAGCAATCAATATTAGTTTCGTCAGCCAATCAGTTTAAGTAAAATAGACATTGATTGTTGTTTTATTAGTGCTATGTTGAGTCTTTAAACATAAGCTCCTGTCCAATAATGCTAATGCTGTTTCTAGTACAGTTCTAAGAGTTGTCTACATGTTTCTCCATGCAGGTTCTGTTGGAGCAGAGCTGACCAGCAGTAATGTTAGCATGTTCATCACATCTGATGCTGGAAACACGTGGAGGCAGGTAAGCCTGACAGAGGCAGAGCTAGAAGGGGGTTGATGGGGAGTAATTTCAATATTGATGCTATCTTCAAGTCCATAAATCCTTGAGCTGCACCCAAGAGCTGATAATCAAATGACACCTTGTGAGCAAATTGGATTCAGTGGTATGCGCAAGGCCCGTGGGTGGCCCTTGCTCATTTGATGGCGGGATTTAAATTTATGGGGGATGCTATCTAATTAAAAATGGTTGAGTGAAAATAATTAGGAGAAAATTGATGTGGCAAAAGTTAAAGCTTGCTGGGTGCGGCATGTTTTTTTTTTTTCCTGGCGTCTGATACATTGTCAGGAATAATTACGATGGTTCTGATTTATGAAATAACGTTGTTTTAAGCATGCTGGACCTGCGATCTGAGTTCTAATCTAATCAGACTGGAAGTCCTTCCCAGAGGGAGAGTAAGAGATTGAATCGCATTATAACTCAAGTCATCAACTGATCAGCCGATCTCTCAAAAGAATACAACACAGGGGCATATTAAACAACTTCAGTGGGCTGCATGAACAGAGGGGGTGATGTGAATGCAGTGCAGATGTGAACAGCAAAAGGATATACATTTATATTCATGGACAGACCCATATGAATCTGCTTTAGAAGCAAATCCAGATGGAAATCTTCTGTTTTAGAATTTAAATTAGTGTGGGGTTTCCCCAGGAAAAAAAAAAACATTTCAATCTTAATTTTTTCCCCACTGACTGTGTTTGTTTTGATTGGATCATGTGAGGAGCCTGACATTATTAAAATGATGCTGACATCATTAATAAAGATCTAAAAATTCCAACAATTCTGATAAATCTGGTCATTCAGATAATTCAGATAAATCTGATAATTCGGAATATTGCAATAATACAATAAAATAACTCAGTGTGGTAAAAATGGTTAAAAATCATTTATATTAAGTTGTTAATTGTTTTAAACTGCGGCTTCCCAGAATTCTTAGCATATTTTTCTAATTGGCATTAATTGGACAAAATTCATATTCTTTAGACAGTTGTCTCCATAAATAATAATACTAACATTGATAGACAAAAGACAAATATGCAAATCCAGTAATAGTAATACAGTGGACTTATTATGCCTATTATTATTTTCAGTGGTCATTGTGTGTTCACCTTCTGCCTAAGACACTTTGTTAGAGCTCCTGTATCTTCAAGCTCCGCCTCCTGATTGGCCAGTCACCAGAGCAGCATTCAGCCCCCACCATGTTGTGGGATACCTGTTTTCTATTCTGCAAGCTAGAATAGATCAGGGCTTTGTGAGATAGTGTGGCAAGCATTGTGGTAGGCGGGCATTAATAACTGTATTGCACAATGATGTCATCTTGTAACAGAAACAAGGGCTGGAATTTTCAGAGAAAAGTTGTTTCTGTGGGAGAGAGTTTTCCCCTCAGTTGTGTACCTTTGCAAACCATTTATATGTGCAAACAGCCACGTCACACGCTAAAGGAAACCTGGAAAAACATAATGGGTCCTGCCTTTCCCTTAATAAGTGCTTACAATAATATTTCCAGTTTATGAACTGTTTTAAAAGGATGTAGACTTAATACCAAAATACAATTTAAAATATTTTAATTGTAGAATTGTAAAAAATTTATAGTAAAATACAATTCAAAAATTTGTTTGCACAAAATATATTTTTTTCATTTACGAGGTCAGCCTTATTTATTTGCTGTTTCAGATTATTTACAATAAAACGCACATAACTAACGCCCCCCCACCACGCCCCACCCTAACATAACCATAACATGTTTGTATACGTTTCAGATATTTGATGAGGAATACAGCGTCCTCTATCTGGATCAAGGTGGAGCACTGGTGGCTATCCGGCACACGCCCCTCCCCATCAGACATCTATGGTAACTCTATCACACCGGCTCATATCGTTTATCATCTTTTGTGCATATACTGCTAGGTGAGTCAGTTCCATCCCACGAAAGATACGTACAATGAACATGAACGGGAGAGTATGAATATTCTCATTAAAGTCAGTGAGCTGTGTAATGCTTTCAGTAGTAGCTCTACTTGTAATGCGCTAAAGTCATCTGACTGCAACAATGCAGCTTTTTCAATTACCGTAGTAGTCGGGCGTGTCAAGGAAATGCAATTGTTTTTAAATTGAGGTACAAAATAAAAAAAGGCTCAGCAGTGTGTCTGACTTTGTTTCTCCGCAGGCTGAGTTTCGATGAGGGGAGGGTGTGGAATAAGTACAGTTTCACATCATCACCGCTGTTTGTGGATGGAGTGCTGGGCGAGCCGGGAGAGGAAACGCTGATTATGACGTATGTTTTAAAACACACTGCTTTAAACTATGCAGGAGAAAGACCCTGCTAGAGATAGTATTACTGTTTGGCTGTAAATTGCAGTTACTTCACATAATTTATATAATGTACCTAAGTAATAACATAGTTACCTGAGGAGTTGCATTTGCATTCAATGTCCCTTCTGTATTGAAAAGCCCACACTTAACCACAAACACAGACAATTTTAAAATTAAATTAATTTGTTCTACTTTAATGAACTTTATCTTGCAGAAACTTTGACTTGAGTGTTCATTTACTTCCTTAATTTACTTCATTTAGGTGGAGCTTAATGATGCGTCAGAATAGTAAAGCACAATAACTTCTTTTAGGTAAATTTCCTGCATAATAGAGTTCCTCAATGATGGTAATGAAATATATTTTCATGGGAAAATGTGCAATTGACAAAAACTAGTTAAGTAAAAGCATTTGACGTGAGTCAGCAGCAAAATGGCGGCTTGCAAAGAGCCTACAAGGCATGTTGAGTTTTATCAAAAACGTTAACATGGGGTACCTTTACGGTAAGTCACGGTGCTGCAAAAGCACAGTAGTCCGTTCCAACCAAACTATCATGTTTATTGTGTATTACTGAGCCTAGCGCTACAAACCACTTATGGGGGTTAGTTAGATTTTATCGCTGATTTTGAATGTGTTTAAAATAGTAATTTGATCTTCAGTTTTGAGTAGTTTGGTCTCACCAAATTTGAAGAGATTCTAGGCATGTATGGCTGCACATAACTGCCTGGGTGCGTTGCAAAGATGGTTACCAAGTGAACAATCTTTCGTATAAGGTGATATTCAGTCTTCACTCAGCGGTTCGATTGGGTTTGTAGGTCGGGTCAGATTCAGAAAGACTATTCCCAGTCTATATTCAGGTTTGGATCAAAAATAAAATTTACAGAACTCAGTATGTCAGAAATCTCAGTTGTAGTGTAAAACTATTAGCTATTTTAACTGAAACACTGTGTTAGAATACCATGTTGGCTAATTTGTTGGTTTCGGTTGCTGCTCTTTTAATTATCCCCAAACATTCAAGCTCTGCATGATAGCATTTTAAAACTGGGTACCCTACATTATAAAGGCAAGATTAAACTAAAACCAGAATTCATTTCTAAAGGGATCAGTACTCTGCAATCCTTCTCCAACCTTACAACAGTTACTACATATACAGACAGGTGTAACATGGATGAATCAATAGGTGAAAAATCAAAAGCTCTTCATGAAGTTTAGTTTAGCTTAGCCTTTTAATTCCCGACTATTTATGTATGTCCCCAAAGTCTGAGATGTATTTTAGTGAGTATGTTTATGAATGTGTTCACGTCTCTGCTGTCAGATTTTACGTGTGGGGTGCCTGTTTGTGTCTATAGTTGTGAAACACAACCCGATGGTTGCCTATCGTTGGCTAGTTTTCCCTCGTGAATAACAGAAGGCTTTTCTCAAGGTCTCGTCAAAGATCAAAACCAGCTGCTGCTGCATTTTGATCAGCTCAGATCAATGGGGGGGCAGGCAAGCCCTGCATTTTGGGCAGGCCTATTTTGGGCACTCTGAGTCAACGAGGGGAAAGCCAGTAGAGCCGAACGTTTGGAAGGCTGTGCTGGGAGGCAGAGGCGCTGCCGTGTATTTACAAAGGCTTCATATAATGAGCTGTTAGGCTGCAGGCAGCGTTAGCAACGGGAGCTGCCTATTATTGAAATGCAGCGGTGTTTGTGTGGGAGTGTCACTGAAAAAGATATTAAAGTGCAATATCCGCTGATGTAAAGCACTTTATGCAGCATCGGGCAAGGTTAAGCCGTAACATTTATTGATTACGTCTCCTAGGTCCTTTATTGCGTATATGACTTGAAAGGGCTTTTATCTTTTGTTGATTTTTTTTTTTCATTCATAGCTCCGTGAATCAAGTGATGATACTGAGGATACTGAGGATTATAAATAAATATCAGTCTGTGCCAGTTTTGTGTTTCCTTAAGATTGAAATTAAGTGTATAACTAAGCGTATCCTGTTTAGTTCATCATTATTTTGCCATTATGGGGGGATGTTATGAGCTGGAGGTTAGGTAACCAGCGTTGTGACCGGAGGGTCAATGGTGCGATTCCCTGAATCGACAGGACATGACTGAAGTGCCCTTGACCAAAACACCTAACCCCTAACTGCTCCCTGGGTGCCGTGGATAGGGCTGTAGGTCTGGGAAAGTAAGATCCTGCCGAACAGAATATTTGGTAGAAGTATTTATTGAAGCTTTTGAAGTCCCGGTAAACACAGTGTAATCTAAGCAATGCTATTTTGGTACTTAACTTGAGTGTTACTACAATATTATGACAGAAATATATAAAATATAATTATATAATAAAACATGTCTTAAAATCCATCCATCAGACTGATAGGAACTGTGCGGGTGTGGCTAATCAGCAGCTTGATTGACAGCTCTCTGTCCAACACTCTTAGCCCATTATACAGCCACTCATACAGAAGTCATAATTCCGCTTTTATGTGATGGTAATAGTATGGAAAAATATCACGGATGAACATGTGGGTGTGTGAACGGATAGATGGGCTGCACTGTGACTTTTCAAGAACTGGTCTGCACCTATCACTTAAACAGCCTTAATGCTTTTCACTTTGCTCTGCTGTTTATACAGGCACTGTCATAACACTTTACTCCTACATCTTAATTCTGCTGGTGCACATGTCACTTTTCGTCCTTATTGTCTTCAGTGCCTTACTGTCTCATTATGTTTATCTCGGTGCCCTTATTTTATCGTATGTCTTGCGTTCGTCTATTTTATGTTTACTGTTATATATATTTAATATACTCTTGCTCTTGTTTAAGTTGTAATCTATTTATTATTAAATGTTTATCTACTGCAACTCGGGTCAGAGATTAATGCAGTTTCAGTCCTCAGTATGTCGTGTACATACTGAAGTACTGACAATAAAAACGACTTGACTTGACTTGACAAAGCAAAGTGTAAAAGAAGAAATAGACAAAATATCTATGTTCCTGTATGGGTAAAGGAATGAATGGGTGATAGACCGGTACAAATACAGAGAGGTCTTTTGTGCAGGCAGGGCAAGAGATGTCAGCCTTGTGATTGGTAGGGAATTATTGATGGACGCATTACCAAAGATTAGGACTGGATAGTTTACATCAACAGGAGAGAATGAAAACACAGATTTAGGTTCTTGTGTATAAAAATTTGTCCCAGTTTGTTCGGTACAGGGAAACTGACTGACCTTTGGACTAGCATCATTTTGTGTAAGAGCTGCTCTCAGGTTCAGATTTAACTTCTCTTACTCTGCCAGCCTGTCCAGCCAGACCTTTGGTTTAATTTTGTCTCCTTGTCATTATGTGCCACATTTCCACTACTCCCTCTTTTATAAAGGAATGACTTTTGTCATGAATATTTGAATTTGCTGAAATGGAGAACAGCCGACAGCCAGGCAAGCCAAGTGTCAGGTTTTAAGTTACCTCATACTTGTGCCAGTTAGCTCATAGCCAAGAACTTATCTCAGTTGTTGCCTACATAAACTTTTTTGATCATTTATGAGTAGAAACTCATGTCTGTCCTCCTGAGACCCGGACTTGCTTGGTGTGCAATTTTAATTTCTCCTAGCTATTTGTGATCAGTAGGACCTAACAAGTATAAAAAACTAAAAGTCTTTGTACAGGAAGTTGTTTTGGCAAAAAACAGTGTCCTCATATGAGGCCCAAGGGTCAACGTTTTAAAAAGATTCATGGTGCAGAGAAGCAGAAATGTAATGTCCTCATATGAGGACGCTGGGGTCTCAGGAGGTCATAGTGGTCTGTGGATCAAATTAGACTTTGCACACAGAAATGTATACTGATAAATTCTATAAGGTCTTTTGTTTATGCTACAATGTTCCAGCTCAAAATGGGCAGTGGAGAAGGTGATTGAGTAAAGCTATTTAATGTAATATAGATTACAAACAATAATAAACAATAAACAATGATAAGGCCTATCAAGGAAAACCATAGTAAATAGAGCTATGTAATTATGCATGTAACTATTGAATTACATTTAAATGACAGAGCAAAATGCCAATAGTAAATGTGTCCTTCTGAAGGATAAACAAACCGATCCCCTGAATTAAGTTGAGTAGCACCATGCATAACGTGAGAAGTCACGCCCAGGTGTTTAGGTCCCCCTCACATGTTATCATTTCTGAATCAGTGCTGGTTGATTTGACGTCTTACCTAAGTTTCCCTCCGTTATTAAACCATGCAATCATTTTGTTTTTTAGACATGGGAATAGGAGTCAAATCTTTCAGGACAGAAAAGACATAGACAGTGATCTACACACGTCATTTTGACAGCAACGTCGTTAGCATACCTTAGCAGCTTCTCTATGCCTGAATAATCGTTTGAGTCAGCGCAGACCGAATGTGCCGGCCCTTGCCAGAAACACAGCAGCTGATGGGCTGTCTTTATTTGCAGAATCTTCGGTCACGTCAGTCATCGGTCCGAGTGGCAGCTGGTGAAGATCGACTTCAGGTCTATTTTTAACAGGCGGTGCACTGAGACGGACTACCAGACCTGGCACCTCCACAACCAGGTAAAGCACAGAGCACCCGGTGCAGCGGGCATGAAATTTCTAATATCTCATGATCCTAATGACGCATGCTTTTGTCACATTTTTGTGCTGGAGCTTTAATATTAAGGTCTGATACGTTAGTTTTGGCAGGCAAAGCCAGTCTCCATATGAAGGGAGACATTTTGATCAACATGAAGCTGAGTGCTGCAAAAAACACTGATCAGCTCGAGTTGGTGAAGTTCCTGCTTAGTCTATAAATCAGGACCTGTATTCATAAAGCTTCTCAGAGTAGGAGTGCTGATCTAAGTTCAGGTTCTTCTCTGATTTACGATAACCTAACTCACTGAGGCAGACCTTAAATCAGCAATGTACTCGGAGAAGCTTAACAAATGTGCACTCAGAGTTGTGTAATCAAAAACATCAATTACACAAAAAAAGGAAAAATAGAGCCAGTCTATTGTGAGTATATGGATGTCTATTGCGAGGTGAAGTGCAGTTTCTTCTTCTTTGTTTCTGGCAGCAGTATGTGTTCATTTTAACTTATTATGACTGTTATTTATGACTTGTTATCTTAAAATGTTGATGTGTCAAAACAATTCATAATATTCCTAAAATATTGGCTTATTTCAAAATAATAATATATTTTTATATTTGTAAATATATTAATAAAATTAACTAGCTCCAAAATTAAGTATACAGTTGTGATCAAATTTATTCAACCCCCACTGAAATAAAGTGTTTTGGCCAGTTTGACATTGATTTTGATCATTTCAGTCATCTTATTTACAATTATATCAAAGAGGCACTTATAAATTAGACAAATATAACATAATATTTATGATGGAATAACCACAAATGTCTTTACTGTGCTCACATCATTATCAGTTTTATTCAACCCCCTAGTGACATTATTTTTTAGTACTTAGTACAACATCCTTTTCCAGTTATGACAGCTTTCAAGCGTGAAGCATAGCTTGACACAAGTGTCTTGCAGCGACCTATGGGTATCTTAGCCCATTCTTCATGGGCAAAAGCCTCCAGTTCAGTCACATTCTTAGGCTTGCGCACTGCAACTGCCTTCTTTAGGTCCCACCAGAGGTTCTCAATTGGATTTAAGTCTGGTGATTGCGATGGCCACTCTAGAATGTTCCAGCCTTTCATGTTCAACCATGCTCTAGTGGACTTGGATGTGTGCTTCGGATCATTGTCCTGTTGGAAGGTCCAACGTCTCCCAAGCCGCAGGTTTGTGACTGACTCCATCACATTTTCCTCCAAGATCTCCTGGTACTGAAGGGAATTCATGGTACCCTGCACACGTTGAAGCTTTCCTGTACCATTAGAAGCAAAACAGCCCCAAAGCATAATTGACCCCCCGCCATGCTTCACAGTAGGCAAGTATCACAGTAAGCCTGGTTCTTCCTCCTACAAACATAGCACTGGTCCCCTGTCCCAAACAGTTCTAATTTAGTTTCATCTGACCACAGTACACTGTCCCAAAACCTTTGTGGCTTGTCCACATGACTTTTGGCATACTGCAGTCGACTTTTCTTGTTCTTTGGAGTCAGCAAGGGGGTGCGCCTGGGAGTTCTGGCATGGAGGTCTTCGTTATGCAGTGCGCGCCTTATTGTCTGAGCTGAAACTTCAGTGCCCACATCTGACAGGTCTTTTTTCAGTTCCTTAGCAGTCACGCGGGGATTCTTCTCCACATTACGCTTCAGGTAGCGCACAGCAGTCGCGGTCAGGATCTTCTTTCTGCCACGACCAGGTAACGTTTCCACTGTGCCCTTTAACTTGAACTTGCGAATGATACTTCCGATAGTGTCTCTTGGAATATTTAACAACTTCGCAATCTTTTTATATCCATTGCCATTCTTGTGAAGAGCAATAACCTCTTCTCTTGTCTTCTGGGACCATTCTCTTGCCTTCACCATGCTTGTAAACACACCAGTAGATGTCTAGAAGGAGCTGAGTATCACAGTCCTTTTAAATCTGCCTAATTGGTGCTTATCATGCTTGATTGCTGCTCGTTGACATCCACAGGTGTTTTCAATACCTGATTGAAAACACTGGAATGAACCTCTGTTCTTAGGAGTGGTAGTCGTAAAGAGGTTGAATAATTGTGTCAATGAAGAAATCACAAAAAGGCCATTTAATACTTTATGACAAAAACAATTGATGCTATCTTAGTTGCATTTAGTTCTTTAACAAGTCCTTGTAAGATTTCATTATGAACACAATTACAAATGTGCACTGAATTCCATAAAACCCTTCGCAGCATTGGGGGTTGAATAAATTTGATCACAACTGTATTCTGTAACTCTCATTAGGGTGAGTGGGACCTTTTTAGGCAACATTTGCTCCAAGAAATTGCATTTGTGGACACAACATGGATAGATGAACAAAAAATACAATGATATGTATCAGTCATGTCATGTGGCCTCCCCCTAGTGAACCTTTCAGATAGTGTGATGAAGAAAGAGTGTCTTTTTCTATTTACATTTTCACACACACACAGCCGTCTAGCTCCCTGAGGACACTGGTTGGTTGGTTGGTTGGTTTTTCATAGAAGATTCTCAAAGGTTCTGAAAAATAAATAAGTCATCACTAAGCTGCAGCTCCTCTATTTACTTAACTATTTATTGACTGTTTATTCCCTTGAACCTTTACTTAACTGACAACAGCGAAAGAAAACTCATAAGGCTTCGCCCACATGGTATTACATTGTAAACATAAAGAAATGTTGAATTTGGTTCCTGCATCATACAAAAAAAGTTCAGAGATTTTTTCAGTTACACCATTTTGAAAACATTTCACTATGAGTAATATCCACTAATGACTTAGACTTTACAAGCAAAGATGGGTTGTGGCTCTTCACTTTGTTCCAAATCTAAAATTAAGACTTACGTAGGCTTTTTTTTTTTTTAATGACTGAAGGTACTCTCTTTGTGAGTGGAAATGACTTATTTTCTTCAAATATTGGCTTATGTCAAAATAATTACCGTATTTCTCTCAAAATATTGACTTTGTGAGTGAATATTACTTGTTTTCTTTAAATATTAACTTGTGTCAAAATAATTATACCCTCTTTTCACTGGTGGAAATGAAAAAACATACTTCTGTATGGGTTTTACTCATTCTTTTACACATAAATAAAAATCAGCTTATGTCTATAATAAATCTAATAATGGAATGATCAAATCTTAAAATGAAGCATATTCTGTAACTGTCATTAAGATCTTTTCAAGCAGCAATTTCTCCATAAAATTGCATTAGTGGACACAACATGGATAGATCAGCTGAAAACAACAACATTTATTTCCTCGCCCCCAGAAATCTAGTGTTATGTAAGTATAGCGTAGTTTACTTTTGACAGGCAGTGTGTCTACAGGCCAAGTTCAGCGTATCTCTTCATATCCAACTGTTACATCGGATCTCTCTCTGAGCGCACATCCCAAACCATCACTCAGACATGTACATATAGACAGATGGGGAGAGATTGTGGTCCAAGCACACAGTCAGCCCCTCGGGTAGGTGGGAGTTAAGTGCCTTACTCTGATGGCAGAGCGAGCCAGCCATACTGTTTTGCCTCCGGCTGCTGGTTTCCTCTCGTCATCTCCTGTGTCAGTCATGTCATTTGAACTTCCCCATAGCGAACCATTCAGATAGCGTGATGGAGAAAGAGTGTCTTTTTTATTTACGCTTTCACATACACATCCTTCTGGTTCCCTGAGGCTGCTATAGGCTGCGGTTTCATGGAAATTCTGGAAAATGCATAAGCCAAAAAGTCAGCTCATCACCAAGCTGCAGTTCCTCTATTTACTTAACCATTTCCTAACTGCTTTCCTCCTGAACCTTTATATAACCGACACAAGCACAAAGAAAACTCCACCAATGGCTTAGACGTTGTGGCTCATCACTGTGTGTCGAACTTTGTGAGAGAGTTGTCAATCAGTTCAGCAAAAACATTTCTCAACACAAGACTCCAAAGAATGTAGGACTCACACGTCCACTGTACATAATACTGTGAAATAATTCCTGGAGTCTGAATAAGGCAAGGCCAGAATTCACTGCTGAAGGTTTGTGACCTTCGAGTCTTCAGACAGCATTGCATGGGGAGCCGTCATGCTCCTGTGTTAAATATAGCCACATGGACTTGGGAGTACTTCAGAAAGCTGTTGTCACTTAGCACAGTCCGCTGTGGTGTGGAGAAATACATGTTGAAACTCTATCACACAAGGAGAATGCCAGACATCAGTTCTATACAGAAATACCGCTCTCTGAGCCCGAACCCATTGGACATGGTCTAAAGACAGTGGAAATGTGTGCTGGGTTTGTATGAAAAGTGGACATCGGGCTCTCCATGCTAAAGATCAGAGGGGCCGTCCAGACTTCTATCAGTGAAAAGTGCCAAAGCTGTTGTGGTATTAGGTGCATCAGTGCCCAGGACATGGATGACATGCATATTTGCAAAGGTGCCAATGACGCAGGGGCGTGTAAGGGGTTTTCAGAGAGATACATGCTGCCTTCAAGATGATGTCTTTTCCTGGGAAGTTCATTGCATGGTTGATGTATGGTTTATTAAGAAGAGGAGAATCAAGCAACGATGACCACAGACTTTTAAGCAGCTGAAGTCTTATATCAAGCGAAAATTGGCATCACTTGTTAAGCTGCAGCATTCAGTATCCTCAGTTACCAAAAGATTACAGAGTGTATTTGAAGGTGAAGGTGATGTAAAACAGTGGTAGGCTTTCCTCTGCCTCTACGTTTTCAGTGCATTGGAGGCATTACATTTTAACGTAAGTATTTTTACAGTTGCTCAATGAAAACGTTGGAAAATCTTTTCTGCATACTTTTTTATAGTCAGTGAAAGACTAAGGAGAATTGACCCATCACAGGTTCTTTTATCTTTTCTTTTTTTCTTTCTTTTTCCTCTTTTTGTTGCCCCCCAACTGTTCCGTGGCAGGCACTTGGATTAAGGACTTTTTTGGTGAACTTGAGGAAAAATCCTTAAACTATTCAAAGGACCCTTCAGGATCACTTTCAGCTGGGCTACTATCTTGCATTACAATGACCTTTTCAGCATTTCATTAGGTTTTTATACGTCTCAGATGCATTTGTCTATGAAAAGACACCCGCAGAGTCTGTCCTTGCTCAGAAAACCTGACTGTGTTTGGCTGCTGCCTGCAGCGTCCTCACCTCACCTGAGATTGTTCCCTCTTTTTCCCTGGGCTATTACTACATCCCCTCTTGGAGCTAGTCTTATCAGGGCTTGATCAGATGTGTCACTGCCCGCTCCTATTCTGTCCTCTTTTTTTTTTATGACATCTGTGAGGTCTAATCTTGGCTCTTTGAGCCCAGGCGCGGACAGCGGCACTCTCTTCGGCCTCACAGTCTGAAGCCACTCAGGTGATTTTCTTTTAACCAGTGGTGATGTGCTGTCCTCCAGGGCCTGCCTGCTCCTCGTATGTGTTTGCACAAAGAGAATAGTGTATGATCGAGCCCAGGCCAGCAGCTAACTGTCCCTTCTCCGGGGAGGCCGCATAACTCTATGGGCCACTGCATTACACTGTCCTTTTATAAGTCCCCTTCAGTAGTCTAGTGTCCAAGCTACCATTCCCACTGTTGTAGTTGAATGTCCTGAAATAGAAGGAATACAGCCATACAGCCAAGACAACATCAGTTAGCACTCCTTATTTATTTGATTTCCAGTCAAAAGTGAGTTTTGATTATTATTATTATTATTATTATTATTATTATTATTATTATTATTATTATTATTATTATTTATAGTTATATATTATTAATATTTATTTTCTGAAGCTCAGGTGAACAGAAATGATTACTTTACACCTTTCATTTTATTGCAAGAAATCTGGAGGGATATTGGACCACACCTCCAAAGTACAGTCTTAGAAGCTGCATTTTCTTTTTTTCACAATCTTAACTAATCCCCCCTAAAAATCCATTATATTGACAAATAGGCTTTAAAATAAACAGTCCACTATTCAGAGAACACTTGCATCTTTTTCTTGACGGCTACACATCCTTTCAGACCCATAGCATTAAGTGGAAGGATGGACGGAGACGCCACTGGATGTTTTTTGGATCTTAAGTAAGAGTGGAGCTTGATTTTGTCCTCACTGTCAAAGGTGATAGCTTCAAATACTGTTTATCTGATGGTGCCAATTGGTGGTCTGTCTTTCGCAGATGTTAGGAGTACCATTCTCTCTGCATCTATTAATACATTTTCTTAACTCAAGTTTGGAAAATCATGTTTTTTTCGCTTATTTTCCGTTGATTTCCTCCTTCCACATGCAAGTTAAATTATCCAATTTCCGCAGAAACATCTCTCGATGAATAATTTGTACTTAATAGCTGTTTTGACTGGAATTGAACAAATGAAGGGTGGTCCCTGCCTACCAGAGAAATCTATGGCGTCTTTGTGGAGGTAAAAGGATGTGTCCAAATTTTGCATTGCATTATGCAGTGTACCACAAGTATTCCCAGCTTTTGAATTAGAATAAACTCTGAATTGTATTCTCTGAAACTATCCAGTCATGCATTTTGGGGGGGATGACAAATGCTATGTGGGTTTCATTGTTTGCCCAGTTCTGCGCCACTTGTTCTGAAGCAAAAACTCAAATAAAATCCGGCTACACGCAACAGAAGAAGATAAATGGGCTTCTATTTCATACAGGAAAGCCTCATTTTTATTCAACCAGCTCAAATCCTACCCCTGGCAAAAAAAATATATATCTAGCTCTGTTTCAGTGGGTGTAATGGCGGAGTGGGATGGGGAAGAAACAACTTCAAGTACAATATACATGAAACATAAGCGAAAGGCATGGCACCCTGCACCCTTCCAAAAGGAATGGATCCCATAGAGTTGAGGAAGAATGTGAAAAAGTGAAATTGTGAAATATATATGGACGTTGTGTGCAATTCTTTTCCCTATCTTCTTCCCCTTCTTTCTTTTTTTCCCCTCTCAGTTCAACGCATGTACGCACCATCGCTGCTGAACCTGAATTATGTATAGGAGAGAAATCAGAACCAAAAAAATCCCTGAATTTTGCCGAGATTAATATATGAATCTCCTTCCAGGGCGAACCTTGTTTGATGGGCGTGAAGAGAATCTACCGGAAGCTGAAGCCCATAGCCAGGTGTGTCATGGGTAAGACCTACTCAGTCACCATGACGTCGGAGCCGTGTGACTGCACTGAGTCTGACTTTGAATGGTGAGTAATTCCATGATTTCCCAGTGCAGAGAGATATAGATTGGTGATAAGATTGTTTAGTAGGAAATATTCAGGCTGCTGAAACAGTAATACCACCTTTATTTATTGGATCTTACTCTTAAGTGTCTTTATGTAATGCACAGTGCTTATAAACAAACTTCCCTTTCCTGCATAGTCCTGCCAGTGTGGTTTAGGACACAGTGTAGCTTACTGTGAGCTTTACTGTGTAGCTGAAAACACATCAACACTTTTAGAAAGCAATGTGTCATACAGTGCCGTATAACCACACCGACAGGTCTGTGCACCTTTAATGAAGATCTGGATGTGGTTTGAGGGGCTTGAAAGAAATTTTGGGAATGTATTTACAGAAACCTTTTGATCTTTAGTCAACAAATAGTTAGTCCGTTGTAAATTTAGACATTAGTGTATTGGAGGCATGGATGAGATAAATGATTGGCTAAATTTGGGACTAGTGGTCTCGGTTTTTTGTGTTGGCACAATGTTTAGTTTCTATTTGTATTTTTGACTAATTGATTCAAGCATTTAATCAATTAATTCTAGAAGTCTAAAATATCTCAAACACACACAGATATTCAAGCTAGTGTGCTAAATCGCTTGACTGGCCCATTGACATTATTTGTACACCCCTGTCCAGTAGCAAGCTTTGTTCATTTTCAAAGTGATCTCTATAGAGGGTTATTGTTATTTTCCCTTGAAAAATCAAACAAATTGATCAGGGTCAAGCCCAAATCATTACCGAGCACAAATGTTGGGTGGTTACATGAGGCCTGGTAGCTATAAATATAGTGATATTTGAAGGGAAATATACACATTGCAGGTTACAAACATTTTTTGGTGGACATTTTTTATTTGGCATCTTCTGTATATCATGTATCATGTCTTGTTTCCATCAGATGTCTTGTTTCAGCAGATCCACCAGGCTTATATATTGAGTATTTGGAGCTTTAAATTCAAAATATATTCAAAGGAAATCTAGCTCCCTGCAGAACTTTTGGCAGAAGTGACAGTGGATAGTGTAACGGTTACTAAGCAGTGAAAATAAAGCAGTCCTACGGAGTGCAAAATCATAATTGACCATAGCACAATGACAAATTTGTTCTTTTCTCTGCTATGTTAGAGAAGTTCCCACGATGAGTCAAAACTGTGGTTCAAATTTAGTTATAATTCCTCTCATAGTCTCCTAGAGGCTTAGGCCCCTGGGCACTTGCTCATAAATGGGATTATCTGAGTGTGACTGGGGATGTTCAAACTTTTACATACAAGCTCTATATTGTGTGTATACATTACAGGATAAATGGAGTTTAACTTCCATTACAAGTTTAAAGGAATCCTGTCCCTCTTCTGAAAAGTTACATTGGAAATACAAGGTTTTGTTCTGACAGTGAGAATATGCATAATATGTACAGGGAATTCTGGCATATGAAAACAATGCAGTGATATATTAAAAAAGAAAACAAGACAGAGTTCACCGTCATGGCTAGGCCGCTATGATTAGCATCACAGGGAAGCTGTGCTAGATTAGCTCTGAGACTGCTTCTGTTAAGTGGAAACTAGTCAACTGTGCAGCTCCCAGCTGTGAGATAAATTGGGAGGAAAATGGTGATGGAGGCAAGACAAAGGGTTGGAATTATGGGTGCATATGTAATGCATATGTCTGTGTGGCCACATCTTTAACTCTTTATAGAGACCAAATATTCTCAGGATGGGATTCTCATGATGGAAAATTAGAGAATATAGTAATAATGTTATAATAAATAAAAAATATAGGAAAATTATAGTCAATGCAGTCACACTTCTTGACGTTTGTGTGCATCTTGTGTGCATCAACATTTAGCTCTGTAGGTTTGGAAATACAAATGCATTTATATTCAACTTGTATAAAAATATCTCAATAAAAAAGCAATATAATAAGTAAACTACTAATTACTACTTATTTTCATACCCTAGTCTGTTTTTTTTATGTATGCAGTTGTTTAGGCTTTTAGAAGTATTAACAATGCCCATAAGATACTCAGATATTATATTGTCAATGAGAAACATGACGTTGTTAGTGTTGTTGGGACATTTAGTTGGTCCACATAAGAAAAAAATGCATAAATAATTAAATAAATAAAATAAATAAATTACACCCGCTTGGTCTGTGTAAGGTTAGGTTTCGGTGCAGCACTACTTTAGCTCTGGTAATACAGAGGCCCCCCACAAAGGTAGCAATACCAGCCTACGTGTGTGCTGGTTCTTTATGACAGCATATCATATCCTCACGTCTTCCTGAAGCTCCACAGCCCAACCGACACCGCCCCCTTACTTGGCTCCATGTCTTCCTCTGTAAGACGTCACACCCCTCTGTTTTGTAAGTTTAAACCCGTTCACCCCATCACCCCGCTCCCCCACTGTGCAAGCAGAACACTGCTTTTCTCATTTTCCTGTGAATTATTTGAATTATTAATGTTGCTTTTCTGTTACGTCCCAAATCCTGGGGCCCCTCGGGTGCTGGCGCTGCTCGGAACGCCCGCTGAAAGACATTAATCAGGGAGTGTAATAGCTTTCATTAACTATCACAACGCAGCCGCATCTGTGTAGCGTGTAGCCGTAATTGCAGCAATTTGTCCCCATCGTCTGGGGCTGCGCAGTCACATTGGGTTTTAATTGTAGGACAAACAACTTAAGCTTGTGTCGTCTGGCTGCTTGATCATAAAGACAAACACACCGGAGTGTGTGATCGATCGCACGTCTGACACATGAGAAGATGTCCTTTACTTTAAAGAGACGTTTTAGTCTTGTGAGTGTCAGTGTTGGGTGAGACTGGTGAGTGAGGGTAGAAGCTGCACAGAGTCTATTTGCTGGAATAGATCTCAGTGCTGTCACAGGAAAGCTATTTAAACTGCTATTAGGATTTGTTCCTTGTTTTAGCATGGAAATACTGGAGGCTCTTAACATTCAGGGAAAACTGTATGATAAAAGGTCTGATATGAAGTCTAAAATCATCAAATAAGTTTCATTAACTGATGTTAATTAAGAACATGAGTGCAAAATGACCAGTTTCAGTTTAAAATTAGAAAAGTGCATGTTGTGAGAAAAATGAGTGATTGTGCAGGTTAAGGGATTCAGGAATGGTTGTGACGCATTGCATTGTTGCTAGGTAGTTGCTGTGGTATCCTTTTTTTTGTGCATTATTGACCCAAATGCTACAAAGTATTTACAATGTTTTCGTCAGATTTTATCAGTTTTATTTTTGTTTTGGTCTCTCTCTTTCCATTTAAAGAAAGGGAGGAGTCTGGTCTTATATGGTTGGCTATAACTGCCCGGCACCACTGACTGTCCTGTAAGGACTTCACTAATAATTAGAAATAATTTGTATGTCTATTAGAGCACTAACCAAAACTAAAAACAACTGACACTTCCCTTTATAAAAAAGCTTCCTAAATTTTTTTTTTCTTCATTATTTGAAGATGGCAGCTCCAAAATGATTTGGAATAAAACCTCTTTAAATTAACATACCTCAAAATTGAAAATTTTTGCCTTTTCCTGCAAAGTTACTATTTTGGAGACACGTTTTATTTGTACAGCCACAGTGTATTATAAACACATATTGTATATTACAAATAAATGTAATTGTGAGTTACACTTTTCCTGACACTGTTCTGACACTGTTCTCTCCACTTCCCAGAGTGCATCACCTGATGATGTCACACTCACATGTCTCCACTCTACCAATTACTGCCAGTCTAGTTCGCCGGAGTATTGATTCCACCTGTTTCCAATCACCCAGTCTGTTTATAAGCTCCCCCACCCCCACACACATACACACTCATTGCGAAGTTTTGCCAACCCTGTTTGCATTATTGGGTGTTTCTTCTTTGTTATCTCAGCTCTGGCTTTGACTCCGCTGCCTGACTACCCTGGTTCTGACCTTAGCCTGGCCCTGGACTCTGATCCTGCATTCTGCTTGGTTGTGTTTTGGTGCCGTGTTTAACTATCCGATTGTTCAATAAAGCTCATCCGCCTTACGCATCAGTCCAACTTCTATGTTCCTGACAGCAATATAAACTCAAGGTTTGAATTACTGAGCTGTTTGAGCCAGGTTCAGGCACACATCTGATGTATGTAACATACAGAACTGGTGCAGAGGCCAAAACATGCTGTTTATAGAAATATGCAAAATGCACTTCTCTTTCTTTATACTTATACATTTAAAGGAGGACTGTGAAAAGCGTGAGAGGATAAGGCAAGGCGTGGGTGGATATATTTCATGTGCGGCTGATTACATATTCTATTTGGTTTGCTAAAGTTTGAGCAGCAGCTGCAATATGCGTCCATGTTATCATCTAACAAACTCTTCAAATAGCAGCCCTGTAGAATTCACTCATTAACAGGACTACCTCTTTGTCACTGAGGACTCATTTTCCGTCTTGCCTTGAACTTGTTAATGTCACTATGTTTATATGCTGCCATTTAATCTCAATATTCACCAATGTTTTCCTACTTGGCATTTGTTCTTGCATAGGAGTAGAATCCATGTACACTTAAAGCACAAAAGCGCGAACAGTGCTGGGGTTTAAAAACACTGAATACTGAATCTGACACAGACTTCTTCCTTAAGAACAAATTTAAGATTACAAACCTAAAGATATTGGTGAATGAGGTGTAGTCTGGTGTAAGATGGCCTTTACAGAATGTAGATTTGCATGGCCAAGATCCAAAGATATGTACAGAATGGATATCAGCATCAGCAGATATGTGCATGTAAAGTACTACATATTAGTATCAGCCCGGAATTCCCATATGAGTGCATCCCTAATGAGAATTCTCTATATTGACTAATATACTTTACATCTGTCAGGCTCTAATTGCTATATAACTAGGTCTTAATTAAAAGTCTTAATTAGATATTGCTGTAATCATTGTATCGATCAGAAATGCCATATTTCTACATGGGTTGTTTACCTATTACTTGACCATTTGGAAGATAAGAGGATTCCTTATGATATTGACTGTAAGTTCTAGCAACATAAACCATGTCTACTGTAATCACGTTCTGTAGTAAACAATGCTGCCTGTGGTGTTTGCTTTGTCAGTGTGCCTCACTGTGTTTTTCACTTCTCTGAGTCCGGGTCTTCATGCATGTGGTTATGCATGTTTGTCTGTGTGTGTGTTGCAGTGATTATGGCTATGAGCGAAGGACAGATGGCAGGTGTACTCCAGCTTTTTGGTTTCAGCCCTCCTCCATGTCCAGGAGCTGCACTACAGGCCACACATTCCTCAACAGCACTGGGTGAGCTTTAATTAATCCAGACCCATGACACGATGTTGGTAAAAGAACATCAGGAAATGAATATTTCTTTATGATATTCTATCATTTGGCCATATATATATATATATATATATATATATATATATATATATATATATATATATATATATATATATATATATATATATATATATATATATATATTATAGACCTTTTGAAATGTTATATCATGTGTGAATATATAATTTCCTCACAGATAAGCTGTTTTTCATGTTTAAGGTACAGTGCTATGCGATGGTGAGAGCACCCTTCATTTATTTCTTTTTCCAGTCAAAACAGCCATTAAGCAATAAGTTATTTATTTTTTAGTAGATCTTTCTGAGGAGACTAGACATATAAAATTGATCCACTTGTATGAGTAAGGGAAACAGGAGTGTTCAAAACTGGTGCTCAAAGCGATTATGGGAGACCTTTCACAATCATGCAAGCCCTGCAAGGCCATCAACATCAAATAAACAGTACTTGCAGTTCTCATCTTTAAGAGGGAAAAGGAAAACAAGCTCCACTCTTACTTCAGATCTGAAGACATCCACAGGTGTTTCTGTCCAGCCTTTTAACTGTGAGAAGACAGCTCAATGCTATGAGTCTAAATGAACATGATTGAATGTGTTTAGAAATTCAGCCACGATTGCAGACATTCAGTGAGCAGTGATGCCCCTTGTGAGTCATCCCGTTAGTGCCAGCATCATTGGTAGACAGGAGGGCGACGTACCTGCCCATTATGACGACTGCCCCTAACACCACATTAATGTCACCAAAGACTGCAATGGTGTTGTACCAGACATGTAGTAGTCATGGAGTGACTCAGAATGGCAGCAGGTCATTTTCAGTAAGAGTCCCGCTTTTGTCTGGTTGGAGATGACCAACGAATAGGTGTGTGGATGCACCATGCTCAGCGCCAAGATGAATGGTTTCACACATCACATCTTGTTTGTTGTCATACATCCAGAAGGCCTGGTGTCACTCCACCTCTATCCCTACCACACGGTCTGCAGGAATTGTGTGAGAATATTCAAGCTGCATGGGATGGATTATCACAGGACACCATTAGGAACCTCTACAGGCTTTTCAATGCATGATGCTGATGCCATAATGATATAGCACAATAGCTCAATAAATATTAACCATATCATACCATTTATTATCATTTATTGTTCTGAATAACTATTCTTTTGATGATGAGTGTATATGTATCTGTTGAGGCTTTTTGTTTTTGGTTAATTTAAAATTTATTTATTTATATTTTTTAAACCTGATGCTGAAAATTAATAACTTGTAGTTTTGGCCATTTGGACTAGAAATAAAATGAAAGAAGGGTTGTCTCTGACACACAGTATACTCATAGCGTATGTATGAATACACGTTTTCATATTCCTAGGTAATAGTAGCTGACATTAACAGTACCATGTCATTCGTGTGCACTTATGTTGAACTGGAGTTGTGCAGTTTAAAACTACCTGAGACTAATTAGGTATAGGTTTTAAAAATGTGTGACCATCGCATAGCACCTCAGGCAGAACCAGGGGGCACACAGTGACTATTTTCCCACAGTACATGAATTCTGGGTCATTTGTAAGCTTTTCTGTGTGTGTGTGTGTGTCTGTAGATATAGGAAAGTGGTGTCCAATAACTGCACTGCCGGTGTAGTGGACCTGTACACGGCGCGAAGACTGCCGTGCCCCAGCCAGGCCCCTAAAGGCCTCCACCTGGTCACTAGCGAGGGCAAGCTCACAGCCCTGCTGAGCCACAATGTCACCTTCCTTGTTTTCCTTGAGCAGGTGATTTATCACTAGACACTAAATGAATACCCAAAATGCTAATGTGGCTAACAATGATAACACCATGATTCATTTGCGCCATGCTAGCTGGTTCCACCAGTTCATTTTCAATCACTACAGAGGAGTAGCGTGACCTAAATGTTAACGTAGCTTGTGGAAAGGAATGCAGGTGTCCTCATTTAGCAAGATGCATTTATCCCTAATGCCAGTCACTAGCTATTAGCTGTTAACTGTTTAATGCAAACCTAACCCCAAAGCTAACGCTAACATTCTATGCTCCAAAGTTAAAAGGAGAAAGGTTTGCCATGAATATCCTTTTAGGGTACAAGAGAAGACTCTGAATGGAGCTAATTAAGCAATAGCTGGATAAACTATAGATATTAGGACATTGCCAAAGTCATGGAAAGCATGAGTGATGTTTTTTTTTGTCTGTAAAGAGACTGGAATTCTAAGGCCTTATCGTTTTGATGCATGCCTAATGTAATTACTGACACAATGGAAAATTCATTAGTGTCATTTCTGGTTTTTAACAGGGTGATGGATCAAGGACGAGCGTCACAGTGGACTTTGGTGATGGTAATGCTATCACATACTCCAACGTGAGCTCCATCGAGGATGGGATCAAACACATCTACAAGAATGTGGGAATCTACCGAGTGTCCGCCACAGCCGAGAACAGTCTTGGGTCTGAGACGGCAGTACTTTTCTTACATGTTACATGTAAGCCAACCTTTAAGCTAACATCATCAAAAGTGTATCGCTTGCTAAATAGATTTAATAGGACTAATGATCTAGTGATTGCATGTTTTGCTTTTACCAATGATTGTTAAAAGTACATTATGGAAATTCTAAGATCTGCAATGTTACTAAAGCTAATCATTAATTTATGTGGCAGATGTCACAGACATTGTTTGACATGCTACACGTACGTAACAGGTGACCTGAGTGTGTTCCATGAAGTTCTGGAGATTTTACAGTGTGTTGGTAGATTGTCATTAATAATTAGCACCTCTCATATAGCTCTTTTCCACCAACCTTTAGAATTGTTTGGTGCATATCCACCAAAAATAAACAAGTTCAATACCTGAAAAGTTTGTTCCCAGCTGGAACCAAGGAATAGTAGGTTCTTCAGTACAAACGTTGATGACATTCAAGGGCATGTTAATGGTTGAGGAAAGAGAAGGGACCATATCAATATCCAGTGGCCTGCTGGTTTACACTTTCTTATTACAGTAAAATATCTGTGCTTGCTTTCTGGATAAAACTGAACATCTGCAGGAACAACACAAATGCTCAAAGGTAACCTGTGTTCACTCCACCATCTTGTTTCCATTATTTACTCCATACGGTGCATTACGTTGATGTCGAATCTTTGACGTTCCTTGGTTCCAATAAAACTGGGGCAAACACAGACCAATTCCCTGTGTAGCACATTTACATTTATAGCACTTAGCTGACACTCTTATCCAGACCAACTTACAAGGTTAATTACATTGTAGGCAGGCCAATGTAGTGTTAGGAGTCTTGCCCAAGGACCCTGGTTGGTATAGCACAGAATAGTCACCCAGAACAGAAAGCCAACCTCAGTCCCCCACATGGCACTGAAGCTCACTGTATGTGTTCCGTTGCGCCACACCAACCACTGGTTCAAAACGGAACCAGTTCAAGAACCAGGGTTCCTTTTTCTTCTCTGAGAGAAGAAACATTGTCTGAGGAGATATGTTTTAACATTATTTCTTCTTAAACAGAAGCTTTTTCAGCCTGGAAATAAGAGTGTTCAGTGTCAGGGCTCTTCTACGGCTCTCTGTTAGCTTGATGCGTTCAAGGGCAGCATAATAGCCAAACGCTGCTGATACTTGTATTAAAATCCACTCCAGACACTGACTCAACATCACCTTTTATTACCTTTGTGTGTTAATGTTGATTAAAGCTTGTCATATAATAAATTACAATGATGGTGGTGAATGACGATGAGATGAAGGTGAACGCATGGCTGTTTATTAGGAATAATGTGAGCATAGCCGTAGAAAGCATTTGGGAAATGCTAACTGAAACTGGGATGTGACAAAGCCGTTAAGTAGCATATATTCATAACTTCCAGTTAATCACACTTTCGTTTTGATTTTTTATACATCAGTAGCTGATAGAACAAGAAGATGATGTTTTATTATTATAGCTCAAGGTTGCATTCTAAAACAACCAATACAGGCAAATAACACAACATGCACAGTAATGAGAACAGTGCAGCTCCTGAAGAAAACACAGAGTGATTGCACAGCTTATGCAATTTACAGATATGTTGCCAAGTGGTTGTTATGGTTTCACTCATGGTTGCTAAAGTGTTAACAGGTTGTTGCTAGGGTATCCCTACTGTTTGCTAGGGTGTTCCTAGGCATTTGCTATGGTATCCCAAGTGGTTGCTAAGGTGTTGGTAGGCAGTTGCTAGAGTATCCCCGTAGGCTGCTGTGGTATCCCAGATGGTTGCTATGATGTTGCTAGGTGGTTGCTAAGTTATCCCATGTAGTTGGTAAGGTATTGCTAAAAGGTTGCCATAATGATTGGGGTGTTATCTGCATTGTTATTGAGAGTTGCTAGTGAAAATGAGAGTCTGTGGAAGGAATGAGGGATGAATACATGACACATAGAGAAGTGTGGGACAGTATGTCTGTGGATTAGAGTTTGGGGATCTGCTCTGAGTAACTGCATGCAGTTTGTTGGCTGTTGGTTAAAGGAAATAACAAAGTTTGGGTAGAGACAAATATGTGTGGCTCTCCAAGGGAGAGACGAGGGATGGGGGAAAATAGACAAATAGACGAGTACGAGTCAGACCAACAAGCCGGCATTTGTTCTCGGAGGTCTGGCCTGAGATGGTGTGTGTGAAAAGGTGTCTCTCAGTGGAGCAGAAGTACTGTAGATGGGCATGCATTTTTCCATTCTGTTTATCTGTAAAGGGAAAAATGCTATATACAAGCACAGCAATCCTGATCAGGTAGACCATTCTGAACAGTGTTGATACCTCAAACACTGCGTGACTAGTTTTAAAAAATAATAATTAAGACGAAGAAAAAGAATCACTCACTTACTTACAATCAGTCACTAATAACCAAGGTTAAATAATTTGTCAAAGAAGAGCATGAGGAAGAAGCAATGTAAAGGCATACATGACAAACCAAAGACATATATGATCAGATCAGGAGTCAGAGTACAACGTACAGCACAGCTATGTGGCTAAGGTATAAGAGTCTTATCTTATCTTGACATGTCAGACATCAGACGAAAAGAATTTCTGTAATACAGTCTCTGTTTCCAGTCATCACCACTGTGAACAACTCCGACTCGGTCACTCCAGCTAGCTTGAAAGCTCTCTGAACAACTTTGTATCATTGACAAAGACCATAATTCTGCAGAAATCTTGTAAACTCAGTTGGAATTTTAATCATATAGGACTTTACCCTATCTAACAATTCTTTAAACTCTAAAACAGCGCTTGTGTATCTCATTCAGAACACTGCTTCATCAATCAAAAGGATCTTTGGGGAGCTGAAAATGGTCCTTCTATAGCAGCGTTTAAAATCAAAGCTTTATTTTCAAGACCTTAAGAGTCCCAAAACAATATTTTAATACTTTATGACCAGAAGGCAAGGTCAAACAAAGGAATCTGACTTCACCAGCGTCCTCCAAACAGAACAGCTCCTGGCCGAATACATGCTTTTATTTTTGTCGGCCTGCACTTTGACACGAAGATCATGCTCGGAAATCAATGGGAACATTAATAGGATGTTTCGCTGCCTCCCCTTCCTCTCTCACCCCTGACTGAGCTGACCATCCCTGGCGTGTTTGAGGCAGACAGATGCCACGGTGCTGAGTTATTGATCAGGGAGAGTTCCGTCCTCCAATCTGTCAATCCAGCCGTGCAGGGAAACACAGAAACGGAGCGAAAGAAGCTGCTGCCTCCGAAGCGCGGGAGATGAAAAATCATCCACAGATGGCAGAAGCTTCCCTGAGAGGAATAGCAGTGAATATATTGGAGACGCCTTTCTTTTTTTCCGTCTCTCTTTTTTTTTCTTTTCACTTGGGCTGTTTAGTTCTGAATTTCAGGAGCCGGCTTTGCCTTGTAAACTATTTTTTCTCCCCTCTCTTCTTTCTCCACTCCTGTTTTCTATCGCTGGCTTTATTTTCTCTGCCTCAATGCTCTTCTTTTTTTTTCTCGCACTAGGTCAGCTGGAGTATATCCATCTCTCTGCTCCCTTTGTGGCGGTGAAAAATAAGGAAGTCAACTTGACAGCGGTTCTGTGGCCGAGCCAAGTGGGAACCGTCACCTACATCTGGTGGTTTGGGAACAACTCTGAGGTACTGTAGTCTCTCTCAGCCTTCATGCATCACACGCTGTGTCTTTGTAAGGCTGAGAGTGGGATTTGGTTTAAAGGTACAGCGAGTGGAAAAGCGAATGTCTGACTGTTCATATCTCCTACAGTACCCGTCAAAAGTTTGGACGTGCCTATCCGTAGGGTTTCCTAAAGCAATAAGTCTCTCAGGGCCACGTGCTAGTGATTTTACCATGCTTACAAGGCGTTAGGTGCAATGCTAAGCTGCATACAAAGTATAATGTGATCCCAAACATTCCTGCGTTTAAAAGTCAGAGACTGCAGTGCATGTATTTAATTTCCAGACAAAACAGCAAATCATCAGTACAAATCATCAATTTTTCAGAAGATATTTAACAGAAACTTACATTAAAAGCCTCCATGACAAGATATAACATACACTTCATACATCCAGAAACTCAACATAAAAAAAAATACTTGCACTATCAGCTGCACCCTGAAGGAATTGACCGACAGGGATGAAACTTGGTGGGTAGGTTTGACACAACTGCAGTAATTCAGTAAGCAGTGATGCCCTCTATGAGTCATCCCATTGTCCTATTATCAGACAGCTGCACGGCGCAGGACTATATGGACATAGACTGTTACGACAACTGTCCTTAACACCACGTCATCTTCGCCAAAGACTGCTGTGCCAAACTGCCATAGAGTGACTCAGAATGGCAGCGGGTCATGACGAGTCCTGCTTTTCTCTTGGTGGAGTTGATTAACGAATTTGTGTGTGGAGGCCCCATAGTTTGTTGTCATGCGTCACATGTCCAGAAGACCTGGTGTCACTCCACCTCCACCCCTACTGCAAGATCAGCAAGAATTGTGAGAGAATATTCAAGCTGCATGGTATGGATTATCACAGGACTCCATTAAGAATCTCTACAAGTGGAAAAACATGGCGGCCGGACACCATACTGAGAGACATTACTTCTATATGTGTAGCTTAATAAATATTGGCCATATCAGTCTTTTGAATTTTGAATTGCAGTCCCACACTTCCTTTTGGGTGCAACTATTCTTTCTAACGATGAGCGTAGTTAACAAGTCAACAAGTATCTATTGAGTGCCACTACTGTATTATAGTCTTATGCCATGTTAGCATAGCATACCACATAGTCTTTTAGCAGTCTAACAAAGCAGCCATGTTTGTATGCATGTTTGCTCCCGGATGTGTGTGTGTGTGTTTGTGTGTGTGTGTTTTTGCTCTGTCGTACCGTATAAATAAATGTAGCCGTTTTGTCACAAACCAGAATGACAAGTCATTCTCATGGGATGCAGCCCTCTCTCTTTTTCCTGTCAATTTCTATCTATGTCTTTCTCTCACCCTTGCTTGCGTAACCCTAGCCGGTAATCACACTGGAGGGAAGTGTGGCATTCACGTTCCCACGGGAGGGAATCAACATCGTCACCGTGCAGGTGGCAGCTGGGAATACTATCCTGCAAGACAGGAAAATCATCGCAGTCCACGGTGAGTGGTTCTTTGCTGACAGCTAACCAACATGGGAATTCTTAGTCTCTCTCTCTCTCTCTCTCTCTCTCTCTCTCTCTCTCTCTCTCTCTCTCTCTCTCTCTCTCTCTCTGTTTATTCTAATTCACATGTATTGCGATGCAGAGAAGGAATGTTATTTATATTATGTATAGTATAGTATAGTGTGTGTGTGTGTGTGTGTGTGTGTGTGTGTGTGTGTGTGTGTATATATATATATATATATATGCTATTTACATACATAAAAATTATGTAACTGCTTGGCCACCACATATGGTCCAGTTTAGTTTTTTTTTTAGTTTAGATGTTAACTAACAATCTTATACAATATCACTAACAGAATATTTGCTGCAATGTGTAATATTTAACCCTAAGCTGCCACAGTGTTATATAATTGGATATACACATCCATGTTACACTTTATCATCCTCGTAGTGCTAATGCTAGAGAAGCAAACGTTTGTTGACATATTGTTTAGTTATCAGTGCTTTATATGATGTTTTTTATTTTCTATCATAATTCTTATGTTGTTCTAAATGTCCAGTATTTTATCCATCATACGCAGAATATTTCCGGTCCCATCTTTTGGCCTTCTCCTCCAATCTGGATGACCACAACCCTGATGTGGCCGAATGGAGGCTGGATGTTAGCAGAGTCATCAAAAATTCCATGGTCCAAGTGAGTTACCTTTACATTTTAAAAATAAAAATAAAAATGTTTTACTTTGAATGTAAGTCAGCGAAACCAGACTTGTTTCCAAATAAGTCTGAGTTGGTTTGTGGATTACTCTAATTGGACTTTTTTAAGTAAGGCAGTCTCAATTTACCTGCAGTCTGCAAAGAGTTTTATGTGCTTCTATGAATTCCTTATGAATCCCCCGATTAATAACATCACTTTCCCTAAAGTCTGTAAAGAGAGCTTCATGTGATGTTACATGCCCTCACAAAATCATTTTGAGGATCTCGAGGAACATTAGAGAGATAGCATGTTGGAGTTTAAGTATCACTATGGATCAACTGAATACATCCTGTGAATGATTAGAGCAATTGTTATTTATGATTTGTTTGTGTTTATGACTCTGATCTCACCAACAATATACAGAAATAAAGTTATATATGTATATTGTATATATAATGTATTAAATTATGTAATCAGAATCAGGTCTGTTGGCAAAGTATGTTGCAACACACAAGGAATTTGGTTTCAGCAGTTTGTGTCTCTCTAGTACTGACCGTCCACAATCTTCACAATGGCTCCACCAATACAACACAATACAATAAATACTGACAATTACAATACACAAGCTTGACAATATACACAACATACAAGCAATAAACAAACCAGAAAGAATATACAGTTTACACATGATTTATAAACAGTATAAAGTAGTGTTGAGGTAGAGGCAGTAGTGTTGAGGTAGTGCAACAGTACTGCATACAAGTATGGGGAAGAGACTGTGGTGTACAGTATAATTTGGCATGTCAGTGAAACTGGTGACCACTATGGAGGAACAGAAGTAACTATGGTCCAGCAGATGATGTGACTGGTCAGCTGTTTATGAAGGTATGGGCTGAGGAAAGATTTATAATGCATTATGGATATCTGATTTGTAGAAGGTGTTACTGTTTTTTCCTTGTTGTTTTTTTTTTATTATTTTCAAACATGTTGCTCGGAGAATTCCCATTTTCTACACAAAAATCCAAATTCAACTCAAGCCCTGTAAAATAGACTACAGCAGGTATAAATGTCCCCAGTTGTCAGAAACCAAATGTACTTTAAAGTTTGACCAATGGTCAATAAACATTTGAGAAACTTTGTACCATTTTCACTGAAGTCAGTGTGAAAGCTGTGGATCTTTCAAGCAGCGCCTGAGACGTCTGTTTGTTATTTATGAAGTGTATCATCATATGAGACCAGCTTTTCATCACCGCATTGATCTCGGTCATCGAGCTGAAAAGTCAGGCCGATCCAGAAACAGCTAGCTACTGTGACTAACAGTTTCTTCTCCCAGTTCAAGACTTTACTAAATCATATTTAAAGCTCCTGTCTGACCTTGGGTCCATCACAAACGAGCAGTGAACGCATCATTGTCTCCCAGGAACACGTTTCTGCCTTCCTTTGAATACTCCTCACATGACTTTAGCGGCCATAGAGAGGAACGAATGGGCTGCTTCACAGGAGAGCTTTATGATGCTACATGACAGATGAGGGGGGTGCCTACTGTACAGCTGAACACCATCTCAGATAGAGTTCTTGAACTTTCTGCTGGTCGGGTTCACGGACGTTCGTTCTAATCAACAAGGACATGCAGTGGACAGTCTGTAACAGTGGTGAATCCGTCATTGCTTGATGACAGCTTCACATGAAATTTCAGAAGGCATGGTCAGAAACTGCATTATGCTTTACTGGCAACCAAACTTGGCCCACTTTGTAAATGTGTAGGATGAAAAATAGCCTATGATGGACATTATAATAAATAAAACAGAATCTGACAGACTAAGCCTAGTCTTAAGCTGATTCCGGTTTTCAAGGTTTTTAAGAAAATGCTTTTGTTATAATATATAAACAGGTCCTGCAGTAGAGTGTGTTAAACTGCCTCTGGGAGCAACATCAGTGCAGGAACTGTGCATCAGGAGCTTTAATGGCCACAAGCCAATTACTATGTGTAATGTTAAGTCTTGGCTAAAGTGGTGTACAGCACACCATTGTGGGAGCGGTGGAAATGTGTGGAAGGGTAGTAACCTGGGTCTTTTTGCAGGATTTGGGCTTCTTAGTTGTAGGGGAGGATAATGCTACATCATACGCAGATATTATAAACAATAATATGCCTCCAAATTTGGCTCTCTTCCTGTTCCAGCATGACTCCTCCAGCATGCTCCTATGCACAAAGCTAATTTCATTAAAAGACTTGGTTTGAGGGGATTGGTGTGGAGGAGCTCTAGTGGCCTGTACAGAGAACTGACCTGACCTCACATATGCTCTTTTGAGTGAATGGTGCCAAAACCCCCAAATTTTGTGGAGAACCTCAAAAGAGTGGAGTCTGCTAAGGCTGCACATGGGGCACAAACGCTATATATTTTTTGTCCACAAACTTTTGCACATTTACTTTGTTGTATGCGATGATGCCTGGCCATCAGGATCAAATCCGCAGCCTATACGAGCAGCATAACGGCACATTTATACCGAATACAAATTTAACGTGGAAATTACTATACAAAACCTTTGAATGGGGTGTCACATTTTAAGACAAGGATATATTTTATGACAGCATTTTTGGCTTGGCATAATTCCAAAAGATTCCGGAAGAGAATTTTTTGGATTTGCCTGGAGAGCAAGGAAAACAGAACAGATGATAACAAGTTCTCTATCTGTCAGGAGGCTCATTTGGGGCACCTGGTGTACATGGAATGCTTGCAAATCTTATCTGGACATTATCCGGATATGAGATCCATCAAATGACAAGTGAAAATAGGCTTCTTGACTCCAGCCAGTATTCATAAGCTGGACCTCAGAAAATGAAGCATGCCAGAGCTTCTTTGATATGTCCCTTTGTTAACATACAATAGCCTGAACCAACAGAGCACGGATCCAGGATCTAGCCCTGGCCATAATTGGCAGGTCCTTCGTTTAGATTCAACACTGAATTCCTCTCGGGCTGTCCAATATATTGAAGTTTAGAGTTGCATAAGCACACTCCTTCAAGCATTCTTTCCCATTTCCGAGATGTCATTTTGCACAAACCCAGGAACTTTTAATATGTGTGATTACAGATTCTGAAAGTAGAAGGCCAAGAAAGCTCTTAAACCCAAACCCGCAGTACTCGTGTCAGCCATATGTGTGGCACGCTCCACTGACTGAGTCATAATGTGGCTAATGAGTTTTCTACAGACCACATGGGGCCGTACAGAAGGTCGGTAGCTATGCTGTAACCTTGTGATTTGACCTGAACCTAATGTCTACATTCCGGCTTAATTGCTTCACTGACTCTATTATATCGCTGAAATAATAACTGTATGATGAGATATAATAGTAATCTCTATGGCAGTGTAATAGTAATCTTAAGCCCAAGAGGTTTATGCTGAAGGATGGTCATATTTAAAAGGGAATTCCACTTCAGATTTCTAGAATAATCAATTAAAGCCATTCAAGATGGTTTGATGTGCAGTTGTTCATTGTAGAGAATTCTACTGAGCTAACGGACCTGGTGCTGCCATGTGCACTAATATTTTATTTCAGTTTTCATTTACTGTTCAAAATGACCAATCACCATACATATCATCTTTCTCTCTTTCTTCATATTTTGAAAAGTATTCCATGGTTATGTTTAAGTTATTTGTCTTTAATATGCAATGTTATGTAATGTTGATAATAGTAAAATAGTTGGACACTGACCACGACAATACACTGCAGGTACACAGAACGGTACAGGCAGTTTGGAACTGCGGTTACACTTCAGTCACAGGGACTTCTTTCTGCTTATTCAAAGGCTACTGGAGTGAGTCCGGAGCAGCTATTGGTCACCGTGTTGCCAGGACTTCCCACGGCTGCTGAGTTCTTCCTGCTGCCAGATAAAGAACTGACAGAGGGCAAACCAGAGAAGACGACAACACATTTAGATCAGGTACTGACCACAGACACTTTTCTTTCAACCACTAAAGGGATTTAAAGAGTAGAGAGCACAGTAAAGCTATAGTAAAGAAAGACTTCGTTTCCACGGCACTGCAAGTACAGTCAGATTAGCTCTGTAATTCCACATTTCTTACTTGCATTTGCATTGTGGGTAAAATGAAGTGCAATCGGAATTACATGTCAGGTATATTTTATATATATATATATCCTGTTTGGAAGTGGGAAAGGCTTCCACCCATTTGGAGAACATGTCAACTATGACCAAACAATATTTCTTACCCTCACTGGGTGTTGGCTCAATAAAGTCCATCTGCAAATGATCAAATAATTTGCCTGGTGAAGAGTTGTGCCACCAAAAAGCTGTCCTGCAGTAATGAGTAAGACGGTAGGTTACTTTCCTCACCAATATGCTTGTGCATAAGTAAAAGCACTCTCTAAAAATACTCAGAGAAGTACAAATTAGTCAAAACTTGTTCAGCTGGGCAAATGGTACCATTTTCTGCCTATTTGAAACCAAACAGGGGAGAATTAATAGAATAGGGAAGCTTTTCTGTTTTCCTCCAGCAGGTGTCAATGTTGTGCCATGAAGCTTTTAACAAAAGCCATTAGAGAAACACATAACCAAAAGCCTGCTTAATCAAGTAGTTAGGAGAAGCCCAGCGGCACACTTATCCAGTAAGTCTAGAGTTGACTTCTGCAGAAATCATGTGATTTACATGGTTAATATATTTTAAAAGCAGAGGGCAGCAAAGGTGGTGCTTTTTTTGCATGTAGTACAGTGGTTTTAATCTGTACACTTATAAAAATAAAGTGTTCTATACATTTCAGCAGAAATGGAGTGCATGCCACTGTGCACTGTATCCCAAATAGCCCACAAACATAAAAATATGAATGATATTCTGGACACTGCAGGACATTTCAGGTACAAATGCTAATTTTGATCTTATCTGTAATTTTCCAGATTTTTGGATACATGTCTTCTCTACTGATAACAATGTCAAAAGCCCACAGAAATCGATCTTGCGAATAGTCATGCAAAAAGATAACACTAGATTTAGGCCAATTATAGGACTCTTCTGAGTTTCTAGTTTTAATAATTAAATAGAGGCAGTTTGTGCTAGACAATCTTCCCTCATCTCTCAATTTGTTTTTTTTTTTGGATTTTTGATATAATTTGATATACATGGGTGGGGGCTCTCCATAGACTTGCATTTTCTTCTCTTATAAAGGTATGATTGAGGTTTGTTCCGGCAGCAGCGTTATGTTCTTGATAACTTGTCTGGGTTATTTAATAATAACCAGTGTACAATAACTGTATAAAGTATAGAGTAATAGCTGATTGGATGTCAGCCTGTTATCTTTCTTCTTTAAATTCTTTTTACCTGTTGTTTGATTTATCCTCATTGTTTAAATGCGTTACTCTTTAACTTCAACATAATTAAACATTGTGAATACGTGCTGTGATGTTATCTTTTCAGATTATCAAATACCCTTAGTCTGAAGTTTTTCGTTACTCTTTTCTATGGACCTGTGTGTGGATAACCGGCCATTGATCAGTGCAAAAAGGGACAGCTTCTACCAAATGCCCACAGAATATAAATCTTAATTTAAAGCTGCCATGTTGGTGGTATGATATGTTGATAACCTTATTAAAAAATCTAATAGATTTACTGACCCCAGTGCACAGCATGTAAAAAGCAATTATTCAAAGAAAGGTCTAATTTGAAATAGGTAAGACACATAAAGTGAAGGAAAGGAAAGAAAAGAGAAAGAGAGAGAGAGACAGAGAGAAAGGTACAAAACGAGCGCCATTAAGATTCAATTGGTAAATGAAGCAGAGACAATTAATGAAGCCTGGAGAGGAAATAAAAAATGAACCCTCTGTAAAGGCATTAATGGAGATTCACAGAGACTGAATGTCCTTTCTTCAACTTCTGGCCTTTGATAAAGGTCAAAAGAGATTGAAGTGTACCAGCCCTTAGTTATAGGTATTGTAATAATAAAATAAATCCCTGATTAAAAAAGATGGTCCCTTTCTGGATGAAACAACATTTTAGTTAAGCTCTGCTGTCAGGATTTATGCTTTAGCAGGTATCTGATCATCAGCTGTGTCTGAGACAGAGATATTAGACCAAAATGACTTCCCTCCCATCTCATATATCTTTATTTCTGACTCAAGGTGATGTGGTTGATATATGTCGAAAGGCACTGGCGTGTCTGTTGAGACGCGGACAGTATTTCAAATACAGCTAGTCTGCACTGTAAAGCTGCCATATATCACACCTGAAACTCAGATGCAACATTAATATACGATATCAAACCTGCCATTTTTCACGTACACTAAGGGTGCAGTCTCAAGGTTGCCGTCAAGGTATCCCCAAGGCATAGAGTGTCAGTAAATAGAGGGCTGTTTTCAAAAAGACATTGTCCCTGCAGTTGTATTCCACCCTGTCTGTTCCACTTTTGATTCTGATCTGTATGTACATATACTTATCCAGTTATCAGCAGTGGCCAATCACTTGTTCCTTTTACTCAGTTCCATGTACTTGAATGTGTAATCCTTCTAAACTGAAAAATGGAACATCTGTTACATCGGCTCTACACATGCCTCCTCGACCTCGTCGAGTGCATCTACGAGCACCTAATAATCTGATAACTGCAGAAAATCAGATTTTGTCAACAGTCTGATAAACATGTTTACGTGTACTTGGGGAATCATATAATGGAAAACTCTGAGTCTACTTTTTGCAGCTGCTCAAAAAAAAACTCACAGAGGAAGATAATAAAAAGGAAAATAAAAGTAAAAAAGGAAATAAAAAGTAAAGCTGAAACTTCATCCGTATCACTATACCACAAAATAAATATTTACTTCATCTAGACAATGAAGAATACTTAAAATTAATTTAGTCAGAAATGTCGTTGGTTTCAGCATCACTCCAGTGTTTAGTTGCCATATTACTGTTCCTGTGTTAGGCACTGGTTACTTATTTCTTGTACTGCGCTGTGTTTTCACACATACAGAGGCTGAGAAAGAAATCAGAGTAGGGGTCTACATGTTTCACAGAAACCTTAGTACGGACCTAAAACCCAGCTCTCTTTATCCAATTTTAAGGCTTCAATCTGTTTTAAGAGTTTAAAGTATTTTATTTATCTTAGTCTTAAATATTTTAAAGGTGGGAGAAACTTTTAGGATGCCTGCTTGTGGACAAGCTGTTTGAACATTTTTTTGCACACTGCCTAATGTGGAAGGAAGGACATTGCTAATTCTACTGCTCCAAAACTAGTTAGCATCTTTGTATTTATTAGCCTGTATTTATTATTAGTCCAAGTGAGTTTTTGATATGTTGAAATGACATGTTTTGAAAATACGCTACTTGTCATCTACAGAGAGCTTCTGCACATTTAATGCACAGCTACTGTTTATTTGCCGAATTTAGCATATTGGGATCAGAAATCTAAATATAAAATGTTGTTTGTGCAAAAAGCAAGGGACATTTTGGATGTTGAACTCTAAATAAACAGAAGTTCCCTGTTACAGTGAAATGTATAGTGAGGTTTTGTGTATTTACCACCTTGTTACTCCAAAAAATTATCCAAATATGAGATGTATAAGTCCTTTATGAGTTTAAAAGTTTTCATACCAGTGCATTTGAGTTCGACTGTCTAGGTACCCCATGTTTACCCAAAATAATAACTTCTGGAGTTCTTTGAAGTGTGTGCCCCCTGGATAAGGTAGCTTAGGGGACTGTAAAAACAACATTAGAGGAAAGTCTTTGGCCTCCACTGCCTAGTTTTGCTTTTACACAGTTCAATATTTCATTGTGCTAACAAGACCCTTAATGAGAGTGCTGCATAGCCAAATCATTGTTGTGTCTTTCTCTGTTCAGCTCTTGGAGTTAGTTCTGGGTGCCCTAAACCAGAACCAGGTCCAATTCACATTAAGACCAGGAGTCCAAATCACAGTCTATGCTGCACACTTATCTGCAGGTGAGCAACCGACCATCCTCTGTAAAAAATCATAATGTGACTTGTCATAAAATATTTATATATTTTCTTGTGGTCAATTTATACACATAATTGTCTAATATTGTTGTGGAGTAACATACATATAATCCACAATGGATTATATATTTATATATTTATTTAATTGATTTCTTGGTATGAAAATGAATTCATTCATTTATGTTGCTGAAATTTAAATATATATTAAAAAATTCAATAGTTTCCACCTCCTTTGTGAACCATATCTATATATATAGTGTTTCAACAAAAGATCGAACCTCTATTTGTACATTCATCTCCTGTGTATAAGAATCTTCAGAATTCTAGCCTGCTGTTTAGTAAAAGCCCGTTTTTTGTCTTAATGTTCACTGAACTGTTGTTCTGCATCCCCTGTAGCACCCCTTGTGGACACCAGTGAGAACCACAGCAGCTCAGCCATGCTCATGCTCCTGTCAGTGGTGGTGGTGGGTTTAGCCGTGTTCCTCATCTATAAATTCAAAAGGTAATGTGCCCAAGCCTGACCCTGAGTCAGCTCTCAGTGTACTTCCACTTAGCCTCATACATTATAAATGAACTTTCAGTAGCAGCCCAGACCAGCAGGTTCACCAGCAGCCAGACTTGGAGGCAATTAGTCTCCATAAACTCTGAACCTGCATCACAAATCTAGCAATAATAATAATATGTAGTTAATTTTGTTTAATAAAATATCATTTAAATTATCACATAATCCACTTAATATCACTTAATTATTTTATTTTACTAATTTTCTTTGTATATTTATTTTTTTATTTTTAGTTTTTGTTTCCTTTAAAAACATTTTAAAAAGTGCATAAAAAAGTTTCTATTCATTTCTTAATTAATTAGTGAATATTTTTAATTTATTTAATTTTTAAATTAATTTGATCAATATTGCATTTTCACAGGGAGCCTGTTCTTATGTCCTTCCATGAAACGTCTATCAGTGGGTTAAACCACAGGGGTTTCTTGTGTGGAACTTCATTGTTGTTGGAAGACATTTAGGACCTGCGAATCTTGAACCTGCTTGTCCTTCTGATGCCAACACTTTAATCGGCCCATCACAAGTTAAAAGGCCAAACTACACTGAGCTTACAAGGGTTACTCGTAATTTGGACAACGCAATCCCTCCAGGCAGTCGAGAACACACTGACCCCCCTCTGTCAGTTAAATATGATGGCTGGAGACAGTCTGTCAAAGCTCTGAGTGATATTTCTCACCCAGAGTTCCTGCAAGGGGTTTAGATTCCTTTTGTCTAAGTTGCTTGCAGCGAATTGGAAATGTCAGTCAGCGCTGCAGACATTATCAATATTTAGCCCTTTGGGCCTTGCAAGTTGACCTTTATGAAATGTTAAATTATTGCAGCGGCACCCCCGCTCGGGTGGGAGAGAAAAGAGCAGCAGGGGTCAACAAGAAGACAAGATCTAGCAGGCCAGAGACAGAAAGTGAAAGACAAAGGGGGAGACGGTGTGCACTAAACACACAACAAAGAATTTTCCTGACAGCTGGGATTCAGCGAGGCCTGTACTGCAGTAAATAAGCGCTGACAGCCGTGGAACTTTTATGTATCAGAAAACTTATTTGGCACATCCTTCAGAGATTAGAATCATTTCTATAACAAATCTCTGAGGTGAAATCCTGAGAAGACTGCAGCCTGTGGCCATGATATGGAACATGCTCATTAAGACAAATCAAGCCTTAAAGGGATTCTCTGGCACTCATAACACTAATCAGTAACTGGGCATCTGGTATGTATGGGGCTATAATTTCGATACAGAAGAGAAAGATCTCTCAAAACTTGCTCATCACTGAAGCCAATAAGAAGGGGATTGAGCGCCTGCCTACTGGCTGCTGTTACAGTGTGTTTCAAGTAAAAGAGTTTTCTGTTTCTTTCTAACTTCAGGAAAACCTCATTCAAAATAAACAAAATTTCTTTTTTATTGTCCATGGTAATCAGTCGTGTGGTACAGAGCTTAGTGGCCGTATTACAGAAACTTCATAAGTCTGAAATCTCATCCTATTGGCTTCACTTTGGTGTTTCTCAATACCAAGAACACGAAGAACTGACTTGTGTTTCTGGGAAGAACATTTATGACAATTTACCTGGCAAGAAACATGAGAATGGCGAATGCGCTTACCAACATTTGAGATGTGCTGCATACCTGCTATTCCCCTGTAGCCACTCTAAGCCCAGCTGATTTCACCAGCGTTAAGGTCCCATTTAGTAGCTGATGTATTAATAATGTTGAACAGGGAATCTGACATGACTGACACTTTTTGGCTAAACTAAAGCCAGAGTTTGTCAGATTTAACCACAGCAACGGTAATTTGAATACACTCATCACCAAAGAATAGTTGCACCCAAAAGGAAGTGTGGGATTGCAGTGCTATTGGGAAGGAAGATAAAGGTTACCCGGAACAATAAGTGATGATGAATTTAGACTGATATGGGTAATGTTTACTGAGCTACACACACAGGAATACTGTCTCTCAGTATGGCATCAGGTCTCCATGTGGGTCTCCTGTGATAATTCATCCCATGCAGCTTTAATATTCTTACACGGTTCCTGCAGATTTTGCGGTAAAGGTGGAGCGAGGTGTGACAACAAGTGGTTCATCTTGGCAGTGACCACAGTGCCTCCACACATGGATTGGTCATCTCCACCAAGACAAAAGCGGAACTCGTCACAAAAGATGACCTGCTGCCATTCTGAGTCACTCCATGACGGTCTAGCATGACACCATTGCAGTTTTTGGTGATGTTGATGTGACGTTAAGGGCACATATCGTAACAGTCTGCATGCAGTCCAGTACTCCTGTGTCGCGCAGCCATCTGCCAGTGGTGCTGGCACTAACAAGATGATTAACGGGGGTATAACTGCTTGCTGGATGTTCACAATTATGGCTGTTGGACCAGTTAGATACGTCTTTGCTTACGTCACATACCAGCTTGAAACTTCTCATCATGCCATACCCACCTACTAAGTTTTATTCCTATCGATTAATTCCTTCTGGGTGCAACTATGAGTGTATTTTTGTATATATGAGGTAATCTGAGTAAAAGACAGAGAAATGGAGAGAGGCAAGTGCTGCTACAGCCATCATTTTCGAGATGAGGTGCTGTAGCAGGCTAAGAAGAGAGATGAAGGCAAGACAACCACAATCATTAATCTAAGCGGAGCCTCGTCCTTATGAAATGTCAGAGCAAACGTTCATATCATGTATTATTTGAACCAAATATTTGACAACTTTAATGTCAATTTTTTACAGGAATTGAGGAATTGAACAGTGCATTGGAATCACTGTGTATCGGCATACTGTGTAGTCCATTAAGAATATTGGTTATATATGTTGACAGTTGACATCTTAATGACATCATAAGGCCATTATGACATAAATAAGTTGCAGTTGGAATTCAAGTGTCAATCAAGCAAAACTTTGGTAAAATTGCAAATCTAAACTACAAAATGGCAAGCACAATCTTCACCAGTCTTATTTATACCACCCTCTTATTTATGTGTTAAGGTTGATACATTTTTTTAAGATTAATAAGGAGGATTAACATCAGTGGTCAGCTAAACCATTTGGGAAATGGAAACTGAAACTGGGTGTCAAAGCTGTTACACAGTGTACATATTTTGCGTTCTGTTTTAACCTTATTACATCAGTTACTCTAGCTGTCTGGAAAACTGTACAGTTTAAACATTTTTCTTGCAGCTGCACTTTTACAGTTTCATCAGTTGCCTGGTTAAAGACATGACAGTTAATTGTTGACTTTGATCAAGCAGTTTCCTAACTCAAGATAAGACAAGATACCATCCCTAAACTGAAATCATAATTGCTTCTGTAAAATGGACTTGTGAGAAATCCTGTCTTAACCCGTAAAATCTTAATTTGGGACAAAAAAAGAAGTTTCTGTAATACGGCCCCAGGCTGCTGGAGTATTGGTTTAACCACCCATTACAAATCATTACGTCTACTGTAGCTCAACCATATGTTGCCCAAACTGTGTGAGTTTTTAGTCATTCAGTCATAATAAACAGCTAATTGTTCCGCAAGGAGAACTTACTCTACTAGTCAAGAGTTTGGACACAGATTCTGATAACTGTTTAGAGATATGGTGACATCATAACTATGAAATAACATACGGAATTTCATGCCATTGGAACTATTGGTCTCCTGTATTGGATTTAAACTGTTCTTAACATGCAGCACAACTGATTGGCTCAAAACGTTAACAGGAACAAGCAACTATCTTTTAAACGAGTCGGAGACTCACAGTAATAAAGCTGATAGGTAGTAATTGTGGTTTGTGCTGTATGTGACACCAGAGGTCTAAATATACACTACCCGTGTACATAACCAAAAACATTTCATTTATATTGTGTGACCATATTCAAACCTCTCTTCATTCTGTAGAATTACACAGTCTGCTTTTGTTACTGTGCCTATAAGACTGATATATGTAAATTAGATCTGTTCTGATTGGCTGCCGTATTTCAGAAGAAGTATGCTTAAACACTATCTATAATTTCTGCAGGAATGGGCGGAGCTAACCTGCAGGCTATGATGTATTAATGTAACTGTGTTGCTTACTGTGACATCACATAAACGGTTCAGTCAAAACAGGCTGATTTTAACTGCCTATGTCTGTTTCTGTCTATGGGCTCCAAAGACTGTGGAGCGAACAGTTCATTACATCAGCTTACTCTTACTCTTAAGATTTAAGCCCTTTAATCATGCATTAAAATGTCTTTAATATTATAAAAACATGCTTTCAGACAAGTGTATCCAAATCTTTGGCTAGTACTATATATGAAGTATGTTATGAGCACCAGTAATGAGATTTCTCCTCTCCTGCGGTTCGCCAGCTGTCGCCGCCTCCAGCGAACTCCGTCTTTAGTTTCTGTTATTGCTGGTTGTTTACCTTCCCCCTGTATCTCATTGTAACTCTTTCCTCAAGGAAGATCCCAGGCCTCCACCTCTATGCGGCGATGCAGGACGAAAAAGAGCAAGAAATGATCCGGAGTCCAGTGAGCCCGACGGAGAGCACCCCCAGCTGCAGCTCTCAGCGAGAGCTTCTCACCTCACCGGAGCCTCTGGACACCGAGGTCAACACACAGCCCATCGGTGCGTATGTGCTCCTGTGACGCATGTCACAGTCAGTGTTCTGGGAGTAAGAGTGCTGCAGCATAGTGCTGCTGTATTGAAAGGAGTCTATTCATTTTTATATTGCATGTTACATGTTACGTAACATGGGGCGAATGGGATCTTCCAGGAAGGCAATGCAATGTCACATGGCTAGAAATGTTTAACATTGGTTCGAAGTGTATAACCAAGATTTGCAAGTGCTACCCTGGCCCCCTAATTCCCAAGACTCAATTCCAATTGCGGATCTGTGGGTTAACATTGATTGTCATGTTCGCTCTATGGAACACCCAAGAAAGAAAGAAAGAAAGAAAATGCTACAACTCTCTTTTTCAAGAACAATATTTCATCTCAAGGAAGGAAGGAATAAAGAAAGAGAATGAAAAATGAAACTAACAAAGAGGGGATGGAAATTATTGAAAAAAAAAACAAGGCCAGATGAAACTAATGTTCCTTGTACAGATCACTATGATTCTTCAAAAGTGAATTTATTTAAGCGGACTCTGTGGATGGAGAGCAGAAAAGTAGATGGAGTAAGAGACAGATGGAGGTGTGTTAAAGAGAGAAAAACTGAGAGCTTGATGCAGTGCAGTGTACTGTCACGTAGCAGAGCAGTACTACAGCATAGAAACGCCAGGTTCAAGTTCATTTCACACTTGTATAAGAGACTGTAGTAAAGCTTTTAACGTCCCCTGTCATGCTCGATATCAGTTTACTGCCTCTCGGCAAACTGGCTGCTTTTAGAGCTGAAATAGGCTAGGCTAACGCCGTCTGAGGTAACAGACCATGAGCATTTGTCTGGCTGCCTTTCTGTGTAAATGTTTTTTTGAGTTCTAGCCAAACGTGATGTAGTGTGGGTTTCTGTGGTCTTCATAGGGCTTTATGTTATTGTGGTAATGCCAAAATACAGAGCCACAAACTGTGAAGCACTGACGGGTTGAACCGTCTCATTGCGTTTTGGCACTGGGATGGTGGCACATGACTCGACACATCTAGTGTGTGGTGGCCTTTAAGGCACTGTGTCCATTATGAGATCCAAAGGCCTGTGTGGCAGTTGGCATCATTATGACATCATAAGGGTGGCAGTTGACATTCTTATGACACCATAAAGGTAGCAGTTAACATCCTTATGACATTAAAAAAGTAAACATCGTTATGACATCATTGGAATGCAAGAATTCATAGTAAAAAAAATAAAATTTTGGAAATTCTCTATCTAAATGAAAATATCGTAAATAGTGGCATTAGAAGAAGAAAAGAAGGAGGTAAAAAAAAAATAGAGGTTTCATAAGCACCATAATCATAATAGGTGCTTAACGTGCGACTTGAACAAGCCTTAAAGGTAGAACAAAAAACGCAAACTACATGAAAGCCAAAGTTTATAAATAGCTATATTTTTTTAACTGTCAACAAAAATACTGGCAAAGAATTCCAGCACCTTCAGAGCTTAAAACAAGCTTTAGGAGCCTCGGAGCAGACGTCAGAACACAGAAACCTGCTTCACCAGTTTTAGGAATTTCCAGCAGGCAGCCAGAGTTCATACGGGATCCAGAGAAAATGCTTCTGTGAGGGTTCTAATGCATTATTTGTGAGATCAGGTTGCATAAATGGGTCGCTATCTGTTTTAACAATGTTGACTTCACAGCAGAGAGTCAGCCTTGAAAACTCAGCCTTATACAGCATAACCCATTTTATCAGATAGGATCAAGTTACTGGGTTTAAAGGGGACTTCCAAATTTTCTGTTAGGGTTAGGGTTAGGCTAAATGACTGAGATGTAAGCAAAACAGGGTTTGGTGTGATAAGCTCCATTTGAGAGAAACCTCAGAAGCCAGGTCAGAATAATTAACAGTGGTGGTGATAAGATCTACCACTAATGCTCCTGTATGGAATGTTATTAAATGTAATGGTCATAAAGACACTGAGGTCACTGGGTTTTGAGGAGATTTGGGCCTAAATTTGGATTAAAACATATTTTTATATGTACATTCATGGTGAAGAAATATATGCAGAGCATATGTAGCCCAGTTCCCAGTAGTTCCTCTACTGTAACCCATTTCATGTAAAAGTGCTCTGAATTGCCCTGCAATTAAATTATATAGAATGGCTAAAGAATCCTTGGAATTCCTCTGTGCATGTCGAACTGTCACAAGCAGGAAAATAAAATGAGCATAACGTTATGCTAACGTTACCTACACTGTCCAGAGTGAAACGTCTTGGAATGAATGTCATCCAGGATCCTGTTAAAGATGTGGGAGCTAAAGTTGGTTTCCTATTCACCAGCTTGTTTCGCAGATTTTCTGTTCCACCTTAAATGGTCCCACAGCTACATTCTGGTGCTTGTAAAAGCTATGACATTTAAGGTAATAACTCACAGCCTTGTTTAAAAAAGAACATCAACCATGCCCACTGACGATTGGCAGGGTATGAAGGGTATGAAAGTGGCAGTATTTCCTTCACAGCATCGAACAGTTGTAGCTGATATTTGCTCTGCCGTCATATGTGCAACTGTTTGAAAGAGGAACAGCAGTGTTTGAGGACTTATGTCAGTTCTGTCTACTGAACTCTCCTTATTCCACTTTGTGTAGTATAGTAAAAACCAGCCTTCAAATCCATCTTAGAAATGAACTTCATGACGATAACCTCTGGCAACAACTAACACACCCCCCGTGCTGTTTTTACCTCTCTTGCAGAATGCATTAAGCCTCACCCACGTGTCAAATTCTCAACAGAACTTCCTACATACATCGACGTCTGAGTTTCCAGACTATCATGCAAAGGACATTGAACATCCAGACACAAAGGTTTTAAGCTTTATACAGTACCTGTGCATGTTGGACATTGACACTTTACTGTGCTTTGTGAATACCAGAAGAAACTGTGTACAGGTTTTTATACGTATGTCTATCCAATAAGAGAACATTTTTAATGACATTTATTTATAACAATTACCAGTACATAACGCAATTAGAAGGAAAGGCCAGCATGTACTATCATTTCAAAAATGGGGAAAAAAAGGGAAAATTAAAAAAAAAAAAGCTAAAATAACTTGGTTTCAGCTTAAGTGTCTTTTACACCTATTTGCTTTCCAGTACTGCAGAAATGGAGCAGTACAGTATTTATCCATTAGTATATAGAATAAAGGTTCATGTTTATTTTGTATATCATGAGCGTGTTTGTGAGATGTGGGAGTATTTTAGTAACAAACTCAACCAAGATATCAATAATTGCTTTAAATAAATTAGATTTCAAATGTGTAATTTTGAAATGCTGTATTTGGCACAATAGTTTTCATTTTCTGCTAAAGTCCATATAGAACCGAATCAACCGTAGGGATAATTATACTGTAAAGCTTTTTTTTATCATCATTTTCTTCTATGCCCCTCCCCTTTTGTTTTGTTGTCTGTTTTTGTTGTCTTTGTGTTGTGGTATATTTAGATGCTGGTAGATTTTGTTTGTTTTAGTCAAAAAGAGGAACAAACAGCAGATCTTTGTTCGTATTCCTCAGCTCGGAACAGCAGGTTTCCTGTTCTAATCCTGTTGCAAACTACACAGCGAGAACTGTACATAACTGTAGAGAGCGTGATCGGTCTGTTGATGGACAATGTCACTGCGGAGAAGCAGGTCATTTCAGAAGCTACATTAACATTCATGAGTGCGTTTCCTTCCTTCCTTGTAACATAATGAACTACTAACTCGCTCTATCACTCTACCCTTCAACACAGTAATACACAGCATGCACTTTTTTCTTTATCGCTTTTAAATTAATCATACCAAAAGTGAACTGTACACTTTGTTTGACAGATATGAATGTGTGAGCATATGGTTTAATATTTAATATTTTTCATTTTTTAATACGTGCAATAGATAACAGAAGAGACATGAGAGAACTATGGGGATGTCGTCATGTTTTCTTCAAATAAACCCTGTGTGCTTCTTTCTTTTCCTTCTTCTGCTTATTATCATCATCATCATCATCATCATCATTATTATTATTATTATTATTATTATTATTATTATTATTATTATTATTAATTTCTCATTTTTTATTTTATTTGTTTTCTTCTTCTTTGTTTATTCTACCCATTTTGTTTCTGCTTCTTTTTTGTACCCTTCTCTTCTTTTTTGTATTTTATTATTATTATTCTTTTTTTCTCTTCTTTTTAAAATTTTAATTTTAGTATATTTTTCAGCCGTTTTTGATTTTTCTTCTTCATGCTCTTTATAGCTGTTTATATATCTTTATATTTAGCTCCTTTTATCTTGTGTGTCTTATTTAGTTACTTTGGTTCTTTTTTCTTGTAATTATTTTGTCTTTTTTTCCTTTGATTTAGTTTTATTCTATTTTCCTGTTGTACTTCATTTAAGACGTTAGAGATCTGTGACCAAATCATGTGAGCGGTAATCTATTTTACATATTATTAGCCTTATTAGCTGATTATTATTTTATCTTAATATAATCCTGTTTTTTTTTCCTTATTTTATTTATGTAAAATACTGCTGAGCAACTTCGGAAGACGTAACAGATCCTAACTTACCTTGACATACACCTATGCCTGGTGTACATATATATGTACGTATATTCTTGTTTTAAAAAAAAGATTTTTATTCTTCTCAGAGAGTGTGTGTGTATATGTACATTTGTTTTACAACATTAACTATATATAATCACATTATTATCATTTAGATTTCTGTTTTAGTTTTTTGTATTTTCATAAGCTGATGAATGTACTGTAAGTGAATAATGTCTTTACCACGGAACTCTGAGGACAAATTGGAGGGCTGGACGCTTAAAAGGGATTTAAAGGCATTCTGTTCTGTATCCTTTATGAGTTTTGACGAACATAGCCCAATGACAACTTCATTGCAAGAGAATATTTCATACATACAGACCCAAAATCTGACATAAAGTTCATGTCATTGTGTACAAAGCTATGTGGTCTGAATGGTCTTTAGGATGAAATTTAAGAGGTTAAGAGGTTAAGAGGTTGGGACACAGTCTTGTGTAACAATTAAGCGGTTATCTGTCAGAAAATGCTTAAGTACTATTCAGACAGGACAGGTTTTCTGAATGTATGAAATGTCAGTGAGGTATTGCTACTACACTTCACCTATTATGTTCATAATGGATTAGCACAGGATGCTTGTCTGTTAGTGGTGCAATAAATGTAAAATTCATAGTGTAATCATAAGCAGCTTTCTAAATAATATTAAATATTAAAAGCTGTAAAACTGTAACTAGCTGAAATAGCTGAACTCCAGACTGTCTGGATAGAAACCCCCCTGCTTCTAACATGTAAAGCATATGGACTTAGCTTTGAAACTCATTAATAGCATGCAAGTCAATTTAGTGTTCGTCATTTAGAGAATGGCCAGCCATAAACCTGGTCAGGATCTAATGAATGCACTCAGTACATCCAAAACATAATGCTAATAGCTTTATTGCCAGATGATGTTGAGTTACTCAGTGTTATTTATGTGATTTCTCCCAAATAACTGTATTAAATTAGTCAAAGCTAAAACGTATGCAGGTTATAGAATGTAAGGAACACAGCTGTTTGAGTAGGTCACCATTTCATTGTTGATCTACTGACGCTTAAACTGTTTGAATGCAGCTGTGCTGAGCAGACGGAGAGAGCAATAACCACCATTTCTCAGTTTTACTACCATTCAGGTTATTTGTTAATTATTGACACATTTTAATCACATTTTAGGTTTATTGTACAGTCTTATATATTTGAGCTAGGCTCATTTATATAACATAATTATTACCACCATAGCATAGGATGGATATAACCCAGGTTTATTTCTGCGGTTCATTATGTCACTGCATGGTCTTACCTAAATCATTCACATTTGCGCATTTGGCAGATCAAGTTCAACTGGTTTTATTTGGCATTTCAGCCATATACAGTGGTGTACAGTACACAGTGAAACGAAATAATGTTCCTCCAGGACCACTAAAGAACAGGATGAACAGATGTTGGTTCATTTAAAACCAGGATGTAGGTGAAATTAACATTTGGAGCCTTTCCCAGAGCTCGTATTATGTAGCTTGGTGTGGTTGCCCGGGCAGGAAATCGAACCCCTGTCTGAGGTGTGGAGGGCAGCACTATATACACACACCCACTGGCCGCTGTTTTAGATACACCTTCTTGTATCAGTACTCAGTATCTCAGTTTTATCAGCTCTAATTGTAGTTCTACCATTACAGACGATAGTCCATCTAATTCTCTGCATAAGTTGTTACTCCCTTTCGCCCTGTTCTTTAAGGGTCAGGACCCCTACAGGACCACCACAAGCAGATATTATTTGGGTGGTCAATCATTTTCAGCACTGCGGTGATGCTGACATAGTGGTGGGTTGCACTGGTACGAGTGGATCAGACAGTGCAGTGACCACTAAAGAACAGGATGAACAATGAAGAATATATATACATATATCGTCGCTGTCCACTGAAAAACATGTATCTCCATTTTTGTCCATTTTGACTTTTATGCATCATTTGAAAACAGCCGCTGCCGTTTACACTTTGTGAGATATGCATGACGAACGGACCAGCTGAAATGGCCCAGAAGCACTCGGAAGGACGTCTGGTTCTATTGACTTACATTAAACTTGAATGAGGTTTTTGGCCTCTCCTGTAAAGTTGCCATTTTGGAGATACTTGTTTTTCTTTGGACAGCGACGATATATATGTATATATACAAAGAATGATAGATGAATACATAGGAAGATATACAGATGTCAACCGGATCCTGTCTGAATAGTACAAGTAAGTCTAGTAAAAGGCCAAGCAAAAAATACCAGCAACAGGACACGGATCTGACCGGATGAAATACGGAATGATTCATAAATTTTTTCTCATTTCTCTCATCAGTATAAATATTTCTGACCCAACCTTTCAGACCTAATAGAGCAAAATCAAAAGAGTACGTATTACAAATACAAAATCCATTGAAATGAAACCCACCATCATATCCACACGGACAGGACCCTAAAGGTCCACTCTTCTTAAACTAAGTTGACGGAGAACAACACGGCCAGTGTTATTGGCTATGAGGGAAGACGTTTCGTATAACATCATGCGACGCAAAGCTGTAACTGGACGAGCAGTAGCAGCGAGCCAATTAGCTTGGAAGCCACTTCTTCCCTCTCAAGAGTTAGCGAGATTATTTTTGTAGAAGACGAAAGATTTATTACTGTAAAGCTTTTATATAAAAAGTTATAACAAATTTAGGTGTACAATGTTTCTTTTCCTTTTTTCCTTTTCTCGACCTGGACCCGGTGTTGTTGTGCGTTGTTTTTCTGTTCGATGCATTTACAATCATATTTATTCTTATTAAATGGAGTATATGTTGATGTGTTTTGATTTTCTTACAATATTTGTAAAAAATGAAAATACACTCTGTAATTTGCTGAAGTAATCTACAACCTATAGATAAAGACAAATGAAGTGTCAAACGAGTGTGGGCATTTTATTCCCTTTGTGCAATAACTCTTGTTTCAATCTTCTAATAATAAAATATGCAGTTATGCAGTAAATTGCTGTTATGTTTAACAATAATTTCTCAGGCTCATGCACAGAGCCATATTTAGACCAAACCTAATAGCTATGTTTTTCTAGCTGCAGTGACTGGAGCACATTACATACCTCAAACAATATCTCACCATGCGTCTATATTACACACTCAGTACGACAGTATGTAGTTAACTGGGACAAAGGTCAGATATAATGACAGTTCTAACCTTACATCAAATGCAGAAGAGCAGTCATGACATGTTCAGTGTCTGAAGTTCTCTTCTTTAGAGGAGGTAATGAAAGCATATAGTCACCAATTAACCTTTAAATTACGTACCTAAATAATCACAGTCTTTTCTCGGACAGCTTCCCAGTTATGTAATATCAAACAGCCTTGACTTTATGGCATTAGGGGAAAATCTATTTTTGTTAACTACTCTTTACACCCATTGTTGTGGGAAAAATATGAATTCCAGTCTAATCTAATTCCAATTCCAATCTAATCTAATGAATCCTTTTGCACTAAATGTAGTCGATGAGTCAAGATATGTTTGGTGTCCAAATTAGGCCTCTAGACCATCTACAAGGCTGACATTGCTAACAATCTAGAAATCTAGCAAATGTGAAATCTATAAATGTAGCAAATGTAACCCCAATGACTTTTCTGAACCCATCCATTTAGGTCTCCTTTAAGGTCCTTCATATGATTATTATAAAATTATGTTACTCTTTTAAGAGTTTTTACAATTTTAGTGAGGCAAATTATTTCACTACACTGCAAAACACTTTACCCAAATTCATCAGTGTAAATTTATAAGGTCAGTGATTTCTAGATTACTAGATTCAATGAGTTTTTAAGTTTTAAATTATGTCAGGAAATCCAATGAACTTGACTTTGTGAGTACTTACCAATGCAAGTACAGATAACCTTTTACTCAATTATTGGCTTTGATTTACTTATAAATAAGTAAGTATAACTTACTTAAGTACTGTCAGCTGAGCCACATTGCTGCTGGCAGGAAATGCAAGTTAACTACATTAGTGAACTTTTGAGTTGGTGGACTGTTGAAATCCACCAACATCCAATTTTTTTAATGTTCAGCCCTGGCTCAGTTTAGCTGGTGTAACTCAAACTGAAGGTAGAGGTAGAGTAAAAGAGTATACTAGTAGATGTTGCTAGGAGCCATTGTGAAAGATGCTTATAAAAGTCAGTAATTATAACAGGTGACAAAAACACATTAATAAGTCTGTACCTTAAACTTGCTAAGATGAAACTACAACCACTATGTACTGGCGGACTCACAGAAAGCAATTTAAAGCCACTATGCATAAAGCCATGAGCTGGAAAGTAAAGTAAATCAATATTTTCAGTTTGATTTAACTTTAAACTTAATGGCACCTTTTAAACTTTTAAAATGTTTTTAAAAAGGTTTAAGATGAAACTGATGATTTTTCTTCATTCAGTGTATATTAATAATAGCTCTAATTTTGCATATTATAAAAGTATGCTTAAAACAAGCAGAATGATTTGCAAGTATAGTGAGATAATTTGACTAAATAAAATCTCTTAAACTGGCAAAATAAATCCCTAGAAATATAATTATAATCATCTTACAACGGCTTCAATATGAGAAATGATTAAGACGTTATAATTAAAACATGAACAAAAGTTAAGAAGTTTACTAACTTATTACTTTAGCTGATTTGTCTACATAAGATAATTGTGAATAAGGTATCTGAAATCTATCTGATCGGTCTTAAACGAACATGTCTAGTTTGCTCATAATTATATAGAAAGTGAAATCTGTTGCCCGTTTTCTGAATTTTTTGGCTTGTTAAGATTCCAGTTTTAGCAGTGAGGCTGTCCACTTGTTAAGACGTGATGTATTGACTTTACGCCTGGGTCCAAGCCTTCATGTGTTGCCGGAGGCTCTCATCTTTTCAAGATGCCGCAGCGCTGTGTCTCTTCTTGTTTGAATAGATAAAGTCCACAAAACTCACTAAAGATTCTCCCACTTTCCTTGAGATGTGAAAGAGGAAATGGCTGCAGCTGCTTAGGTGAGTTACAGAAAAACAAGGTTAACTAACGTTAGCACCCACTGGCAAATGCCAGACTGGTCTTTTCTGGATTTCCTGAATATAGATTATGTTTTTGTTTTTTTTTGTTTTTTTTTTTAAACTATGTTTCTTGCTATGAACCCACATCTTTGTGTTCCGGTTCTCAGACTTGTTAGACAGAAAGGGACTATAGAAGACAGCTAGCTCAACCAAAAACAATTAAGATCCTTTTTTGCTTCATTTAAGAAGGACATGTTTTAAAAAGATTCACCAGTTCTGTCAGTGTTGTTTGCTTTTGGGATCTATAGAAAGTAGGGCTGCCCTCTACAAGTCGACGATTCTAATCGTCAGTCGACCTTTTTTTTCCCCGTAAAACAGACTAAAGCTTACAAAAATGCACAAGAACTTTAAGAACGTAAAAAGACATTTTACTAATTATTAAAGGGAATAATAAATATATAATAAAGGTCTAGCTGAGCTATGACGCATGCTTGCTAAAATATTTAATCCACGTGACACCATGCGCTGGCGGTTGAACAAAGCTAACCGTTGACATCGTTGAACGAAGCTAAGGCTGAGAAACAAGATGTCTCAGAGAAAGTATGGAGGAACTTTTGAAGAAGAAAACAAATTAAACCAAATCCTGCTCTTCATTTAGTCAGACATCCAACACTGCTTCACACGAGGGAGCTGACTTTCGGTTTAGACATAACGGCTGTTTGCGGTGAAGGGGACATGGACCGAAGACCTTTGTTTTACTATAATTCCGTTATTTTAGAATCTAAATTACAGATATTTATTTATTTATTTACAGCTAAGATTATCTTTATTTAAAGATAAGTACAGTCACTTAATCTGCCTGCCGATAAACATAATAATAATAATAATAATTTAAATATGGACTAATCTGGTTTTATTTAGCAGTTCATTATTTATGAGAGATGAAAGACGAAGGGTCGTCCTACTGAAGAAGCTGATAGAAGTGAAATTGAAAAGACTATACGCTATAAGCGCTAATGTTTAGCATGTATACAAGCTGCTGCCCGGACGCTGTATCCTGTAATTAAATCAGGCTCCAGTTCAGATCGTTCATCATACGCCACGTTTTTAGTACAGAAATATGCTCCTGTGACTCTGCTGACTTTCTGAATGAGGTGGACATCAGATCTGAACCGTATGGAAATTGATTTACTGATTACTAGATAATGTACATGGAGAAAAAAAACACACAAACGAATACCGCCGATAATCGTCGGCCAGGAAGGGCGAATCCGATTCGACTGGCAAAATTTTGAGTCGGGTACAGCCCTAATAGAAAGTGTGGCGTCAGACCGAATATGTGAATGTTCATGTGGCACACATGAAGGTGGAGGGCAGGTGGTGCTTAGCACTACACCTGCAGTCTAAAGTAGCTGCCTACAGTGTTCAGTGTCGCATTCCTGAAAACCAGTACATTATATGATTTATCACAAAGAGCTTATTAATAAGTTTAGACAAACCATCTGAACATCTACAAGTCTGCACCACCTTAGCAAAGACCTGCATGTGGTTTGAGCTCATTGAGAGAAGATTTAAGGAGTGAGGACAGAAAACATTGGGTTGCCTGTTGACTTCTTGTACAGCTTTAACCTCATAGCTTCAGCACTAAACTAAATAAATAAATAACAAGAACTAAATTTGGACTCCAAGCATGTCTTGTCTGATTGACCACACTTGGGGTAAGTGGAAAATTGTGTAAATTGGATTTCCTCATTTTTATTGCTGGAGGGTCATAACACTGCATTGTCTTTCCTGTTCCAACACACGTTATAGAAAGCTTTCCTTAGAGAGCTTATTAATGAGAGCTCAAGACACATCTCTGCTGGCAGGTGAAGGTAACACTGCAGCACTGGGAACTGTGTTTACGCTGTGTGCAAGTGCATGTGTGCAAAGTGACAGACACCAGGATAATGAAAAATATCCACACGTCCTCATGTACTGAAGAAGCTATTTGTTTCTCCTTAATAATAATGATTAGAGACTGAGGCAACCCCCCATCATAACACCTCCCCAGAAAAGCTGATCTGCTAGCAAGATCTTCTTAAAGCATCTTTTAAATGACCAAAAAGCAGCAGCAGGAGCAAACTGTCACATTCATGCTCCACACTCCACACAAATCAGCAGGGAGTTCTGGTGTAAACTTTTTTTAGGATACAAGGAAATGAACAGTTCCTTCCTCCTCCCTCTTCATTTCTTACCAGTCTAGAATAAAAGTTGTGAGAAATCAGCAATAATCAGCAGCGTAAGGAGCTTCTCCAGTGGTGGAAAGAAGCACCAATGCTAACTCTTGTTTAGCTCACTGGGCCTGGATACTCTGTAAAGCTGTATACAGTTTTATGATAACATCCGTTATAAAAGGTGCTACATAAAAAACCCTTGGCATGACTTCATTTATACCACAGTTTTTTTGCTGCCGAATGTGGATTCCTTTCCAGAGCTGATCACCTCCCAAGAGGTTCTTTAATTGGTTACCTGTCCTTAAGCAATTTACCAGTATACAGTGTTAAGGCAACAGTGCTACTTCTTCATTCTCTCGTCTTGGACTGATGGCACATTCCACACACTATCATCTCTTGAGGTACAAAGAGGTATTACGAAATGGCTCTGGCCTAGCTGGTTAGCATGCTAACTTGAGTGGATATGTCTGCCATACAACACATAGACATCTTTAAATTACTATCAGACTTGTTATTTCTTTATCTTCTAGTTATAAGTTGAGATAATGTTTGAGTAATTTAACCAAAATAGTTTACAGATCACATCTTTAAAGTAGAAATAGTAAAAAAACTGTATTTTCCATCAGCAGTTCATATGTTTCTTGTCACAAGAAATTCTGAAATGTGAAGTCTCTTTTTAAAAAAGCTTGTGATTACTCAATAGTTTGTCATATTGAAAATGTATGATGGATGAATACTGAATATACTGACTTGAATGTATTCGGTAACACATTCTGTTGGAACACCTACAAAAGTTATGTATTACATTTAGATTGCATCTTAATCTGCTGGAATCTAGTAGGAATTTTATCTCACACTCTTCCTCACTGTTACTAGCTGGCAGTTTTCTTCATTTAATTCTCTGCATATTTTCTATTCATTGCTGCTCCCATATCCCCCAAAACAGGGGACCAGTACAGCACTGATGCTGACCTTATCACTCATAACCATGTAAACCAATAAGGAGGCACTGAGATTTCAGTTCAGTCATATCTCTGACGAGTTCAGTAAAGCTGAGATTAATATCTGGATCACCTCATTAATTTATCAGGCTTCAGCAGTGTTTAGCTTTCAGTGTTTGCGAAGTTGTTTCTAAATGCTACATGACAATTAGTCATTTTAATACCAATGTCATTCATTTTAAAACTAATCATTTTTATGCAACTGGGAATCATTAAAATTTATCTTATGTATAAATATGTATCTAAATACAACATATTTCAAGCCAAATCAACCTGAGCAAACTTAATAACCACACCACCTTACCAAGCCTCTGTATTTTCACCATTGCAGCTGCTAGTACATCCTTTCAGGCAACAAAAGGGTGGTCAGTACCGTACCCCACCTAACACCTCTAACTCTGCTATCTCAAAAAGCCCACTACCTACTTGTACCATACAAACTCAAATGACTAAAGAAAATTCTATATTAAAGCTGATTTAACATACTGGGATCAGCCTATGTCACCTGTCATCAGCAGAGGCAAGTGGCACAGTGGAAGAGCTGGTGGATCCAGGTCAAAGAACTCCAAGCCCCAGAATTCCCTGCAGTAATCAGTGCTCACCAGGCACACCTGGTATGGCATTAATACTCAGCCCAAACGTATGCTCACAGCCATAGCTTTTAGAGGGGCAAACTGTTATGGGGAGCATGTAAAAGAGGAAACAAAAGAAACTAAAAGACTAACTGGAAAAAAGAAAAGTCTGAAAGACAAAAAGAGAAGGCCAAAGAAAAAGGACAGGAAAGAAAATGCTGACAAAAAAAGCTTAGCTAAAGAGTGAAAGAAGGAGCCCTGGTAAAAGAAACTTTGTATCATTCTCTTTCTGCTTTGTTTGAGCATGCTGAAATTCGGCATCTCCTTTGTTCAAACCTTTTGTTTTCGCACCGCTTCTTAAAAGGCTTATCTTTACTGCACAGCCTCAGTAGTCTGACGTAGGTGACTTGTCAGTGCTCTGAAGCATCCTCAGAGTGCACTCGGAGTCACTTTTTTTTTCATTTACAGAAACTAAATGTTATTTAAAAAATAAATAAATGTATTAATTAAAACTTGGGTCCACCACCCCATAGCACTTACATGAACCAGTATGGTATTGGCACTTTGTGTTTTTTATTTTTATTTTTTTAAGTCCTTAGATTCTAAAAGTATGTGTAAACATTAGGGCTGCCCTCTAGAAGTCGACGATTCGAATCGAACTTTAAGTCGACTGAGACCCTTCAAGTCGACTGACAACAGTGACCTTTTTCCCCCTGTAAAGCTTACAGAAATGCACAAGAACTTTAAGAATGTAAAAAGACATTTTAATAATTATTAAAGGGGAATAATGAATATATATTAAAGGTGTAGCTGGGCTATGACGTATGCTTGCTAAAAATTTTTATCCATGTGACGACGTGTGTTGGTGGTTCACCGCTAAGGAAGCTGCAAAGCTGAGAAACGCGGGTGGAATGATGTGTCAGAGAAAGCCTGGAGGAGGTTTTGAGTAAGAGAATCTGAACAAGTTAAACCGAATTCTGCTCTTCATTCAGTCAGACATCGAACACTGCTTCAAACGAGGGAGCTGACTTTTGGTATAGACATAACGGCTGTTTGCGGTGAAGGAATAACAGACCGGAGACGTTTGTTTCATTATAATTCCATTATTGTAGAACATAAATTACAGATATTTTTATTTATTTGTCTACAGCTAAGATTATTTTTATTTAAAGATAAGTACAGTCACTTAATACGCCTGCCGATAAACGAGAGATAATTACTTCAGCGCGGGAAATATAGTTAAACGGTTTTTATGTTTACCATTCTTCTCTTAATCTAAAACAATTTAAATATGGAGTAATTTGGTTTTATTTAGCAGTTCATTATTTATGAGAGAAACATACTTATTTTATCTGTTGCTTGGATTTATCATTATGACTAGACATGGATATATCAACTGCCCCTATTCACTTGCATTAGTTCGTTGATGAGCAAGGTCAGTGAAGAATAGTTAGATTTACTTGAGTGCTCAGGAAGGTTACAGTGACACAAATAACCTCTTTATAATAGTGATGACCAGAAAACATCTACCTCAATGCACAGCAGATCCAACCGGGAGGTGTATGGCTACAGTAACAAAAGACCACATTGGGATCCACTTCCAACTGGCCAATAACATGAACATGAAGCTAAAGTGGACACAAGGCCAATGAAACTAGATGGTAAAAGATTGGAAAAATATCGCCTTGCCTCATGGCCGGATTAAGGCTCCCCTATCCTTCTACTTCTGACTAGACCATCTGAACACATGTAGTGAACATTGGACATAATTTGTCTATCCTAATAAAACAGCTATTAAAGGATTAAGTAAAAGTCCTAGTGGCTAAGATGTCAGGTTAACACGTACATATTTGTTTGTCCAGTGACCCTGTTCATCAGTGTATTGTTCATCAGTGTAGTAATCGGACTGCCTTCTCTGTGAGTAATCAACTTTCCTCTGATTGCATGGCTAACACCAAAAGGAGCTTTACTAAACTTGATTGGCCAGATAATATACAGGAAAACTTTAAGAAAGCCAGTTTCCCCAATATGGTACATACATGTAAAGCATGTACCTGTAAAGCATGCATCCACTTGTACCCTGTTAAAGACGACCTGAATGAACCGATATAAAGTAAACAAACTGCCACAGCAAGCATATGCAATAATATGGGCCTTTTGGTGTAATCCTTGCCTAACGTTGTGTGTGGAATTAAACATTTGTCATGTTAACAATAATCTGGCTATTTATTTATTTATTGATTTATTCATTGATTTATTTATTTATTTATTTACTCATTGCACACATTTTTACCTGACTAAAGTTGTGGGTTTTATTTTTGTTGTACATAATACAGCTCTTTGTACACAGGATTTCTCACCTGTCTACCTGATGGTTGATCTGGCCATGCTTAGTCTGGTGATGTGCAGATGGTAGGAATTTGTGTAAGCATAATAAATCACTGGACTCTAACTTCAAGGTCTTCCTTATTACATTTACAGCCCTGGATGGATCTCCCAGCATATTTTACTTTTACACTGATCACTGACCAGTTTAGTCAGACTTACTGAAGACTATTCAGATCTTTTTAAAGCTCAGGTGGTGGGAAAAAAATTCTTATGTTGGACATAAGCTGGATCAATGCTCATAATATTAGGAACAATATTAGAACTGTGTTTTTCAATTGGGCCATGATATTTTAATTATCATCACTAAACTCCAAAATAATGATCAGGAGAAAAGAAGAAACAGAAAAGGAGTAAAATTTTCTTAAATATAAATGATACGTTACTTTATATGTTACTTTAAGTCATTTGGGACTGTTTATGTTGGTCTATTTATCATAAGACTATAAGATGTTTAATGTAATAAGAAGGGAAAAACGAAAAGGAAGGAAATTGTAATGTTGCATATTGGGCATGTATACCACCTTCAAGTAAGATGTTGCTTAGGGCTGCATAAAGATTATGAATAGTATAAATCCAGATGTATGTATGTATGTATGTATGTATGCAGTTTGAAACACCTCCTATTTTGGCTCATAGCTATTCCTTCTACACTCTACTTTGCTACCAGACTTATTTGCAAAAATAAGCAGAACACACTTGTAGTGTAAGAGCAGTTGAATTTTTGTAATTGTGTATTCATTTAATATTATATGGGTCAACAATACTAACCCTTTGAAGTATTTAATAAGAACCATGTTCTATGCAACTTCAAAGGACATCTTGCATACAATAAATATTTTGTGAGGACTGCATGCTAGGGACTTTTATGTTAACAGGATGGGTAGCATTGTTTCATCAACAAGTCAGAAACAAAAACTCTAATAGGTCGAGAAGTCAAACATGGCCTTTAATTGGTCAATCAATTCAACCAAAGACAAATGAAGGACAAACAAAAGAATAAATGATCACAGACATTAAGTGTTGGGCTAATCTTCATGGATTACAAAGTCTCCAAAAAGACTGTGCTGTTCAAGACTGGATTCCCAAGCTTCTGAGAGGGACAGTAGAGCCTTGATTGCAATAGAACCATTTTAGGAAAATAAAAACGGTAAGCAGTGAGATTTCTTTTCTTTTTTTTTATGTACAATGTCCTTTGATGATGCAGAATCATTGACCTTAAAGGATTAACCCACAGAGCAAAACTGTTAATAAGTAAACAGGAAAAGTTTGTGAACTTTGTGTTGACCTGGTGGTTCCTACAATGTGGTTACCTGCTGAGGTGTTTCTAAGATGATGCCTAAGATGTTGCTGCACTGTATGGACAAAAATATTGGGACCCCTATACATTATACCTAAAGCAGCTTGTATGACACCCCATTCTAAATCCATATGCATCCCCTCCCCCTCTGCAGCTATAACAGGTTCCACTCTTGCGTAGACTTTCTACAAGATTTTGGAGTGCGGCTGTGGGAATTTTTGCCCATTCATCCAGAAGAACATTTTGTCCAGTGAGACACTAATGCTAGATGAGGAGGCCTCACTTGCAGTCTTCATTCTATTTCATTCCAAAGGTGTTCGAAGAGGTTGAGGTCACATCTCTGTGTGGGTATGTCAAGTCTGTCCACACCAAAACTCACTCAACCATGCCTTTACAGACCTTACTTTGACCCATTCTTTCTTTCACAAATGTTTGTAAAGGTGTTCATGACTAGGTCCATGACTCTATACATATGTAGCAATGAGATTGAATGAACCACCTAACTCCAGTGATAGAGCTGCTAGATTCATCATAGAAAAAAAAAAGTTGCACCCAGAAAGAATCAACCGTCAGGAATGAAACTTGGCGGGTAGGTTTGACATTGTGAAAAATGCAAATGAATCAAGTGGCTCGCTTGGCTGCATGGGGGGCCTAAGCAAGGGCGGGCTTTATCTCCATACCTGACTGACTATCCAGTTGTGTGTGCTTTCCTTTCTGACTTGGGCTGTTGTGTTGGTAGCTGCCTTTGCAAGCCAAGTGTGCCTCACAGAAGAGTTTGAAAGCAATTCGAGCAGTTGGAAGAATTGGAAAGGGGGTGCAACATAGGCCTCTTGGAAGCAAAATGGTCTCCTGGAGGATTTGTGCACCATACATATCATGTGGATTATACCATAGTACACTGTGGGTTGTAGTGAATAGAAGGCGGCAAGCATCAGCAACATCAAGGATCTGGGAGACCTAAATGAACCATGGAGAAAACCAGCAAACAGTTACAATTGTGGACAGTCAGCAAGCAGTGATGCCCTCCATGAGCCATTCTGTTAGTGCTAGCACCATTAGCATATGGCTGCGTTATAAATACTGCCCTTAACACCACGTCAGTGTCTCCACAAATTGCAATGGTGTCATGCCACACTATTATGGATTGACTCATAATTGACCGGGTTGACTTCAGTGGTAAGTCACAGTTTGTTTTTTTTTATCTTGGAGGAGATGACCAAGTAATCCTTTTGTGAAAGCACTGTGGTCCGCGCCAAGATGAATGTTCTGTTGGTGGCCTGACATCATACTGAGAGACAGTACTCCTGTATGTGTAGCTCAGTAAATATTTACCATCTATTGTTCCGGGTTACCTTTTATCTTTCTTCCCAATAGCACTCCAATCCAACACTTCCTTCTGGGTGCAACTATGTATTTGATGATGTATGTACAGGGGTTGGACAATCAAATTGAAACACCTGGTTTTAGACCACAATCATTTATTAGTATGGTGTAGGGCCTCCTTTTGTGGCCAATACAGCGTCATTTGGGCAGCCGTGGTTTTATGTTTTTTGGATGCAATCTGGGTTAGCACCCGAACATCCCTTTCAGACAGCTTCCTCTTGCGTCCACAGTTAATCCTGTTGGATGTGGTTCGTCCTTCTTGGTGGTATGCTGACATTACCCTGGATACCGTGGCTCTTGATACATCACAAAGACTTGCTGTCTTGGTCACAGATGCGCGCAAGCAGCACCAGAACGTCTTTTGCATGTCCCCATACAGTTTGTGCATCTTTTTTTGAACTCTGCTCTTACCTGCTAACTGAACCATAATCTGCTTGTGTGCATGTGCAATTAATGAAGAGGCCACCAGGCTGAATTTAGCCATGAAACCTCCACACTCTGAGTGTTACTGTTTCATTGCAATGTGCAATATGTTTTAACATGATCAGATTGGCCAAATATGTAATCCACATGTAAATGAATTTTTTGAGATTTCTATTTTTCTCCAAAATGTAAACTCGGCTGCTGTCATGATTTCAAGATGATTGTATCAATACCAAAATTGCTTTGAAAGCATTTTTGGCTTAACTTTATATTAACAATGAAAGTTTTTGGTCTCTACTGAAAGTTATACCTTATAGATGTTGTTTTCCATCCTCAACAAATGTTGCAATAAAAATGCACCTGTGATTAGTCCCAAAGTGTAGGGGTGTCCAAAAGGTCTGTGTTGCAGAAGCTTGCACAGTATTGAATTTGTAGGTAAAATCAGGTGTACTCTTGCTTGTTTGGAATGAACCGGTTTTACAATCCTGTGCAGAACAGAGCCAAATACTGCCAAATATTACTGGCTTCAAATAGAAATTACTGTTATCCAGTCAGTAGTGGTCCTGGCTGAATAACAGTACTATCTTTTTAAAATGTCTTCCTGAGGAAGGCTGCAGCGAGGCAAAACCACATTTTTGTTTTATATTTTATTTGACTCGGTGAATGAGTCTCAATGAGTCTTAATGCTTCTATAATAAGATTAAAACACATAATGGGGAAAGAGATCAGCAGAGTAGTACCCTATGGCAATGAGCCTTTAAATTTAAATCCTAAGTCTATTACTGAGTCGAAAAGGCTAATATCGTCTGTTATTATAAAGAAGGAGATTAAGGGCAAAGACGGAAATTGAACACTCATGCCATCCACTTTGCATGTTGTTAATTGCATGTTTAAAGGATTGGGGTGGGGGGGCATTTGTAGCCATGGCCTGGCGCTGCTAATGTATCGTCACCTAGCAAACAAGGCCAGCTATTGATTACCTCTCCACACGCTTCTGCAGAATCAGCAAAGCTCAAATGATTCATTTCCATTTTGCTGATTATTCCTAAATACGTTACACGACGCCCCCACCCCCTCCCGCTTTGCTGTCTGTTTAAATAAAGCTAAAGGCCTGTATAAAGCAAGCTGTTTTCATGTTTGGTCCTCCATGCACCGTTTCATTGATCACATAACTCACTCGGGTGTATATAATTAAACTATCTATCATGGCATGGAAAGAACGGAGGGCATAATGTCTACATGCTGACAACATGATTCAGCGAGCTGTAATTAATTTGCTGTTTTATCCTTTAGGGACACATTAACACTTTTTCACAACAGCCATAAAATGCAATTTCCACCTTTTTTGGAGGTCCCTCATTTAAACTATGCTTTTTTTCTTTCAGTAATGTTGATGGAATACATTTGTGCATGATGGAAATGTGTAAGTGGCTTGACTTTGTTTAAGTGCTCTTTATTGTATATATATCTTTATAAAGTTGCACTTGTGCTGTCTGTTTTCGCATAGCTGTCGTGGTGAAGAGGGTTGAATTGTTTTTCACCTCTCTTTGCTCACTAACATCTTAATGCACTATTGAGTGCCAACAGTGGCCAGCAGAAAGGCCAGAAGAGGGCATGTGGTCTTTCCACCATTTATTTAGGGAACTATTAAATACTTTGAAAAGTCAAATTCAAGGACTGACTGTGTTCAAGTGCTTTGCAACAGAATAACCACAAAATGACTTGGGCAAAGCACTTAACCCCCAGGCATGCTGGTAATGTTGGGCGTAGTTTGACAGCAAGATGACAAAATTCCCCTGTCAAATCAATAAAGTAGATAAACATAGCCCAGGAAAAATGCAGCTTGAATAGACATACAATAGTAGTAAAACCTACTTGGAGCAGAACATCATAGTGTGTCAAAATAAGAACTGTTTAAGGTCTTTTTTGGGATCCTTTTGGTCTAAAACTGATAAAGATCTACTCAAACTCAGGTTTGAATGAGAGCAAAGTGGGACAAACAGATTACCAACAAATTAGATTAAAAAAGGAATTTAAGTAATGGTTTATGGTTTCTCACACATACACAAAAAAAAGCTATAATTTTTGAATAATTTTGAAAATACAAACACCTCAGCAAGTTTATGTCTGTGCATGTAACAAAGTACATTTATTTGGTTACTATCCACTATATTAACAACTAAAAAACCAAAGACCAAAAGTATTTATGAATCACCCCTATACATTACAAAGACTGCAGATTTTTTTAAATTGAATGCAGAATTGTGTCCTAAGCTGAAGAAACTTCAAGTAAATTAGCTCATGCACAGCAAACTCTAATAAATTAAGTTTACTAAAATTATGCATAAACACACAAATTATGCATAAACTGTCACATATCTGTCTGGTCAAGTCCATGTCACTCAACGGAGCTCTTCCTGCTCCACCGTGGCTCCATCCTCTCCCACACCTGACAGCCATTAAGATTGCCTTGCTTGTTGCGAAGTCTCTGTTTTCCTTCATGCTAATCTATGTTTTCCCTTCTGGTTTTGTTCCCTGTGTTTTGTAGTGTTTGTGTTTCGTCTTGAGTTTTTGACCCTTGTTTTGCTCTTGCTGTTTTCTCTCAATCTATGGACATGTCTTTGTTGTTGATACCAACCTGTGTTTTGACCCCTGTCTCCCGGACAAACATTATAAACCCACTATGCGTTTGCAACCTGCCACAACCTCCACGTTACACAAACCTTTAAGGTTAACAAAGAATAAGACGACATCACACAAACGGTGCTGTGCATAAAAAAGCTTTACGTTAAATAGCGAATCAGTATTTTTTGTTTTCTGTCATTTTCACAACAGCAATATAACAGTTATGACCACCAAATGAGAGTCAAAGAGCTTTCAGGACTATATACCAACACCAGTATTAGAGTAGATGTTAGAACTGGCAGTAATTTGATGTCTTCTTACAACAAAACTCACTATTTAGCAGAATCACTAAACACATTTATGGTTGGAACATCAAAAACATGTGCATCCAAAGTTACATTTAACCCACATTTAACATGTCAGTACATTGTTTATTTGAAAGCAACATATGAAACAAAATAAGAGCTAACAGGAATTAACAAATGTGCTAGGAATTCTGGGTAACTGTATTCTTTTATCGCTTGTCTTTTAGAGTTTCTGCCAGATGTTACAAATAACATATTTCACTTGATAATTTAAGTTAAAACCAGTAATCACCATCAAAAACCTGAATTTTATCTGTACTTTTGTCCACTTTCATAGGCAAATGCAGTTTACCATACAGTTTGCTCAATGTCAACAGGTAGAGCCAAAGAGCCATATAAGCCTCATCAATCCAGTGCAAACCTAAAGAAGCAAACACTTTACACACTAAGCATGTCTTGTCTGATCGACAACATTTGTGGTGAGAAGAAGAATTGAGAAAATTGGAACTTCCTCACTTTCAGTTCACCACAGGATAGAAAACTTCTATTTAATTCATCTCCCAAAGCTAAACACATGCCAACAATAATCCAGTCTCTGTATCCTGCATACGTACTGAAGGCCGGCACACATTCAACAGATAATAGCATCCCAAAGGCTCGGAAAACCTCGGAAGCCTGATGTCCACACACACACACAAGCCCATGTCCTGTCAACCCAGGCTGCATGTTTACACATTTAAATGGCTCATGGTAATGATCTTTCCAGAGAAAGCCACCTCTCCAAAACAGTTAAACCAGACATAAAAGAGAATGGCTCTAGTTACGAGCCATTACGAGCCACAGCTGAAGCATGATAAAAAGCTGAAATCGTATTTCCTCAGACAGGTTTATGGTAAGATCTTGCAAAAAAAGGCAAACAAGCACAACATTCTGTTAACTTAAGCCCATGTTTGTTAGGCAGCAGGGCTGAGTTTCTTTGTTTACAAGCCAAATGATGCAAGGAATGTAAATGATCTAAACACAGCAGAAACTCATCAGTATAAATGTCATTCTCTTCCTAAGTGACTGCCAGAAATGACTGTCTTGTTGAGTGTGCTTTTATGTAAGTGAAGTTTTGCTGTGCCTAATGAGCGTAGGTTGAAGTACACAGCAGAGAGAGGCAGTCATGAACACTTACCGAGTACCCAGGATTAGGAACACTTTAACACTGGGCTGGGCCTCCCATTGCTTATAAAACAGCTTCAGTTCTCCATGGCATTGATTCCATTGTGGGAAACATTCCTTCACAATGCTGGTCCATGTTGACATGATTGCATCGTACAGTTCCTGCAGATTTTTCAGTTGCACTTTCATGCTCTAAATCCACTGTTCTACCGTGTCCCATGTTAAGCTCTGGTGGCTGCAAAGCCCATTGAAGGGCACTGAACTCATTGTCATGTTCATGACTTTTGCTTTGTTACATGGTGCTCTTCAATGCTGGAAGTAGCCATTAGAAGAAGATAGGTTGATAATTGGTCATGAACAGCCGCACACCACCTCCTCTAGCCAGGACAGTTGATCCAAGGTATTTGGGGCTATGTCTCCATGCTGTTGCCACTAAATTCTGACCCTATCATCTGTGTGCTTCTGTAGAAATCAGTATTTATCAAACCAGGCTATACTTCTCCAGTATTCAGCTGTCCAGTCTTGGTGAGTCTGTACTCAGCACCTTAAGATTTGATGTGTAGATGCTTTTCTACTCCGCAAATTGTAGAGTACTTCTATGTGTAGGTTTTTTTTTAAACAAAAAACTTGAACTCATTCTCTGCTGACAAGGTGTTTCTATCTACAGAACTGCGATGTGTTTTGTTATTTTACCTTCCTCAGAAAAAAAACTTTTTGTGCATGAAAATCCCAGGAGACCTACAGATATTCAAATCAGCTCACACTAACTATCATGTGACACTGAAATGAACGAGTAGGTGTACAGGTGCACCTAATAAAGTACTTGGTGGGTGTATATGCATACCTGAGGAGACAAATTTTAAATTCTTTGGGAAAGACCAAGAGAAAGACAACAGTAGAGATACCAACCACTGCTCCGGTTTGTCATAACAGACCATTTCCATCTGTTAATAAATTAGTGCATTAATTTATAACAAGAACAGGTAGTAGCAGTCCTGCAGCCTGATGAATTGATTGCATATTGTTGTTAATAACATTTTAAATATTACTGCCCTGTTGTAAGGTTTATTAATGCTCTAGCCGTTAGCCTAAGCAACTTTATTATTGTTTAAATTTGTGCATTTATACATTGTGTTTGTGATGATGTTGAAGATTTAAGTCCCTTGTGGATCCCACAGTGGGAAAACTTAGTCTCCGCATTTAACCCATCCGTGAAGTGAAACACCCACAAACGCACTGGTGAACAAACACACTAGGGGGCGGTGGGCAGCCCTATCCACAGCGCCCGGGGAGCAGTTGGGGTTTAGGTGCCTTGCTCAAGGGCACCTCAGTCGTTAATGTCAGTTCAGGGAATCGAACCATCAACCTTCCGGTCACAAGGCTGGTTCCCTAACCTCCAGCCCACGACTGCCCTTTTATCTGTGGCCTGTAGGGGGGGATCGCTCATATCACCATACTGAAACCTGATAATACTATTAATAGGTTAACCAGTATGTCAATCAATCACTCTTCAATTTCTGTTGGTTGAGGGGTGGGGAGTCAGGAGGAAGAGTGGGGTGCAGAGTCAGTCAGCAGGTGGGGAAGACGAGGGAGAGAAGGTTAAAAACCCAGCTAGCCAGAGAGAAGGGCCAAAGTAATGTTTTATCGTTTCTTTTCTCTAGCGAAGGTGAAGAGAGTTCAGGTATTTACTGTTAATACCCTAGAGGTTCAGTTTGTAGCTGCTAACTTGGTCGTAGCAGTTTAGCGGGTTAGCAGGCTAATGCGAGTCGGTGGCCGTTTAAACCGCGCGCTTGTAATAGTACTCCCCAGGATCCCGAGAATTCGGAGGACAAGGTCAGATAGACTCTGATGAAGTTTCTACTGCCTTCATTGTTGCGCTGTTGGGAGGAAACCCCAGGACTCTCGCCACTTCGTTCCGACTGACTCGTTCATCTGAGTCGATTCCTTTGGCTCATCTGTGTAGAAGGGGCTAACGGTTTAGCCGCATCGCATCCGACCATCGTACAGGCCTGCTACGGTTGGTTGTTGAGTGTGTGCGCGTGTGTGTGGGCCCACGTTCATTATTTCTGAAAGAGTGTAAATGGTTTAGAAGTTAATGTCCTGTGTAATGTAACTGCTGTTGACTTTTGAATATTTGTATTAACATTTTGATTTTCCATCACTATTTTGGGAAAGTTTGGAAATTGTGCATATTGTAAATTTTGGGGTCAAGTATTGTTGTGTAGCTGAGAAGTGGTTGTCTGGACGCATTTGCAAGCGGCGTTTTTACTGTTTGTTTTTTTTTGTTTTGTAAACGTTTTTGTTTCTTTATCTTTGTCATCCATTTATTATTATTGTGGGGCTAAAAAAGAAGGGAAGGAACCACATCTTTGTTTTAATTTCCGTGTCTGGTCTCATTCTTAAGAGACAAATATCAATCCGTCCTCCGCTATAGATTTGGTAGTTTTCTTCTGTAGTGCTAACCTCTGTCATCCTTTAATACTTTGAACCCATAGCCCCCTCCCCTATGTCTTAACTAGCTGGTTAGGGAAAGCTGGTGTTAGGAAAAGCAGTACTACATTACTTTATGTATTTGTTGAGGTTATTGTTTTTCAAAAGGTCAGTGTTTGTCCATCTTAGGTTACGTGACTTAAAAGTGACACAATTTAGTCTTTTTCTATATAAAAAATGGTAGCAACCATCAGAAACCTGAATTTTCTATGTAACATTTTCCATTTTTATAGAACAATGCAGTATGCTCTGCAATTTGTTTAGTGTCAGTAGATTTGATCAGACACTCCGCCTCATACAGCCTCATAAATCCAAGGTAAATCTAAAGGAGCCAGCATCTGACACTAAACAAGCCTTCGCTGATTGACTACATTTGGGTAAATTAGTAAATGGGTAAATTGGCTAAATTTGAACTTCGCTGTGACGCAGACGTAAAAACACTAACCAAATAACATGCCCTTTGTATAGTGAGTTTAAAAGCATTCTGGGTGATCTGCCCAGCTGTCAGCTATTACAACTTTGTGATCGCACCTGTGATCCTGGTGAAGATGAAACTGAAACCTCTGGGGGTGGAAACAGCATCTGTTGGTTATCATGATTGTTTTCCTCGGGATGAGCAGACCATGTAAAGCATTGTTCCTTTGTGCATATGGATCAGTTTAAGCATGATTCAATCAGAGTAATGATGATTTAAATCACATTCAAAATGTATTGTGAACAGACTAATAAAGTTGTATTTGGAAACTGGAAAATCTGGATAGGCCACTTTTACCTACTGTGTAAATTTAGCCACGGTGTGATAATTTACATTCTCTTCCTGCTCTGGTAGGTTGCCTGTTGACTAACATTTCCTATAATGTGTACAGGTGGTATAAACACTCAAAACAAATAGACTGAATCTGGGTATAAACTACAGGGGGGCAGTTCTTTTAAAGAGTCATCTTTTGTAGATGTAGGGAAGAACAATTGTTTTGAAGTTTCATTACTAACTAAAGATTTTTAATTTACTAAAAGGTGTGTGTGTGTGTGAGTATGTGTGTGTGTGTGTGTGTAGGATTGTACACACTTAAACAACTACATGACAACGGTAGGGCTAGAGGTGAAGTGACACCTGTCCTACTTGGTCATCTCCACCAACACAAGAACAAGACTCGGCACTGAAGATGACCCACTGCCATTGGCAGTCTGGTGTTGATGTGGTGTTAAGAGCGGTTATCAAAGACCTTGTATATACACAAATTACTAAGTGTATAAAATGTTATCTGTTATCAGGCCCCTCATGAAATGTTGCCATTAAAAAGCTTTGTTATAGCAGTGTTAGGGTTTACTCTGACTTGAAAAATAGAAGAGTATACCCCACCTTTTGTAAATCCAGGTCAGAAAAGGTTAAATCTGGTCTACTGAAGACAGAACGCATGAATATAATGATGAACATAATGATTTTAGTTCTTTAATATATTTATAATATTAAAAAGCACCAAGCCAAGGTTAATGGGTTCCCAAAAAGTTATCAGTCTTGGAAGGAACTGTTTTATCATGCTGCATATGTGTTGCATAAATGACCAATTGACTATAAAACAAGTGCTGCTCATTAAACTGTCATACTGCTCAGCGAAGCAAAATTAACCAACAAATTACAGCCATTTTACACTCATATCTATATTTGTCTCGTCATATGTTTTTCACTGCAATATCCTTTGCCCTCAATAGGGGGAGGTATGAGTCCATGTGCTCATAAGATCCCAAACAAATGACAGTTTAACAAAGGCAAAAATGGTGGACATTGATGGCCCCAGTCTCATTTTTGCGTACAGTCCTGTCTTATGAATACATTGTCCTTTGTTTAAATAACAATTACTGTCAAATCAGACACCCACCGCTTTGCTTAACCACTCGAGAAATACAAGTGCAGGCGGAAACCTCCCCATAGCCAAGTGCCACACGTCTGATAACAATAGGTGGAACATGCAGCTGTTAAATGAGGCGGCTGATCTGGGGCTTAAGGTGACACTGTAATCACAAGCTAGGTGGACGTGTGGGCAGACGGGATGACAAAATACGGCCGATGGTCTGCTCTCTTCTCGCAGTAGAAAGGCAGGATAAGCCGGATCGGGCTGGGCGAAGTCTCGGCAGGAAATAAAAAGTGGCCTCCAGCTGAGTGACTGCCGGAGGAGGACTGACGTCAACTGAAGCAGGGACTTTCTCTGCACTTCAATACCTTAGACCGCAAAGAGAGAAGAGCCATGCTGTGCCAGTCTGTATCTGGGGTCACACAGCCTTTTTTTCTCCCCCCTTCTCTGCTGCTGTTATTTTAATCACGGTGGGGCCATTGAGCAAGTTGCTCTTTTGCAAGGCGGCCATGCTGTGAAAAGTGGCAGGGGAAGAGGAAGCAACGTGTTATGTCCCCCTCTGTGCATACCTCACTCAAGGACACGGCCGCAGTGGTCTGATATGGGCCAGAATTAACCATGCCCTCCAAGTCCTCATACAGAGTTACAACCTGCTAGTCTACAACACCAACCCAGCTTGTGCATGTAGAATTACAAATTTATAACACACTAATAACCATGATTCTTCTTCGGTAACTGGCGACAAACTATTTCAGACATACAATTTGTATATGTCCTGATACACGAAATAGACTTGTAAATAGAAATAAACACATTTGCCAAACAATTATGCAGTTTCCATTATGTATAGTTTAAAGAAGCCTACATTAAAAATACCAGTGTGTCTCTATAATTACTTTCTCAGACTAATGTTATAAATAAAGCCTAAAAAAAACAGTGATACTTTCCCCTTTACCATTGATTGCAACCGTTTTGCCCCAAAATAAAGACAATAAACCTACAAAAGTGCAAAGAAAATTGATAGTCATGCAACTTAGCATCACTAAATTATTATTTTTGAAATTGCTACACACTAAAAGTGCTGATACAGCATGAATTCATGGACCAAATCTGCCTCGTGTCACAGTCGTTTTAAAAAAATGCTTATATGTTTTTGCATTACTTTTTTTATTTTTTATTACTTTTTTATTTTTCATTTTTATTCTTTTTCATTTTTACTCAAAAGCATAAATAATATATTTATAGCTCTAGTGCACTTTATTTTTAACCTTCTAATCCTGAACTCTTTTTGTTTTGGCTGTATAATTCTAGTGAAGAAAACATTTGAAATGAACCTGTATGAAAGCTCCTTCGCATTTAAACAACTCATTCACACACAGTTTACCAGAGCTATGTAAATATAGGCTCTTAATCTTACATATACCTGGATAAGATATTTATATGGAGTTATGAACCAGAAACAGTCTTAATTTGTTGTTACATGACCTCTCCTTACACAATGTGAACAGGTGGGCCTAAACTGTAGTAGGCCGAAAAGCTCTGTGTGAGTGTATACTGTGTATATGTGTTAATATACACAGTATACATAAATTAGTTTTAATTGCGTCATTAAAAACAACGGATTAAAAGGGGTTCCTTTTTTCCATGTACTGACTGTGGATCTTTAAACTTGTCTATATACCACAAAAAGTAAGGAAAATTGAGTGTTTTGTGATATGAGCCCCTGAACTTGCTCTAGCACAGGAGACAACAAAAAATGATCCTGAGATGAGCAAATAGCAAATGCATCCTGTGAAGCTTCCTTGCAAAACAAACCGTTTCCCTCCAAAATACAAATCTCAGCTCTTTCCATTCCCAGCTTCTGCCAAGGCCAGGCATGTTTTGTTGCCTACAATTACTTAGCCGCTCTTTATACTGGCGAGGGAGTGAGAGCGCGACTGCAAAAATAAACAGAAATCCATCTTTGTTAGAAGGTACCAGCAAACAATTGTAGTTATTGCCAAGTAGATGAGAGGAGAAGAGGGGGAAAAAAGACAAGGAAGGCATGCAAACGCTGGAGCGAGCGATATTTATAAGTTTGTGCGAGGCATGGCTGGATGCGCCAGCAACAGCACAGCGTGAATCATATTTTCAGCACCAGGACCAGTTTAAAAATATTCACTCTCTTACCGTCGGCCAAAATCATCTCAGGTGGGAAGTCCTCAGGGAAGATGAGCTCTTCTGTATTTTAAATTGGGCCAATATACAAGTGCTGTGAGTTACTTTTTGAAGGCCAGTGCCTTATTTCAAGGTAATTAGAGCCATTGAGAGCTGAGAATTGATGCATTCCCGCCAAGCACTTTTTTTTTTCCTTCATGTGTTTCTCAGTCTTCTCAGTAGATGGCACTCTACATACACTGGACGTGTTTGCTCCAACTTCTTTCACTTCTAAGCTGAAATAATTCCAACTTGCACCTGCTTTGATTGAGGAATTGTGCCATAGTGTCTTTTACTGCAGTGGGTGATGGTTAAGCATGGGGAATGCATATGTAATAGATATAATATCCCAACTCTCAGTGTGATTTTATTAAGATGGAACTAGAATACAATACAATAGTCCATATTCACAACAGAGGAAACATGATGATCAAAGACCAGACCAGAGAGCAGTTTTGTGTTTCAGGCTACTAGTTCACATGTAATCAAAGTCATTGAGAGTCACATACAAGAGAACTGTTAAGGTGGTGATAAGAATCAGACCTCTGTAGAATCTGTAAAGTTTCCTCACAAATCACTTGTAGCAAAGAGGATGGGTTCTCCTAACTGGGGTTTACAGTAGGCCTTCTCTATTTACCACAGTTGAAGTGATGCGATGTAGTTTTAGTCTTAGTTTAGCCAAATATGTGCTTTAATGTTCTTCATAGGTGCTTTAGTAAAGAAAATGGATACAGTAGAACTTCAAACACTTGAAGCATTGATTAACAAACCCCTTGCCTCATTAAAGGATTCTTCCGATTGATGGAGAATGTGTCGTAGTTGTCTTTATATAGAACCTTTTGGAAAAGGGTTCAATATAGCCCTCAGAAAAGTTCTCTTACTGCTCCAATGTCATGTAATAAGTGTCTATAACTTTGTGGGGCTGAATAGAAATTTTTACTATACTAAAGATATTTTGGCTTTAACTAACAAACACTTAGAGCCACCTTTTTAATAGCATAACTTCAACCTTACAAATGTAATCACCACAATGAAGACTGTATACTTTTGCTATCATTGCAGTTAATTATCTTGAAAAGTGATGGATGAGAATTGATATCATCACACTTTAGCCAACATAACAGCCCTAATAACGGGTTTGTTAGGGGTCATTTAGGGATTCTCTGGTAAAAGCAATTCTTAAATCACCCCTGTGGGGACAAAAACATTAAATTTTTCATACTATGATATAATTGAGAATCTTCTGCTGCTCAAAATTGTATCAAAAGCACAATGTGAAGTCAACAAAAATGGTCCAAAATTAATTGGAATAAATCATTTCTAAAAGTTGAGAATGTTTTCCCTTCCATTTAGTTTTGTTGTTGGAGATACAAAATTTGTTTTTCACCAGCAGCAGTAACAGTTGTACATGTTTTTTTAGAATATTTAAGAATATTTAAGTTTTGGTTCAATATAGTTCCACTATTGTTACAAGTCAAAAGTTTTACAAGGTGGCCCAGGAGGTGGCGCTGTCGCCTCTCAGGAAGGGCCAGGTTTGATTCTCGTCTGGGGCATTAAGGGTCTTTTCTGTGTGGAGTTTGCATGGTCTCCTTGTGTCTGTGTGGGTTTCCTGCAGGTGTTCCGGTTTCCTCCCACAGGACGGAGACATGAAGCCAGGTGAACTGGAGATGCTAAATTGCCTCCTAGGTGTGAGTGTATGTCTGTATTGTCTGTATGAAACATCATGTGTGCTGCATCTGTGATGGGTTGGCTGCCTGGCCAGGGTGTTTCCTTCATTCTGCCCAATGAATGCTGGGAAATGCTCCAGAAACCCCCGCGACCCAGATGGATAAGTGGTTGAGAGAGAAATAGTGTTTAACACTTAATAACTAATTGTTAATTGTTAACAATTAATTGTTTAAAAGTAATGCCATAGAAAAAAAACATACTTGGTTCTTAAAAGGACCTTTCAATTAATGTATCTTTTATATATATATATATATATATATATATATATATATATATATATAAATGGAAATAAACACACAAACCTATTTTCCCAATTTTGGTACTGCAAGTTTTAGCATCCGTGAGCTGGAAAGCATAGTTACAAGTGAGGTTTAGGAATTTAAGCTAGCTAATTTAAGGTATCAGTGTTAAAAAAAAAAAAAGTCAAATGAAAATCAACCACAAAGGGTCAAATGCAAATAAAAGGATTCCTAGGACTGTATGTCCAAGCCAAGACCGTACATCTGGATCAAACCTTCTTCTGCACTGAGGGCTACTGAACAGAGAGTCTTCACTGGACACTGGATGGGCTCCCAGTAGCTCCTCATTTATAGACCTAGATCTCTAGTGTCCAATTTTTCAATGTCAAGGATTCCAAAGCTCCAGCCTTCTCGTCACTGGCAGTCCTACACTGTTTTGGTGCTTGGACCCCATCCGAATGCAGCTTTGCAGCCTAGAAATACTGTTTCAGGCTAAACAATTTCACAATCCCTGGCCACCAGCATTGGATTCAGCATTGGTAATTCAAAAAAAGGTCAAACCAACCCTGTTCAGTGGGTGCTTAGGTTCCGAGGTTGACATTGGCAACATTAAGGCTACGGTTCCAAACCTCATAAAAACATTGGGATCTCGACAGAACATATACCACCGTATACTAAATGTTATTAAGGCTCAAATAGTGAGAGTCCCAAAAGTGAACTGTTGGCTTGCTTTGGTCCGATCTTTGCCGTTGAGTGACATAAATGGCATTATTTAACAGCAGTACAGCTTCTCTTGATACCTCTTGATCGGTCATTAAACGTCTAAGTATCTGAAAGTCTGTTTCCTTGAAACTTTTATTGAGCATACTTACCCTCATCACACAGCCCACCCCCGAGGTTGTTCCAAGTAGAAGCATGGCATAGCCCCTCAGCAAAATGTTTCCTAACTCATATTACATTCCTTGTATGCACTTTCTAGGGTTACTTTTTAAGCCAAAAAAGGTTTTTTAGGTGATTTTAAATATTAAACACCCATAAAAGTGTGTAGAACACTTGCTCAGGCTAACTTTCTGAAATCAGTGACATTAACATGGACTTTTGCATTTTGCCACTTTGCTATGCAAGTAACACTACTCTGGAAAAGAATGGATACACTAGCTGTGGAATAGTTGATTGAAGTTGCAATATCAGCAAATACAGTGTTAGTGTAATTAGAGGCTCGATTGGTGTGGATCACAAACTACACTCCAGGTTCATGCACAAAGGATTATCATAGACGAGGTCTATAAATTCTAAACATCGAAAGGAAGACTGACATTTTAAAAATGTGAAAAAAATTACCAGTAAAATTTGGCAAAATAACTAATTTGGGTTTATGCTGTGCACAAAAAAACAAGGTGTTTTATCAAGTTGTTCTGGCTAAAGTGCATGTGCATATATCCACAATAAAATGGGGTTCGAGCGGGGCATTGGCGGGAGGCTTTTCTAATTGTGGACTATAACTTTCAAAAAGTGACTCCGATATTGCCCGTTTGCAGTTCCAGAATTTGATGTTTAGGGAAAAAAATTTAACTATCCTACTTGCAGTAAAATGATGCTTGGTTTTGCTAAGCTTTTAACACAGTTTTACCAACAAATTATATTAACAGTATTGATATTTAACAATAATGGTTGCTGCAGAGATTGCTGGGCACGTAGCAACGTAGAAAATACTCACATCTCACTAGAAGCTGTAAGACACATAAAACACATTTTGATGATTATCATCCATTTATAGTAGATTATTATAGCCCACATACTAAGACTAATATGTATGGCATGGACGTTAAAACATTATATCTATAAAATGCTCATAACATGTTATGCTGGTTTTTGTGGGCGAGGACAACTTCTTACCATTTGAATTGCAGACCCCTGCCCTAAACAGATGCTAAGTTTAGTGACCTATCCTTTCTCATTCATTTTTCAACCTCCTCTGCTTTATAAAGTATGGTTTGCTTAGCCCCATTAATCCACATGTTCAAACAGTACACTGACACCTTTATTATGAAGTCCCGTCTGTTTAATGTAATTCTGTTCGGTTTAGTTTTAGTATTTTGTTCCACTAGCACACACAGTTTTTAGGGTCTTCCAGTAATCATGTTTGTCATCACTTTACTTTCAGATAAAGGCTGCTGCCTACCCCTGGATAGTTGATGGTAGAATGTTTCAGTGGCTATTGCAGTTCCCCAGGCCTTTCTCATATAGGAGAACATTCTAATGGATGTGGCAGGCATGTGAGCATGTCTGTGATCAGGCATCTATGCACCGACGGTTGGTGCAACTAATCCACCACGACCACCACAGTTTTAATCGACAATGCTCTGATGTAGCCTGTAGAGTGTTACAAGCTCTGGACGGAGTGTTTTTCTAAGACATTCTGGGGAGACCGTAAAATACTTTCACTGCTGTGTACCGCTGGAAATCTTATTCATGTGAAATGTGGAGCAAAATTCGACAGTTTGTAGTCCAAACGTCAGGATATGAGTTCATACTTCCCTTTCAGGATTAGAGTTCGTTTGGGAAGAATATTTAGGTGTGGCGATGCCACACATGTTTATCAGCTGAGCCCAGTCTCACCATTATAAGCATATATATAGATCGGGCCTTGGTTGTCTATAAGGGGTAATAACATACATTCACTCTTGTGGCTCTTATGAACTTCCCTGTTGGAATATCAAGGTAAATGCATGTATGGAACTCATTTTTTCCTAGTACAGGAAGGCCTAAATCGGCTGCTTTCTCACATTGCACTCTAAAAGGAAATGTTTGTTACGTGGTTTATGGCTACGGCTTTTGTTGTGGTGCTTTCATGCAGGACGAGACGAAACGTTTTGTAGCAAGAATGTATTATCACAATTACCACAAAAACGGTCCTTTGTTTTAAAACTTGGGGGCGAATACTGAAGAAAGAAAACCTTCTTAGCAGAGTCATGAGGAAACACAGCGAGCCCTGCACCAAATCCAATTAAACATAGTAATTGGGTTGCTCTGCCATGAAGTGAAAATTCTCAATGTGTTTTCTCCACACTGTGATGTTTCACTCTGAAATCCAGTGTTAGGGAGGGCCTCTGAGCTATAGAAGAGCATTGATTGCTCAAAGATAAGGTTGTGGTTGGCAAAACAAGATCTTACTGGTGATTATTTTTCCCTGCTGCTGGTGCACAACAGGTAATCAAAAACCATAAGAATATTTGAAGCAAGGCAAAAGATGTAAAGGTCAGGTTAGGTTCAGACACAAAGTTGAAACCTACAACAGATTTATTAACAATATAAACAAGAAAGTGCAATTCCCCCCACCCCCCCCAACTCCAAACCAGGCAAAATTATGATTTTTAAGGGCGCCCCTGCGCTCAGCTGTTCTGGACCAAGATAATTTGAAGCGAATCCAGATTAAGGTAAATAGTATTATTATATTATTATTATTATTATATTATTATTATTATTATATAGACAGAGCAGGCAGAGAGGGCACTGGCACTAAAAGGCAAAGTTGAAACACTAAGCCATGGGTTTAGATGGAAGGCTACAAGAATTTTACCTTTTTAGATGGCATGGTATGATGAATTATGCTCAATATTACACTTCAAAATAGGAATTCTAATAAAACTCAAAACTTGAGGACAGCCCAAACATTAACATTAAACTTAAAACTAGGTTAAAAAAGGTCAAAGAGGTTAAGACAATGTTTGATTTCAGATTGTCTTAAATTATGTTAAATTAATTATTAAATTGAATAGACTTGTATGTATTAAGAGGTATTGCATGTTTATAGTTTGCTGTGATCTTTTGGTGGAAATGACAAAATTATGAAAGTTGCATGCCTTGGAAATACAAACAGGACACAGAGACATAATATAACGCCCTCAGTGTTAATGTCTGATTACAAACACCCCTGTTTTTTACACCAATAGTGGCAAAGATGAACTGATTTCTCAAAGCTGTAACTAATACCGATTTATAGATAAGACTAGATATGTATTGCGCTAGCAGCAATGCTTGTTTTATCTGGCATAGGAACCAGAATAGCTATCCGCAGACTCTGGCGGCATGTGTGGGTGGTGATGGTTTATTTAATTTTGTATTATGTAATGAGCATGTAAAACACAAGAATGGCTGCTTGTTGCTGATGGTGCCCCCACATGGTGACATGTATTCAAAAGGCAATGTTTTGAAAGGATCTTTCACACTTGTCCTGACCACAGTCACACTACACAGTCAGCATCCAAGGGCCAGATCTTTGTTGCTGGTGGAGAGCAGCTGTCATGCCTGCAACACCAAAGAATCAGAACCTTGGATAGAGAGAGACTTGGTAGGCCATCTTTTCTGGAGCAAGTTTGCAACAATGGTAGGACACTAGCTCTTATCTGTTTGTCTGTTAACAGATAAAGCTAGGTGGCTAACTTATTTTGCAAACTTGCGTTTAAAGGTGGCACATGGAAATTCGCGTAATCAATACAAAGTTCTGATGGAATTTCTTCACTGTGTGAAAGCACCACCAGCGATAATGAGCACCTCCACCACCCCCCCCCTAAGAGCAAGATTCGGCCCATGGGTGCTGACTCAGTGTTCAGGACACAAGTGTGAAAAGCCCCCTCTTAGTTGGCATGAATAATTTGCATTTCGGGTAGGCAGTTTGTCAATGTTAGGTGGTGGATTCTGTCAGCCCAAATTGCACGATATGCCCTTAAGTGACTAGTTAGGGGTCATGCCTCACATATAGTGTGTGTTATATAGCTATGAATACTGTAAGAGAGTCCAAACCTAAAAAATAACTATAATTTGTTACAACCATCTTCAGTCAGTTTTGCTCAAAAACTCAAAAAATTGAACTTTGATTAAAAAAAATTTTTTTTTACGAGTGTTTTTAAAATTTTTAAATAATCTTTTTAGTGTCGGGACCCCAAAATACAAACAATACCACAATACTAAAAATGTATTAAAGAAGATTTAGTTTATAGTGTGATCTAACCATATTTTTTCCCGAATAATAGAGTTACAATATGGTAACACTAAATGATCTTTTTCCCTGTTCACCTTCCATTCAGGTACAGCTCAGAAGTAGGGTGATTCATATGGTGCCAGTTTGCATTTGGCGTCTGCAGTCAGTAATGTCAGTGAGAGATTCTGCGCCAGGGAAAACCTTCGACATGCTTGTTACTAGGCTTGTAAGAAAATTTATGACCTTTTGGTATTCGTGCACATAATTCATTTTGCTTCTTTACTGCCAGAACATGTGAAAAAGCTACAAGAGTTTCAGTGGAATTCCCGTTTAAGCTGCCTCTATCAGAGCTCCCCAGAGTGGTGTCTTAAGCAGGATGAAGGTGGTAGGTCTCCAGAGATTATGTATAAGGTTACACACACTGACAGGCTTGTTCACTGCACTATAACCTGGGTGAGGACCGAGTTTATTTAATACTATACTATTCAACTCGGAATGTCTGGAACTCCCCGTGAAACTGCTACAGTACAAACTAATGTTATAGTGAAAAGTATTAATGACACTTCAGATCTAGTCAACATAGTCCTGCGTTTGGTTAGATCTATTTTCCATCTCACTACATCGTTCTCGGTGAAAAAAAGAATTTGTTGGTAAAGTCTACTGCTGTTAAGAATGTAGAATGTGATTCGTATGTTATAGCCCAAGTTTATAGTGTTCAATCACAATCTTGTGGTGGATTCAAAAAGATTACTAGGATTCTTCAAATTGGGGATGCATTTGGAAAATTGACTTTGTGCTGCCACAACTAAATGATCAGAACAGCATGGACACCATTAATGACAGGATCAGTTTCAATAAACCTGTAAACTGTGCAAATCAGTACCTTTCAAAGTCAACATGATTTCCTTTTGGTCTTCTAGTCGGTATTGGAGTAAATGTCTGACTAGAGCAAGCTAAGCATTTCAGTTGGATATATCACCGGGGGTGTGGGAGGTTGTGAGGTTAACATCATTGATCAGCACGGTACTTGAAATATCTTATTGGTTAATATTATTTTGTCCTCTCCCACGGGTTCACAGGGATGTAGCCAAAAAACCAGACAGTATAGTTTTTGAGCCAGGACAATTTAACATTAGTGTGTGGTATGGATGAATGGGTTGCTTAATTATGTACTGGGACATGGAGAAAGCTAATAAATGGTAAAGATTTTGTAGACTGACTATTTGCTGTACTTTATGTTAAGATTTCTGAGTCTGTTTTATTGGACTTCATAAAATGAAACAAGCCTAATCCTAGCCTGACTCAACCGCTGTTTATTGCATGGGGTGTTATTAGCTGTGGACAGACAGACAAGTATCGAGAGCCACCCCTAGTGTTCAAGATCAAGAAGGACCGGGTACACTATGCAATAGCATATCACGTACTAGAGAAAAAATGCTGGGACACCGCCATTTATTCACCTAATCTCCGATGAAAACTTTAATCATCTTCTATCAATGTTTGACTAGGACCACACTAGTACAAAAATGACTAAGACAGAAAGCTGGGTTCCAAAAAGACTAGTGCTTGCAGCCAAGACAAGGTGGGTCATCATAGCATGTCCCACGAAGGCTCTTTTGATTGTATTACACTGTTAAGCAGAAAGGTCTACTTGTCGCCATTATTGGAAAGGAGCTTTCAAATGTGATATGGATACAGTAAATACAAAAGAAGTGAATGATAGTAAACTGGCAAGTGAACCATTAATTTACTCATAATTTTCTGGCAGACTAAAACAATTTGCATTTCATTGAGAGTTTGTCTCTTATTCTTATACTCTTGGGGGCTTTGTTTGTTTCTTCCCTTCTGGTACTCTGTTTGCGGTCGTTCATCCCTCCAGAGTATAAAGATAGATGACAAACTCTCAGTGAAATGCACATGTTTAGTCTGCCAGACAATTATGAGTAAATGTAATGGTTCACTTGCCAGTTTACTATCATTCACTGCCTTTTGTATTTAGATCCAATATCCATGTGAATCATTTCCAATAATGCGAAAAGTAGAGCCTTCTGCCCTTACAGTGTAATACAAGCAAAAGAGCCTTCATCGGGACAGGTGCTAAATGATGACCCACCTTTCTTCCGGCTGCAGGCCTAGTCTTTGGAACCCAGCTTCTGTCTTAGTCATTTGTACTGTGTGGTCTAGTAAATCTCATGATGAAATGATTAACTTTTCAAGGAGATTAGTGTGAATAAATTGGCGGTTATGTCACATTTGTCTATAAGTGATGCATATTGCATAAGGGACCTCGGTATTCTTGTGGATCTGAACACCGCGTGGCTCTCAATTACTTTGTCTGTTCGTTGTGCAATACACCCCTGCAAATAAACAGGCTTTAGGCAGCTAGTTAGGTTTTCATATTTTATGAAGTCAATAAAACAGACTCAGAATCTTCCTAACAGAAAAGTACACGCACAAAAGTCAGTCCAGAATCTCTTTACCTTATGTAGCCCATGTCCCAGATAATATTTAAAGCACCATTCTCATACCACCACTACTGACATATTGCCTGGCTCAAAAAACTTATCTTCTGTTTTGTGCGGCTACAATCCCTGTGCACCACGTGGAGAGAGGAAAAAATATTAGACGCCAATAATATTTCACGTACCAATCAATATCGTAAACCTCCCAACTCCCAAAACCCCACCTGTGATTATGCAAACTGCTATGCTTAGCTTTGCTCAGAGGACATTACTCATATCCGTGCTAATAAGCTGACCCTCGTCCCCCCACAAAGGAAAATCATGTTGACCTTGAATAGGTCACTGATTATGCACAACAGGTTACAGGTTTATGATTGATTCTGATCAATTAAATGGTCTCCAGTGGCGTTCTGATCATTTCGTTGTGCCAGTGATACAAAAGTCATTTTCCGCCCAAATGGCGTCCCAGGTGTTGTGGAATCTACGATGGTCCTTTGAATCCACAACAAGGTTGTATTGGACACTCATAACTGTTGGGGCTTATAGCAGTAGAATCACATTCTACATTCCTTAACATGAGCATCAGTACAAAACGTTTAATAACCAACAAAATGGGTCTCTTTTTCCACCCACCCGAAGAAAGGAAAATGTAGTGAGCATTGAAAATATATCCACACCAAAAGGACTATGTTGAATAAGAAGATCTCGAAGATGGTCATATAAAACTTTACTATAAAACATTACTGTAGCATTTTCACGGAGGAGTTCCAGACACGACGAGTGTGAATAAGTAACATCAAACTGCGGTCACATTGTACTAGGCAGTTTGACAAAGCCTGTCAAGAGTGTGTGTAGCTTAATACATATATGCTCTGGATACCTCCAACTTAAATCCTGTCCTTAAGAACATACCACTCGTGTGAGCTCTGATGCAGCTTAAACGGGAATTCACACTGAAACTCTTTCTAGCTTTTCACATTTCATCAGTTAAAGAAGCAACAATTGATTATCGTGCACATAACCAAAATCATAAATTTCTTTGCAAGCTAGGTACAGTAGCATGTCACGAAGTTTCACCTGCCGAATCCCTCACTGACAATTACTAGACTGTCAGATGCCAAATCGCAAACTGGTCACCTATGATCTACTCTACTAATGAGCTGTACTCTGAATGTGAAGCGTGAACAGGGAAAAAGATCATTTAGTGTGTACCATCATTGTAACTTTATTTATTCGGGAAAATATGATTTTAGATCAAACATAACTAAAGTTTTCGTTATCACCTTTGTAGTATATGGGTGTATTGTTGTGTATTTTGGCCGGACCAGACGAAAGATTAGTTTAAAATAATTTTAACAACCTTGCATCTAAAAAATGTATTTTTATCTAAAGTAATTTTTTGAGTTGAGCACCACTTAACTGAAATGGTTGTAGCAAATAGAGTTATTATATTTTTTTTGTTTGACTTCTTTACAACAGTCATATCGCATGTCGATATCACACCTATTGTGAGTCATGACCGCATACTCATTCAGCTAAAAGCATATCGAAAGTTTGGCTGACGAACATCCACCCACTAACATTAACAACTGTCCTACCCGTCAATGCAACTATATTCTATGCCGACTGAAGTAGGGGGCTTTCACACGTGCTCCTGAACACTGAGTCAGCACCGCGATAGGGCCGACATCCTTGGCTCTCCTTGGTGGGAGGGTGACTCATTATCGACTGGTGTGCTGTTCACACCAGAGAGAATTCCCTGCGAAACTTTGGATGTGTTGATCTGCAATTGGCCATGTGCCACTGTTAAACGGCAAGTTTGCAAAAATAGTAGCCACCTGAGCTTTATCTGTTAACAGACCAAACAGATAAAGCAAAGTGTCTAACAAAATGTGCTAAACTTGGCTCCCAGAAAAGTGACTGCAATCGAATCCAATAGTGTTCTGATTCTTTGTTGTGCAGCCATGACGAGCTGCTCACCACCAACAAGCAAAGGATCTGGTCCCTGGATGCTAGACTGTGTAAGTGAAGTGGGTCAGGACCAATTGTTGAAAGAATCCCCTTTCAATAGAACAGTGGCTTTTTTGAATCCATGGCACCAGCTGTGGTGCCACCATCCATCAACCAATGTCTCAGCCATTCTTGTGTTTCACCAATGCTGTCAGTACATAATACAAAATAAACGCAGTCCGGACACAACCCCACACGATGCCGCCAGAGGCGGATAGCTTTCTGGTTCTATGATAAGAATTAAACAAGCATTGCTGCTAGCGCACTACATAACCTATCGTATCTACATAAAGTTACCAGCATTTGGAGTAAGATCAGTTCAATCTTTGCCACTATGGTGTAAAAAACAGGGGGGTTTGTAAGAAAGCTGAACACGGAAGGAGCTTTATTTATCTCTGGGTCATGTCTGTACTTCCATAGGCATGCAACGTTTCGATAAATTTGTGGCAATTTCCGCCAAATAGATCAAAGCCAAACTATAATAATTGGCATACACACTCTGAATATATAAAGTATATCAATTGTCATAATTAAGTTAACATAGATTTAAGTACAAATCTTGAACTCAAACCATTGTCTTAACCTCTTTAACCTCTTTTTAACCTAGGATTTAATTTTCTATGTGTTTATGTTTGGGCTGCCTGCAAGTTTTAGTTTCTATTATGCAATTAATATTTTGAAGTGTAGATTTAGCCATAAATTCGAGCATACATCATGCCATCTAAAAGGTTAAAATGCTCAGGTAGCCTCCATCGAAACCCATGGCTGTAGTGTTTCAGACTTTAGCCTTGTAGTCCAAGTGCCTTCGGTCTGCCTGCTCTGTATAATAATGCTCAATGAATAATATACAATTTATAATAATAATAATATAATAATACTATTTTTGCACCTTAATCCTGGATTTGTCTCTTCAAAATTAGCTTGGTCCAGCTACTCAGAATTTTGCCTCTTTAGTATGGTGTTGTGATGGATGCGCAACTTCTGTTTAATACATCGTTTAGGTTTCAACTTTGGTCTAACCTAACCTTACCTTTACCTTTTGCCTTTCGGTGTCAAAATACTTCTTATTGTTTTTGGGCGGATGACCTTGTTGTTGCACACAGCGACAGCAGAAATATACAATAGCGAACCAGTAAGATCTTGTTGTTGCCACCACAACCTATCTTTGTGCAAAAATGCTCTGCTATAGCTCAGAGGCCCTCCCTAAACACTGTATTTCAGAAGTGAAACATCACAAGGTGGAGGGAAAAACATTAGAATTTTCACTTCATTAGGCAGAGAACACAATTAGCTATGTTTTAATTGATTTGTGCGTTCTTCGCTGATGGTTTCGCTGGCATGACTCGTGCTGAGGTTTCTCTCAGTCATTGAACCCCAAAGTTCTTAAACAAAGGGACGTTTTTTTGGGGTATTGGTGATATCTTCTGCTTACTATCGCCCATCCTTGCATGAAAGCACAAAAAGCGCGTACCCATAAACCACGTAGAACATTTCCTTTTTAAGAGTGTACTTGGAGAAAGCCGTTATATATGAGCCTTCCTGTACCTAGGAAAAATGTAGTGTATCAATGCCTTTACCTTGATTATTCAAGCAGGAAGGTTCATATCAGAGGTGAGTATTGAGAATCCCTAGACAACTACAAGGCCGATCATATATGCTTAATGGTGATTGGCGGTCAGTTGATAAACCCAATACGACTTCCTGAAAAGTATGAATATCAGACACCTGCGTTGTGGACTACTACAAACTGTAGAATGTCCTCCATTAATCAACATGTATAAGTTTAGCGTCAGTAATAAGCTAGGTGAAAGTATTATCTAGTTCCGGAATTGTCCTTAGAAACCTCTCCAGGCGTTTAGGAACCTACAGCTACATCAGAGATTGATAAAAGGGGGCGTGGTGATGGTGCACTCACCTCTTGCATGAGCTTTCCAGAATGTAAATTGCTCCATTAGAATGTCCTATGAGAAAAGGCCTGGGAACTGCATAGTGCCACTGAACATTACCAATCAACTATCCAGGCTGGTGGGCAGCACAAGCCTCTGAAGTAGTAGTGAAAACAAAAACAATGTACTGGACCCTAAAAACTGTGTGTTTTGCTAGTGGGGATACAAGATATAGGCTAAAAACTAAACCGAACAGAATTACATTAAACAGACGGGACTTCATAATAAAGGTGTCAGTGTACTGTTTGAACATGTGGATTAATGGGGCTAAGCAAACCATACTTTATAAAGCAGAGGAGGTTGAAAAATGAATGAGAAAGGATAGGTCACTAAACTTAGCATCTGTTTAGGGCAGGGGTCTGCAATTCAAATGGTAAGAAGTTGTCCTCGCCCACAAAAACCAGCATAACATGTTATGAGCATTTTATAGATATAATGTTTTAACGTCCATGCCATACATATTAGTCTTAGTATGTGGCATTATAATAATATATATAATATAAAATCTCAAAATGTTGCTTTTCTTAGCTTCTAGTGAGATGTGAGTATTTTCTACGTTGCTACGTGCCCAGCAATCTCTGCAGCAACCATTATTGTTAAATATCAATACTGTTAATATAATTTGTTGTATATCGAACTGGGTGTAAAAGCTTAGCCAAAACCTAAGCATCTTTTTGCATTGTACCTGCAGTAGGATAGTTAATATTTTATTCCATCCCTAACATCTGTAGTCTGTAACTGCCCAAAACGGGCAATATCGGAGTCACTTGTTGAAAGTTATAGTTCCACAATTGAGAAAAGCAGTCCCGCCTATGCCCCGCTTCGAACCCCAGTTTCTATTGTGTGGATATAATGCACATTTCAGCTTTAGCTACACGAACAACTTGATAAAACACCTTGTTTTTTTGTGCACAGCATAAACCCAAATTAGTTATTTTGCCAAATTTTACTGGTAATTTTTTTCACATTTTTAAAATGTCAGTGTTCCTTTCGGTTTAGAATTTATAGACCTCTCTATGGAAATCCTTTGACATGAACTGGAGTGGAGTTTGTGATCCACAACCAATCACCCTAATTACACTAACACTGTATTTGCTGAATGCAATCAATCATCAGCTAGTGTAAATTCTTTCCAGAGTAGTGTTACTGCAGCAAAGGCAAAAATGCAGAAAGTCCCATGTTTAAGGTCACTGATGTTTCATGGAAAGTTTACATGAGCTGAAGTGTCTACACACTTTTAATGGTGTTTAATATTTTAAGAATAACCTAAAAAAACCTTTTTGGCTTAAAAGTTAACCCTAGAAAAGCATACAGGAATGTAAAAATTTAGCAAACATTTGCTTGAAGGCTATCCATTTCTACTTGGTAAAACCTCGGGGGTTGGGCTGTGTGATGAGGTAAATGCCTATAAAGTTCAGGAAAACAGACTTTCAGATATTAGACGTTTATGCCATTCAGAGGTATCAGGAGAAAGCTGTACTCTGTGTTAAAATAATGCATCATTTTGTACAGCAAAGAGTGGAAAACAGCAAGCCAGTTCAATTTTGGACTCTACTTTGAGCCTTAATACATGTAGGTACGGTGGTATAGTTTTGGAGCCATGTTTTATGAGGTTTGGAAACCGTAGCCTTCGATGTTTGCATTCCGTCAACCACTAAAGCACCCACTCGGAACAATTGCCTGAATCCAAATAGCTGGGATTTGGTGGCCAGGGAATTGTAAAATTGTTTAGCCTGAAAACAGTTATTTCCTAAGCTTGCCAAGCTGCATTCGGATTGGGTCCAGACACCAAAACAGTAGTGACGTGCCAGACGACAGGCTGGAGCTTTTGGAATCTTTGACATTGAAGAAAATTGGACACATAGAACTGCAGGTCTATAAATGAAGGATCTACTGGGTACTCCATCCAGTGTCCAGTGAAGGACTCTCTGTTCAGTAGCCCTCATGTGGGTTTGAGTGCGAATAAGGTTTTGATCCAGCTGTACGGTCTTGGGCTTGGACATATACCAGGCCTCAGGAATCCTTTTGAATTTGCATTTTGAACCCTTTGGGTTGCATTTTCATTTGACTTTTTTTTTTTTTATCACTGGGGGAGAAGAGGGGGGAGGATACCTTAAATGAGCTAGCTTAAATTTCCTAAACCTCACTATGTAAACTATGCTTTCCAGCTCACGGATGCTAAAAACCTTGCCAGTGACGCCCAAATTGTGGGAAAGGATAGTTTTGTAGTTTTTATTTCCCATTTATATATATATATACTATATATATATATAGTATATTATATATATTAAAAGATACATTAATTGAAGTGTCCTGTTTAAGAACCAAGTAGTGTTTTTTTGGTTCTATGGCATTACTTTTACGACAAGTTAATTGTTTAAACAATTAGACAATTAGTTATTACGTGTTATAACCTCAATTTCGTCTCTCAACGCACTTTAGTCCAGTCTGGGTCGTCGGGGTTTTCTGGATGCATTTGCCGAGCATTCATTGGCTAGAATGGAAGGAAAACAACCCCTGGCCAGGTCAGCCAACCACATCATCGCAGGCACACACGATGTTCATCACAGACAATACAGACATACACTCACATCCTAGGAGGTCAATTTAGCATCTCCAGTTCCACTCTGGCTTCATGTCTCGTGCGTTGCTTTGTTGTGGAGGAAACCCGGAACACTCTTCAGGGAAACCCACACAGACACAAGGAGACCATGCAAAAACTTCCACCAAGAACAGACCCTGTAGATGCCCTCACGACGAAGAATTCAAAACCCTGCCTCTGCCTGAGAGAGCGACAGCGCCACCCTCCTGGGCGCCACCTTGTAAAACGTTTGACTTGTAACTATAGTGGAACTATATTGAAACCAAAAACTTAAATTATTCTTAAATATTCTAAACAAAACATGCTACAAACTGTTTACTAGCTGCTGGTGTAAAAACAAATTTTTGTATCTCCAACAACAAAACTAAATGTGAAGGGAATACATTCTACAACTTTTAGCCACCCCCCACCCCACGTGGATTTATTGACAATTAATTTTGGACCATTTTTGTTGGACTTCACATTGTGCTTTTGATACAATTTGGAGCAGCAGAAGACTTCTCAATTATATCATCAGTAGTGGTAATAATTTAATGTTTTTTGTCCACTCACAGGGGTGAATGTAAGAATCTCGCTTTTACCAGCGAGAATCCTTCAAAAATGACCCCTAACACAACCCGTAATTAGGCTCCGTTATGGTTGTGCTAAAGTGTGTGGATGATATCATTCTCAATCATCACTTGTCAAGATAATTAAACTGTCATGATAGCAACAAAGTATACTCAGTCTTGCGATTGTGATGTCTAGCATTTTGTAGAGGTTGAAGTTATGCATCTTAAAGAGGTGGGCTCTAATGTGCGATTTGTTAGTTCAAGCCAAACTAATCTTAGTATAAGTAGAACAATTTTTCTATTCACAGCTCACCCACACATTACAACACGTATTACATGACAATTTGGGATCAGTCATGAGGACTTTTCTGATGGCTATATTGAACCTTTGTCAAAAGAGGGTCTATATAGAAGACAGAACTACGACACAGTCTCCATCAATCGGGAAGAATCCTTTAATGAGGGCAATGGGGCGTTGTTAAATCAAATGCTTCAAGTGTTTGAAATGTTCTCTACTGTATGCCATTTTCTTACTAAACGCACCTATGAAGAACATTAAAGCCGTTATCTTTGCTAAATCTCAGATAGCTAAACACTACATCGCATCAACTTCGAACGGTGGTAACATAGAGAATGCCTACTGTGAACACGCCCCGTATAGTGGATCAGACCCATCCTTCTTCTTGCTACAAGTGATTTGTGAGGAAACTTTACAGATGTCTACAGAGGTCTTGCTTACGTGTCCCCACCTTATACAGTTTCGCTTGTATTGTGACTCTCACTTGACTTTGATTACATGTGAAGTAGTAGCCTGAACTACAAAACTGCTCTCGGTCTGGTCTTTGATGCATCTGTTTTCCTCTGCTTGTGAATTTGTGACTATGTATGATTCTGTTTCATCTCACCACATGACGATGTGCCACTTAATGACACTCCAATGCACACTTAAGAGGTTAGTGCTGTGCCACTCAACCATATCTCACAATTACCATATATGCATTCCCATGCTCTCTGAAACTCCCCTCCCCCTACTCTACAACGCACCTGCAGTAGTAACCTCTGACTCAGTACACACCTTAGAGACCACACCATGGCGACAATTCACCAATAGCATGGAGAGTAGTATATGTCTATGAACCGTATTTCACTGCATCAGATGTAGTGTATCAGCTTAAGAGTTGGCAGGTGCCATACCCAGAACCCGCTACTCCGAATGGCGAGATCGCAGGACGACACGGACGGCAGATTCGTATCCAGTGATGTAGTGCACTCGAGGTGTCCTACCATGGCCAACTACGATATACTGTAAGACTGAGCCAAACACACGCAAGGACAAAAAAAAAAGTGCTTGGCGGGCAATGCATCAACTTCTCATCTCTTCAATGGCTTTTCCTAATTACTTGGAAAAATTAAGTCGCGGGCCTTCCAAAAAGTAACTCACAGCGCTGTAGATTGGCCACAATAACAGCAAAATACAGAAGAGCCATCATACTTCCTGATGGACTCCCACCGTTGGAGATGGATTTGGCGGCCGCACGGCGTGAGAGAGTGAATAATTTTTAACTGGTCCTGGTGGTGCTGAAAATAAATTTTGCCACGCTGTGTTCTGTTGTCTGGCGTCAGGCCTCATCCTCGCACCAAACTTATCAAATATCGCTCGCTTCCAGCGTTTCGATTCCTTCCTTGTCTTTACATTCCCCTATAATTCTCGCTCCTCATCTACTCGCAAGTGATACTACCATATTGGTTTGCTGTACCTTAATCTAACCAAGAAGTGGCTTTCTGTTTATGTGTTTTTGCAGTCCGCACGCTTGCTTGTCACTCCCTCTGCACAGTATAAGGACAGAAGCAGAGGTCTAAGTTCGGGATTGTATGGCAACAATACATGCATTCCTGGCCTTGCAAGAAGCTGTGGAGTGGTAAATAGCTGAGATTTGTATTTAGAGGGGAAACGTTTTGTTTTCATGCTAATGAAGCTTGAATCACGATGATCGGTCCGTGCTTTGCCTTTGCTCATCTCAGGATCATTTTTTGTTGGTTCTCCTGTGCTAAGAGTCAAGTTCAGGGGGCTCATATCACAAAAACACTCAATTTAGCATACCTTTTATGTGTGTATATAGACAAAGGGTTTAAAGATCCACACGACAGTCAGTACATGGAAAAAAGGAACCCCTATTTAATATCGTTTTTTTAATCACGCCAATTAGAAAACTAACTTTATGATATACCTGTGTATATACTTTATACATAGATCACCAGGTATCACTACACGGCACTCAGAGGCTTTTCGTGGCGCTACTACAGGTCTTAGGCCCCCTACCTGTTCACATTGTGTGGTAGATGGACGAGGTCATGTAATACAACGATAATTAAGAGACTGTTGTCTGGTTCATAACTCCATATAAATATCTTAGCCAGGTATTGTAAAGATTGAGAGGCCTATATTTACATAGATCTGGTGGTAATCTGTTGTGTGAATGCTTGAGTGTTTAATGGCCCAGGAGCATTTCATTACAGGTTCTCTCTCAAATGTGTTTCTTCACTATGAATTATACAGCCAAAACAAGAAAGAGTTCAGGATTAGAGGGTTCAACAATAAAGTGGCACTAGAGCTATGCGAATATTTAGTTATATTTATGCTTTTGAGTAAAAATGCAAGAAATGATAATAACAAATGGAGAGAAATAGAAAAAGGAATAAAAACATAACAAAAAGTATGGTGCGTCGAACACATATAGCATTTTTTGTTAATAACATACGACTGGTGTGTCGCACGAAGTGGCATATTTTGTGTCCATGAATAGTCATGCTGTAATCAGCACATTGTGTGATGGTGTAGCACATTTACAAAACATAACTAATTTATAGTGATGCTAATGTTGCATGACTATCAAGTTTCTCATTTTGCACTTTTGTGAGAGGTCTATTGTCTATTATTTTGGAGGCAAAACTGGTTGCAATCACATCGTGTTAAAGGGAATGTATGTGTAACACTGCTTTTTTTTAAGGCTTGATTCGATACAATTAGGACTAGATAAAGTAATGTTGCTCTGGATCTACACACTGATATGATTTGTACAATGTGTTAGGCTTCGTTTCAATACATATGCACTCTATGGTGAACCTGGCATAATTGTGCTGTGGAATGTGTGTGTATTTCCTATTGTTACCGTTCTAATTCTTTTTGTATCAGGACATATACAAATTTGTATGTCTGAAATAGTGTGTGCGCCAGTTTACCGAAGCAGGAATCATTGGTTAATTAAGCTGTGTGATAAATTTCTGTAATTCTCCATGCAGCAATGCTGGGTTGGTGTTGTAGACTATGGCAGGTTGTAACTCTGCTATGAGACCTTGTGCGTGCATGGTTGAATTCTGGGCCCTATATCAGACCATCTGCGTCCGTTTGTCCTTGAGTGAGGTACTGCTAGCAGAGGAGGTATGATAACAATGGTTGCTTTCCTGCTTCCGCCTGCCACTTTTCACAACATGGCACGCCTTTCATAACGAGCACAACTTTGCTCAAATGGCTCCCCAACCGTGGAATTTGAGAGACAACAGCCGCAGACTGAAGGGGGGTAGAAATAAAGGGCTGTTGTGCACCGCAGCTACAGGACTGGGGCACAGGCTGGCGTCTATCTCTCTTTTCGGTCTAATGGTAATTGAAGTGCAGAAGAAAGTCCTGCTATCAGTTGACGTCACAGTCCTCCTCCGGCCAGTCCACTCAGCTGATGGCCACTTTTTATTTGCCTGCGTTGTGAGACTTTCGGCCCGGCCCGATCCGGCTTATCCTGCCTTTCTCTCTGGCGAGACGCATGAGGCCGAGCATCGGCCGTATTTTTGTCAATCCCGTCTCTGACCCACCACTTCCACCTAGACTTATGATTACTCCAGTAGTCACCTTAAGCCCCAGATCAGCCGCCTACATTTAAACAAGCCGCATGTTCCACCTATTGTTATCACTACGTGTGGCACTTGGCCTCTCTTGGGGTAGGCTCTCCGCCTGACATCTTGTATTTAGTCGACGTGGTTAAGCGAACAAGCGGTGGGTGTCTGATTTGACAGTAATTGTTATTGTATATCACAAAGGCAATGTAATTCATCACAACGATGGAACTGTGAACCAAATAAATGCGACTGGGCGCCATCGACAATGTCCCACCATTATTTATCCTCTTGTTTAAACTGTGTTCATTCGTTTTGGGATCTTATAGAGCACCTGGACTCATACCTGACCCCTATTATTGAGGGCAAAGGATTATTGTCAGTGAAAAACATATGACGTGAGGACGAAATTTAGATAGTGAAGTTGTCAAAATGGCTGTAATTCTGTTGGTAACTTATGACTCTCGCTGCTGAGCAGTTATGGACAGTTTAAGATGCAAGGAGCAGCAACTTGTTTTTATAGTCAATGATTGGTCATTAATGCAACGACATACGCATGTCATGAATAAAACAGTTCCTTCAAGACTGATAACTTGTTGTGGGATTCCCATTAACCTTGGCTTGGGTGCTTTTTATATTATTATTAATATATTAAAGAACTTATAATGCATTATACGTTCATCATTATATTCATGCGTTCTGTCTTCCAGTAGACCCAGATTTAACCTTTGTCTTTTCTGATATTGGAGCATTACAGAAGGTGCGTAGGGGGTAGTAACTCTTCGACCTATTGTGTTCAAGAGTAACTCCTAACATCTTGCAGATACTCAAAGCTTTTTACATTTAAAGTGCAATCGCACACATTGTCATCACTCGGCGTGGCCTGCCAACAGATTGTTAGACATTTTGATACACTTCAGTCATTTGTATATATGTATTCACCCCAAGGATCTTTGACTGAACTGCTCTATACCGACCACTCGCATACACCAGAACACTGCCAATGGCTAGTGGGTCATCTTCACAGTGCCGGTGATCTAGCATTTTTTACGTTGATAGTGAGACATGAAACAAGTAGGACATGGTGTCATCACTTCCCCTCGTAGTCGTATGCTACCGTGATCGTGCGTGAGTTGTTTTAAGTGTTGTACAATCCTACACACACACACCCACACCATATACCTCACCACACACACACAGCCTTTTAGTTTAAAGTAAAAATCTTTAGTTTAGTCAATGAAGCTTCAAAACAAATTGTGTCTTCCCACCTCACGGACATCACATCTACAAAGATGATTCTATCTTTAAACAATACTGCCCCCCATGTAGGTTGTTTGTGTATCCCCAGATTCAGTCTATTTTGTTTTTTGAGTGTTTTTTATAATCCCACCTGATACCCATTATAGGAGATTTTATAGTCAACACGGCATAGATCCTACCAGAGCAGGAAGAGCAAGTATAGAATTATCACACTCGTTGGCTAAATTTATACAACAAGTAGGTAATGAAGTAGGCCTATATCCTAGATTTTCCAGTTTCCAAATACAAACTTTAATTTGTTCTTGTCATCAATACATTTAGACATTTTGATGTGGATTTAAATCATCATGTACGTCTGATTGAATCATGCTTACAAACTGATCCATATGGCACACAGGAAACAATGCGTTACAGATGGTCTGTGTCAGCCCGAGGAAAACAATCATGATAACCACGAGGATGCTGTTTTTCCTCACCCCCAGAGGTTTCACGTGATCATGCTTGTCACCAGTGGATCCCGTAGGTGCGATGTCACAATAGTTCTGTAGATAGCTAACAGCTGGGCAGGATCACCCAAATTGCTTGACTTAAACTCACATGTCAAGGTCAAAGGGCATGTTATGACTTGGTTAGGGTTTGTTTACGGTCTGTGTCTCAGTCAGCGAAGTTCTACAAATTTAGCCAATTTACACCCATCTTACTAAAGTTATCAACATGTAGTCAATACAGCGTAGGCTTCTTTGAGTGTCATATGCTGGTCTCCTTTAGGTTTACCTTCTGGATTTATGCAGGCTGTATGAGGCTGAGTGTCTGATCAAATACTACTGACACTAAAGTGCAAAACAAATTGCAACGTGAGCATACTGGCATTGTTTCTTAAAAATGGAGTATGTCTTACAGATAGAAAACCTTCAGGTTTCTGATGTTTTGCTACCATTTGTTATGGATGAAAAAGAAACTAAAATTGTGTCACTTTTTAAAGTCAAGTAGACCTAAGAAAACGGGACAAATCACTGACCCTTTTTGAAAAACCAATAACCCTCAACAAATACAAAGTAAATTGTAGAAGTAGTGCACTTTTCAGCTTATATACACAGCTTCTTCACCTAACCACGCTAGTTAAGACATAGGGGAGGGGGGCTATGTGGTTCAAAGATTGTAAAGGTAGACAGAGCGTAGATAGCACTACAGAAGAAAACTACCAAATCTATAGCAGAGCCAGGACGGATTGTATTTTGTCTCTTAAGAATGAGACGCAGACACGGAAATTTAAAACAAAGAGTGGTTGAGCTTCCCGCTTCTTTTTTAGCACCCCCGCACATAATAACTAACATGAGATGACAAGTAGATACGGCAAACAAATCAAACGTTTGTACAAATAAAAAAAAAACAAAACACAGTAAAACGTCCGGCTTGCAAATTGCGGCGCCCAGACAAAAACCTACTGTCTCAGCTACACAACAATACTTGACCCCAAAATTACCCACTATGCACAATTTCCAAAACTTTCCAAAATAGGATGGAAAATCGAACATGTTAATACAAAATATTCAAAAGTCAAACAGCAGTTTTTTAAGATTTACACAGTACATTGTAACTTCTAAACCATTTACACTCGTTCAGAAATAATGAACGTGGGCCCACACACACGCGCACACAATCAACAACCAACCGTAGCAGGCCTCGTACGATGGTCGGATGCGATGCGGCTAAACCGTTAGCCCCTTCTACACAGATGAGCCACGAATCGACTCAGATGAACGAGTCAGTGGAAGGAAGTGGCGAGAGTCGTGGGTTTCCTCCCAACAGCGCAAACAAT